>OY757189.1:38909748-39502248 GCA_963583895.1 Melanophora roralis | reverse complement strand
ACCACCACAGTGGGCGGTGCGAGCTATAGGGCCACGTTAGCCGAGTTTTTTATGTCGCAATTAACCGAATTAGGACTGGAGTACATGTGGTTCCAATAGGACACTGCAACAGCACACACTGCGTGAGCCACAACCGATATTCTGAAGGCGGCGTTCCCGGGTCGACTCATCTTTCGTTTTGGCGATTTATATTGGCCCGCAAGATTGCCCAGTTTAACCGTTGCAGCCTTTTTTTGTGGGGTATTTTAAAGTCCTGTGTTTATGTGGACAAGCCCGATACCTTCGAAACCCTCAAGGACAGAATTCGGCACGAGTGCGAGAGTCTGTCGCCCGAAGTTATAAAGAATTCCATAAAACGAGCCCGCTTAGCAATCGATTGAGACGGCGTCCGTTTGGCCGATATCGTCTTTTCGACTACCAACACAAGTCGAAAGTTTCAAATAAAGACAATCAAAAAACAGAGTCGAAGTTTTTTGTTTATAAAAAAATTAGAGCCAAGCAACATCGGATGACTCCTTTTGGCCCGCCTTCTACTACGACATGCCAGAAAATGTTTTTGAATAATAGAAAATTTCATAATGTAAAAGCATAATGAAAAATTTGACAAGTGTTTGGTAAATGTTTATTTTCTAAACCATTTTAAAATATGCATCACATCAGAAGCGTGAAAGATTGGCAGCATTAACAACATACAATGAAGGTGGCTCCATTTTATGAAACAAAATACAAACAATCAAAATCAATATTGTAGAACCTAAACCATATGCTGTTACCGCAAAAGAAAGACAGCAATAAAAAATAACTTTTGGTTTTACCAACACCATCCGTGTAAACATGAAAAATACTCAGAATAGAATCTTATTTTATTTTCTTAAATACGGAGAGAATTTCATAGTATCTTGATTCTACACAGTCCAAATACTTTGTATTACCATGTAAGGCCACCTTTAGAGGTGTTTGTGTGTGGTGTACGGGTATTAATTTCTAATTAAGTGGGAAAATGTTTAAGTGTAAAATAAAATCGAGCCGCCTAATTGAAATTAAACCACTACCAGGCAACTAATACTGCTAAGACGATGACGAATTTAATTTACTTTCCCTTTGGTTTTATGTTCATTGTTTTCCCTTTAATTTAAATTTGCTGTTTTCCTTCTGCTTTTCGATGCCAAAGGATGACTACTGACTTTTATCGGTTTAATACTTTTTCCATAAACACATGAATGTTTGTTACTGGGTTTTTGTTTAACATACTTTATGTTTTTTTTGCCTTCCTTCTGACTTTGTGTTCAATGACTACTTTAAATTTACATAAACTCAAGTATGAGTCGTCAACATTTGAAATTCTTATACAAAACATCTTTTGCTGTGGGTTAAGAGGTTGGCGGGGAAAATATATTAATGTAAAGGTGTTTTTGGTGGTTTCTGTTAATTAAGGTTAAGTGTTGGTAAAACGGTGTCAATTATGTGTAAAAGTTATTGGTCGTGAAAATTATTTAATTCTTTTATGAAAAATATTTTAATTACTTTTAAAACGTATTTAAATGACTATACAAGAGGATTTATTAAATTGTATTTTTTGAAAAATATAATTAAAAAATTGTTGAAATAACTTTTAAATAAGTAATAACTGCAAATATATTTGAAAAGAGGAATTTTAGTTAAATTTAAATAAACCACTTGAATCATTTTGATTAAAAGATCTTTAAAAGGTGTGTTTTTGTTACATTAGACTCCCAGCAAAATCAAATAATATTGGAGATCAACAAACTCAGCAACTCTCAGAAATAAATCTAGACCGAAAGCTGTTTAAAATCAGTCAGATCGAGTAACTATGAACTAAAATATAAATATGTAGTAACCTAAGATAATACAATTTGCATATTTCACTATATATCTCAGTAAATATGGCTACTGTTGCCAAAACTTTAGGCACGGGCACTTTGAAGACGGCAAACTAAATTGCGAAAATACGCTTTTTCGGTAGCAGCAGGCGAAGTGGTAGCCCCCTCTCTCATATGCATATACAATTTTTAATACTGTTTATTTCGAAAACTTTTACAGCTAGCGACTTTCAACCTGCTTTGTAACTTTAGTATGATGTTCACATTTTGTGAAAATATCTAGATGGGTAGGAACAGTAGCCTCCGTTCAAACGGACAATTTCATAATATTTTCAATACACTATGGCTTGACAACTACTAAATCTATTGACTTAAAATATATCACAAAGTAATTTTGTAACGTAACGTTACAACCAATTTTCTTTCTCACTTTGTTTGTAATATTCTGCTACAAACAATCAATACACTGGCAAGTCCCTTATAATTCTCATTTGGTTTATAACAAGATTTTAATAAAGATAACAATTTATTAAATCAAAGACGAGCAGTAACTGACACCCGAACCAGTACCGTTATCTGCTCTCTGTAGCTTTTTATAGTATTGAATCTTATTTAAGTCATAGCCGATTGTAATCTGAACTACCTTAACTTTCTTTTCTTCCTATCTCTCGTTCTTCTGCAGGTATCATGACAATACGAAATTAATGGACCCAAATGGGCCAAACTTCATTCTTTTAACCTCTCCATTCCATCCGATTTGGTGTAATTGCTTTCATTTCTCTCTATGTTTTGCAAGCTTTTTAAACTTCTAGCCGGTCGGCCCCTTCGTTGAGTGTCTTGTTGGCTCCTGTCAATAGCCATATACATATATGGCATTGTCCTGAGGTCTCCGCAGATTATGTCCCAGCCAGCACCCTTTTGGATACATAATTCTTTAGAGATTTTTTTTTCGTTGTTTTCCAGAGCATTTTGTTAGATAAACTTAGTTTGCGGCCAAAAACACATAATATTCGCAGCAAGCATCGATTTGAGAAAACCTAAAGCTTTTAGATGTCTCGAGGTGCAGCTATTTGATTTAGTAGCTAAAGGTATTGATTTTGATGCAAATAGATAAGCTAGAAGATTTTAAAATTGGCATCAGACGTCCAAAGGCCTTCCTTGCCTTTGCACTGCTATCTCTCCTACTCGTGATAATGCTGCCAATGTTACAAAATGTCACCATCAACAAAAGTGGGAGTTCATTGGAAGCATTAATGCGGACTAGTTTTGTTATTGCAGAATTGTTTCAAGACCCACAAGCACGGCACTATCAAAAAATTGATGAATCTTCCCTCTCATGCCTTTGTGGGCGCGCGTAAGCAGTCAAAGGACGGCAGCGTAATCAAGATTTTCGAGACATACTTAAGTCGTAAGTTAACACAAGGCCCTGATTTAGGGTGTGTTGTAATTTATTTCGTTTTTCCCTTGATTTTAATTAGAAAATTGTCAATTGCTTTTCTAGGACTGCTTATACCGTACGAAACCTTCGCTTGGAAGCTTGAAGTTAAGCTACAAATCCTCTTCAATTCCGAAGCACGGGGACTATTATTTTTAGGCGTTATGAACACCCACTTAGACTTACAATACTCCTACTATGCATTTATGTTGTGTGGGTGTGCTTAAAAGCCCGCCTTATTTCAAAATATAGTTAGTTGGCGCCTTGTCACTGAGTGCATCCTTGCACTCAGACTTAGTTAAATTAATGTAAATTTATTATTATTAAATTAAAAATTTCAAACGTAACACTTGTTTAAATAAATCAAATAACAAATAAAAAAAAATATTAAATAAGAAAAGAAATAAAATTTCCGGCTTAACAAGTCTGGCTGCTGCCAGTAATAAATATGCAACAGAGTCATTAAACCAAATTTAAATCTTGTTTCTGTGTTTATTTCCGTATTCAGTTATAATGAATGTGGAAGTGAATATAAATATCATTTTTATTTCAGTGTTGAATTTCAAATGCATTCGACTCCACACTTTCACAGTCATTTGATATAAAGACAACAACGAGGGGAAAAATCTTAAAAAAAAAGAGGAGAAGACAGACAAAGGATTTTAAAATATGGAATAAATGCAATTTTAATGAAATCTATTCATATTTAACACCTGTTCTTCGCATTACGGCGAAACCTTGTAAGGATTTTTTTCTAAACTACAATTTTTGTTATTTTTATGGAACTTTAAAGGGGTTGGTGTGTCGTTATTTTTAAAATACATATTCAAATGAATATTGATTACAAGTTGTACGATATTTTATGCAATATTTTTGTTTATTTTTTTTTAAGAATATTTAAAATTTGGAACACGTTTGTTTAAAACATTTATTATCATCCTTAAAAAATAAGTTGTCTTAAATACCTACATTTTCTTTAATTAATAATGAAAAAATGTTCTTTAGTTTATTTTCCCACCTTAAGTTGTTTAATCAAATTGTTGTATTTTTCTCATAATTTTTTTTTAACCCAATCCTCTTAAGTTCATAGGATTACGTTTGCTATCAATCGTTCCTTCGTTCAACAGACCAAATCCAAATTTATCTCCAAAGCCATTATTAAATACACGTTCAATGTTGTATTGTCGTCCAGTGCGAACGTTTGTGAATGGGAACTCGTTGCCAATGGCATATCCTTTGGGTAATTGTTGTAAAATACTAATTATCAAAATAATTCCATATAAAAAACGCATTTTAAATGTATGACTACGAGCAGAAGTAAAGTTTTGTGTTTTAATTTGTAAACTTTAAAGGTTTTAACAGTTACGTTAAATGCTTTAATGCAGTTTGTGTGTTGATTAAGCAAAACGACTGGGCTTTTATTAAAAAATTACAGCGGGTTTTTAAATAATTTCTTAATGCTTTAAACACAACTGGGACGAACGACGAAGCTTTCATTGCGTTTATTTGTCTTAGAAAATAAAACACATTGGCTTTTATGAAAATGCACACAAACAGTGTGTCGACTAAAATTCGTCATAAGTAACGAACTCTGCGATGGGTTTATTTCTATTTCTTACGCTGACGAACGACGAATAATTTGTCAAAAAATATGGTAACTCTATCACAGCTGTTTTATTTGTTGCTAGTGTGTTTTAGTTACACAACAAATTTCAACAGACAAATTCATCGTGCAGTGCAAAATTCGTCGTCGTTCGTCCTAGTTGTGCTTAGAGCATTAGTTTGCATGTGAACAACTTTTGGAGGCTTTGCTTTCTCCTTCTCTTTCCTCTCTCTCTGTCTTTCGTTTGAGACTGTCAGTTTGACAGGCTATCCGCCGGAAAGGCGTACTTCTTTGTTTTGACGCCATTTTGGCAAACATAAGTCTTAACAGTGCATATTTGGCAGTCTTGAAGTAGATACTTGGCAATCATATTATGGAAAAATATTCAGTAAATCGACGTGCTTAAATCGTTAAAACATTTTAACAAAATCAATCATCGATTACTGTGACAATGAGAAAGTTACGTGAAGATTTTGGGAGAAACAACGTGCCAACAAGACGCACTATTTATCGTGCAGTGAATGATTTCGAAGAAAGAGGGACTGTTGCTTATAGGCCTGAGCATGGACCACAATCTACTGCAAGACCGGCTGAAAACGTAACTGCTGCCCGATTTTCATGAAAAAATCATATTGAGTGACGAGGCACATTTTTATTTGAATCGATATTCGAATAAAGAGAATAGTCGGCTCTGGGCAATGAAAACCCTAAAATTATTCATGAGTCACCTTTGCATCCATTAAAAGCGATAGTCTGTTGTGCAATTTGGTCAGGAGGAATCACTGGACTTTACTTTTTTGAAACTGAAAAGGCATAACGGTAACTGTCAATGGGGAGCGATATCGTGATATGATTGAAAATTTTGTAATGTCACAACTGCATGCTTTGGGCTTGGTTAACATGTGGTAGCAATAACACGGTGGCACATCGCATACAGCCAGGATTATAATGAAATAACTGCGAGACCCCTTTCCACAACAAGGTATTTTACGAAATGGTGATGTTGAAAAGCAAGGTTGGAAACAAACCAGAAACGTTGGAGCAACTCAAACAAAATATTCATGATGAAATTAATGAAATGCTGTGGACAATGTGTTGAAATGTAATGACAAATGTGCTGAAAAGGGCTAAAATTTTTGATCCTAACAGAGGCGGACTTTGATCTGATATTGTATTTCATACATACATACATAGCTGCCGACATTAAATAACATTAAAAACAAACAAAGTAGTTAACCTTGCCGGCGGACACCGGTAAAATAAAAACTAAGTTTAAAAATAAATTTTTGCCAAACCTGCGAGCTCATCCATCGTACTTCTTACACACGCAGGATGAACCGACTGCACACACAGCCAAAGGTTCGGTTAATTTACTTCGGGAAAATTTTCCCTAAAAACTAATAAATCGCCTTAAGGATATCCAATGGCCCCCTAGGTCGCCCGATCTAACTCCCATGTATTTTTTATGGGGCTACCTCAACGAGAGGGTTATGACAATTTCCAATCTCTTCTAGCTTTGAAGGAAAATACTCGCCGAGAAATCAGCTTAATTGAACAAAGTTTACTGCAGCTCGGCGAAACACATCTGGGTGACATACTCTTAAGAAAATAAAATTCATATTTCCATTCTATCGTTAAATGCTCTAAATAAGACTATGTGTCAATTATTACGTTTTTTTTAAGTTTGAAAATATAAATCTGCCACCAGACACCCTGTATCTCAGTAAATATGGTCATTGTAGAAACAAAAATGGCAATGTAAATTCGGGAAAATTTGTTATGATAGTAGCAAGGGAGGGAAATGTCCATCTTCAATTGCATACATTTTACGAAATATTTATGCGTTATATTTCGAAAACTTTTACATTTCCAAACCACAAACTTGCTTCAAAGACACTATTACAGCTATTGACTTCACATCTGCTACAAAATTGTTCTAGTGCAACTAGCTAGTGCACATTTTGGGGAAAAAGGCAGTTGAATAGGGTCAATAGAAATGGCAGTCCCCAAAACAAGCGGACAACCTCCTGAACTTTTATATACGCTCGAAAACTATAAAAACTATTTAACTCAAACCTCCTTAAAAATTATTCTGATGCGATTTGTATTTTTTTTGAATATCTCAAAGTAAATCTTCTAAAGTGCAATTTTAACTAATCTGGGGGCTTATATTAAACCAAGGAGCAAGTATATTCCTGACTTAATGATACATTTGCCTTTCAGGTCTTCTTCGGACGAAATTGGATTTCTCGTCTGCCGTATAAAGGCAATCCTCACTTCTTTCCCTGTTGACTGAATGTGTGTCAGACCGAGACAGATTAGAACTGAATGTCGTTTCCGTTGTTTGTAGAAGGGTTGAGAAAATGATATCTGAACCAGCAGATTAGTAGGCTTAAAAGGATACTGATACCAGAAAGGGTTGTATGTATGTATGTATGTATGTATGTATGTATGTATGTATGTATGTATGTATGTATGTATGTATGTATGTATGTATGTATGTATGTATGTATGTATGTATGTATGTATGTATGTATGTATGTATGTATGTATGTATGTATGTATGTATGTATGTATGTATGTATGTATGTATGTATGTATGTATGTATGTATGTATGTATGTATGTATGTATGTATGTATGTATGTATGTATGTATGTATGTATGTATGTATGTATGTATGTATGTATGTATGTATGTATGTATGTACATATGTATGTATGTATGTATGTATGTATGTATGTATGTATGTATGTATGTATGTATGTATGTATGTATGTATGTATGTATGTATGTATGTATGTATGTATGTATGTATGTATGTATGTATGTATGTATGTATGTATGTATGTATGTATGTATGTATGTATGTATGTATGTATGTATGTATGTATGTATGTATGTATGTATGTATGTATGTATTTTATAGCTGGCCACAGCAGTGGACTGATTTTTTTGAAATTTTCACAGGGAGTTACTTCAAGTCAGGAAGGAACAATAGGCTACTTTTTTTTGGAAATTATAGCTGCCACGCCCATACTTCGCCCATTTGTGGGTGAAGGCCAGGTTATGAATTGCCTAACAAAATTAGCCATAGCCATACTGATCAAACGCGTAGAGCTAAATACATGAAATTTATAGCACGTGTTTAGTTTTACATATTTGTTTAAATACAGATAAATTTTTAGAAATTCGGCCCGTGAAGGGATAAAAAGGGGGAAAGAGGGAAATCTGTAACCTTCTATCATCTGAAGTATATAAGATAGAAACAAAATTTAAAAAGTTTTGCATTTTCATAAAGAAATAAATAGACAGGTATCTGGTGTTTTTTAAAATTTTGGAGCGAAAAAGGAAAAAAGGGTTGAAAATATATTTTGATTTTTTTGGGCGTTTTGTAACTTTTAAGCCAATAAGGATAGGATAACTCATATTGCGTGCGACAGACTTAAAAATTATGAGTACGTTTTTGGTTCCTTTTGTAATCGGGAAAAGAGGGTTAAAATTATGTTTTGGTACTTTTTGTAACTTTAAAACCAAAAAAGATAGAAACATAATTTAAATTGCATTCGTCAGGTTACCAAAATATGTTGATATGTTTTCGGTACATTTTTGTAATTTTTTCGCTTAAGGGTACTATAGGGCTAGAATTATATTTTGGTACTTTTTAGAAGTTTGTAAAAGAATTTTTGCTAACTAAAGCTTCCTGAATATCACCAAAACTATAAACCTGGTAAAATTCCAATTTTTATTTATCTGTTAACTATATAGTAGGACTGACTAATAATTTGTTGAAACTTATGTGGGGCAACCAGTAAATTAAAAATATGTATAAATGTTTTTGTTTACAAGCACAGCGGGGCTTAGCTAGTCTAATATAAAAGGTATGTAACATTCGGACCAGCTTGATATGGCGTTTTTACTTATTTGGTTATTTTTAAATCATGTGTCAGAAAAACAAAATTTTATATTTATTTTAACAAGCAAACTTAATAAGAAATATATTTTTCAAATTAAATGCAAATTGCTTATTATTCTCGTTTATATTTACGTAACACATTTTAAAAATTTCCACTGCTTAAAAGTTATTATTTAAATATGTACAGATATATAAATGTATAAATATATATTGTATATATATCTATTTGTATGCATATACTTAAGTATAAATGTGTGCACTTGCTTATGGAAGTTTTAATTAGTGCTAGTTTGGGGATTTTGCAGTTTTTTAAATAAAGGTTCGAAAGAAAATACTTTTTTAAATACTTTTTGGGATCTTTGGAAAAACTTGATTTTTCAAATTAAATTTTTTCAACATTATCGAAAAATTAAAAAATTATCTTCGTTAACTTATTTTTAAATATTCATTTTCATGATAATCGCCACTACCCTGGCCATTTGTTGTGAGCAGAGGAGTGATAATATAATAAAAAAAAAAGTAATATATATTTTAACTTTCTCTGGTAAAACCACCCATATAAACTCACACACTGCACGGTGCAACACGATCTTGAATTCAATTTTATTAGATTTATTTATTTTTATCTGGTTATTCAAATAAGGAAAATAATAGCAGTAGAATGCAAGTAAACTATTGATAAAATCTGCTTTACCCTATTTTTTTTTTAAATTTTGTATGGAAACCCCCTTAGGGGGTGGAGATAGAGGGTAAGTATATCGTAGGAAAATATTTTAAGGATAAATGAGTTGGGGTCAGTCCAACATTTGACCTATCCGCGGGCACCCTGGAAGTTGTTCGGGGGGATTCATTGCAATTTCCCAAACTTTGTACCGAATCTCGCAGGGGGTAAGTATGTTTGGGAAGGGAAAACTAATGGGGGTCAGTTGTACACTTTTTTTCTCTAAGGCCAACTTTGAGGAAGTTATGGGCGTTTTTGCATAATTTTGTATTGCAACCCCCTTAAGCGATGGTAACAAAAAATAAAAGGGGGTTTAGGATACATTTTTTTTCTCTAAGAAAGGCTCCGGGGAAGTTGCAGGTGTCTTAACCCTAATTTCTTAATATTTTGTATGGCAGCCCTGTTAGGGGATGGTAGGTATGTTCCATAAAAAGTTTGGCCGAAAAAAATGAATTGGGGTTATTTCCTTATTTGACCTTGAGCACCCTGGAAGCTGTGCAAGCGATTAAAAAAAAATTAAACTTTATACGGGAACCCTGCGGAGATAGGGTGTAAGTATGTTCCACAAAAATGTTCGTGAGAAAAATTTAATGAGATCCGGGTTTAAATTGCACTCGTTTAGGGGCAACTCCGGGGCAGCTGTAGAGGTTTTAATGTTCAAATTTTAAAAAAAGGAAACAGAGGTAGTTTTGGTTTTTGGCTAATAGCTCGGTCAGTTATCGGGCGATATTGTTGGATTTCAACAGGAATTTTTTCGCAGATATTATTGATAATTTAATACTTCTCACTGGTCTATGCGACATCGGGTGGCTTCAAAAAGTTGATTTCAACCATAACACAGACAGACGCACATCGCTAGATTGACCTCCCTTTATATAACGGCTAAGAAAATATATAATTTATGGGTTCGCAGATGAATATTGAAGAAACTACAAACTGAATAACAAACTTATATCTATCTGTATCACTTATGTGAAGGGTATAAAAGTACACTTAAATAAACACTTTCAAAATATAACACGCGCGAGATTTTAATTCTAAAGACATCACATGAATGGGTTTTTCCATTTTTATTTAAACAGACACTTTTGATTGGACAATAAAAGTTTAATTTTAACTTTCCCGTTCATTTGTGACAGGGGTGTGTATAAATTTTTCATATCGTTTATTCTCTCTACTTAACCAAATATATATCAGATATACACAGGTCTAAGTCTATATTAGAAGTAAAATATAATGAGACATAACTTTAATTTTTATTTGACCTGCTTTGATTTTTATAATATCGTGGTTTTAAAACGCATAAGCCATATGGTTTGACTCTGGTGTTGGGGTCCAGACTCTGCCACGACGCATGCTGTGTTGTGCAAGGTTTTATTCTAAGCATGTGAATGGGCTATCAATTAATGGTTGGTGGCCAGAGTCACGTTAGAGCAAAAGGGGATATCAAATACAGATGAGTAGAGAGTAAGATTAACAATTGAAATGAATTGGCTTTGAGAACTATTCAAATAAAAGAATTGGAAACCTTCCAGTTTCCTTAAAAGTTTTTTAGGTCAATTTTTTTATGAGTAAATGCCACCATATAGCTTGCAGGCAACTTAACAAAAATTAGTCCGTGTTAAGGCATTGGCACATAGAATCCGTCGTACTTCAAGCGTTGGCTTTTTTGACGGACATTAACGTAACAACGCAAAAGGTTAGCACATAGAATCCTTTTTAAACGGATGTTAAATCAGCTGATTTTTTATATTTTATATGGCCGCATGCAAAAATAACTAATCAAAATTAAGGTTATGAACCAGCTGGTAGTTGTCAAAGTATCTGACGTACGTTAAAATTTAAAAGCTACCCAACCTTAGTACATTGCGTTGAAGGAGACGTACTGAATGTGACATTGTTCATAATAAAATATGTTTTTCAACTTACCTGTCAGTTAAAAAAGGCGAAGTATGACGTACGACGGATTCTATGTGCCACCGCCTTTATTGTAACTGCTTCACTCGTCAGATGTAAAAAGAAAAAAAAATATAGCAACTCCCAAAAAACCTTCCGTAATTCCCAGGTTAAGGGTTTTTTAGGCTTTAAATCGTAGCTTCAGGCCTAGGCAAAAATCTATAATCTAAAATCTAATTTTATGGTAATCGGACTAACCGTTCAAAAATGACTGAATTTTTTTTTTAAATATTTCAAATCTGCCCAACTGTGCACCGTCTCCTATTCCGTATTGTTACATACAACATACGTGGCTATGTTTTATACAAAATTTTTATTAAACCTCAAGCCCCTAGAAATATTTATTAGCGTAAATACCAAAGATAAATTTTTGGCTTCGTAGTCGTTTATATATCCACATATAACATTATCTCTCTTTGCCAACAGTCATATGAATGTAGGGCATATAGGATTCACTAAAGCTTATAAAGAACTCTTTGTTGACTTAATCGCAGTTGGCGAACGCTTGTTTGTCAAAATCATAAGACAATAATGTTGATATTACTTTATAAGCGACAAACTGTATACATTTTAAAAACCAATCGATTGACGTGGCTTTGAAGTTTGTTGTGATTATGCAAAAATTTTATATAAATAGAGCGACTTGCTTTAGAAAAATTATTAAATTTTAAACATAGTTTGAAACCTACTTAACCCATAATGAAACTTTTCGTCTTTATGGTTTTGGCTCTATTAGCTTTTGTAAGTAAAAATTCTAGAAATTGTTTAGACATACTTTGCATATTGCACACTAAATCCTAAGCAGTTACAACGCTTATTACTATTTTTTTACAATTTTCTAACAGGTTTTTGCCGACGATTCGACTATTGAAGCTGAACGGGTAATAGATAGTCGTCAAGAAAAATGCAACAAGTTAATTGATGATGTTGACTATTGCTACTGCCTTTCTATTGAGTTTGGTTTTTATACTCCCGGCACCGGTTTTAATATTGATCTTCTGATTAAAAATTATGATTTGCAAGTCCTTGTGGAGACGGAGTTTAAGGAAAAGGCTAACAAATGTGTTTCGGACACAACCCAGAACGATAAGTCCGAAAAGCAATATGTGTTTGAGGTTATAACTTGTATACTTAATAGACAAAATGCCACAAACGTTAATTAAATTTCCAACAATATTTAAAAATAAAAGGGAAACTGTAAATTTAAATGCATTCTTAAAGTTTTTTATTTGAAATAGGTAAAAGGTAAAATATCATCAGCATAAATTAAAAAGACTGCAAAAGATTAATCCAGAAAAAACAAAAAATTAGAAAAAAACAGGTAAAAATTTTGGCCATGGCCGTCCAATTTGCACCCAATCAAACATTTATTTTTTGTAACCTTATTTCGGAAGAGGGCTACATTTGGGATTTGATACAGTGTTACCTTTGGTGCTTTATAGATCTTAAAATCTGTTGATTGTGTGGAGAAAAATGTTCGTAGCAAATGTTGTCACAAAAGCTTATTCTAGGATGGCATTTGTACTATTGTCGATTATCGCCAGTTTTTTAGGCTATTTCCCTTTACCAAACAAATGTATTTGTGCTAAACGCTATCAAGACATACACCGGCAAGGTATACAATTTTGTTTTGCCGCTATTTTGGTTAATATTAGTCTTGACAATTCGTATTTGGATCTCGTTAAGTAGAGACGTGGAAAATTTATAATGAAAAAATATTCGGTAAGCCAACGTGTTTTAATCGTAAAAACATGACAGCCCATGACAACCCAAATTTTCATAAAAAAGTTATAATAAGGGAAGAGGCACATTTTAATTTAAATAGATATGCGAATAAACAGAATAAGTAGGGCAATGGAAAATTATTCACCAGCCACCTTTGCATCCATTAAAAGTGACAGTCTACTGTGCGGTTTGGTCAGGAGGAATCATTGGACCTTACATTTTTGAAACTGAAAACGGCGTAACGGTAACTGTCAATGGGGAGCTATATCGTTGTATGACGTTCAGGGTTTTACGTGATATCTACCAGGAGGGCAATAATTCACGATGCTCTTAACACTTAGTGGAAACAATGCGTCTACCAGCGCCCCCAGAAAGGCGTACCAGACCACCCAGGTTTCAATTCTCTGCCATGACTCTGTGCAAGCCATAACAGACCCCTTGCTGAGAAAATCTCGTCATTTCCAATCAAAACAGATCCGCACCGACAAGACACATCTTCACACGCTTGTGAAACAGTACACAACCTTAAGCAATAAAGAGTATGATTGTCATGTTGCACCCAACGAATGCGACACCCAGCTCTGTTTTAAGGATCTTTTCTCATTTAGAAAAATTAATATCTCCACTTTTATCAACGCTTCATAATCTTTTCACCTCCAGTTAGGACCAAAACACACACAGGATTCAACATGCCAATGCCGGCCTTTTCATTATTCACAGAAAAAACTACAAAGAATTTTTTTCAAGCAAATTCTTGTTCAAAATAATTTAATTTTTAGTAAATTTATTTAATAGTCTCTAATAATATTTTAATTTGATTTTTTAAATCAAACAAAATTATCGCTTAGACAATTTAAATATTTAACCAGCTTAACAAATTTTGTTAACTGAAACTAAAACTCTTATTTTTTCAATTAAATTGTTGCAAAATAGTTTGTCTAAATTTACAATTTCCGTTGTAGGTCCTCAGCCAGACAAAATATTTACTGATTCTCTGAAATTCATAACTGATTCTACAATTAATTTTTTCTGTGTTTGCTACTACTCTAGTGGGATCTTGTTTTAGATCCTAGAGTCCCCAGTCGTAGCCGCTTTCCCTATTCACCTATTTCCAAACACACTAACACCTTTTCAGCTATTAGCCTACTTCATCAGTTGGTCATGTGCCTGGGTAGACCCGCCAAAACTAGAGACTCTATCTTGAGAACTTTAATCTCACATAAGACCGCTTAAGGTACCTTTACACGGTAATACATATATTACGATATGTCAAAAAATGTTGTGAGATAATACAAAATCTCATCATGTAAAGCATAATGTATTGGGTAGGAGAGAATATGGATGCAAAATTTGACAAGTGTTCGGTAAATGTTTATTTTCTAAACCATTTTAGAAACTTGTGTATTCTCATCACATCAGAGGTGTGAAAGATTGGCAGCACTTACAGCATCTAATGAAGGTGGCTACACTTAATGAAACAATACACAAACAATCAAAATAAAAGCAGATTTTTTTCATGTTGTTTTTTTTAATATTGTTGAACCTTAACCATATGGCGTTACCCCAAAAGGAAAGTGGCAAGAAACAACCGATTTTGATTTTACCAACCTCATCCGTGTAAACACGAAAAATAGTTAGAACAGATTTTTATTCTCTTTTTTTAAACACGGAGAGAATTTCATAATATTTTGATTCTACAAAATCTAATTACTTTGTATTACCGTGTAAAGGTACCTTTACGCGATTACTCTGCGGCTCATACAAGATGGACCCCAGCATATCAACTTTCGTTCTCAGTTGCCTGGCTTGGAGATAACCACAGCCACCGCGTGAACTCCCGAAGGGGACCTCCCCATTGATCAGTTCATGCACTGGTAAGCACATGGGGCCAACTGATTTCCATGGTACCAGATAGGACTCTGGTCAGCCTACTTCCGTATAATTCCTACCAATTTCTATTCAGAACAGATAAGGTATTGGTACCCTTAAAACCTTGTATTGCTGTGCCACTTATTGGTAATGTATATGCCACAGCGTCAACAAGAACAACCTGCTTCAAGCCAAACCAGTAAGTAATTAACCACTGATCCATATAAGTCCATGACAAATTGTTTTCAATTCAGCCATGTCTGATAGCCTTCCAGTAAACTGGAAGTTGCCGGTTGATACCACGAGGGGGTAGACTTTGGCACTTGTGCTGATTAAAGGTTACCCAAAGACCCTCCTCTTCCATCATATAACCTATCAACCGATATCGTTGTATGATTAAACACTTTTAAATGCCACAACTGCATGCTTTGGACTTCGTTAAAATGTGGTATCAACAAAAGGGTGCCACATCGTATAGAGCCAGGATTACAATGGAATTACTGCGAGACCTCTCTCCACAACAAGTTATTTCAAAAAATGCTGATGTTGATTGGCCTCCATGTTCACCTGATTTGACTGTTCTAGACTTATTTTTGTGGGGATAACTAAACAGCAAGGTTTTTGCAAACAAACTGGAAACGCTGGAGCAACTCAAACAAAATATTCGTGATGAAATTAATGAAATACTGCGTGAAATCTGTGAGAATGTAATGAAAAATGTGCTACAAAGGGCTCGCATTTGTGAGGCTAACAGAGGCGGACATTTATCTGATATCGAATTTCATACATACATATTTGCTTAAATTAAATATAATATTTATCAATATACGATCCATTCTCTTTCATTTAATCAAAAATTATAAACAAATAAAGTGGTATACCTTGCCGGCGGACACCCTGTATTGAAAAAAAAGAAACTTCTACTTCGATCGATCATTTTATAAAAAGGTGGAATTCGAATTATTGTTTTTGGGAAATTTAATTTTTTTTTTAATCATTATTCGTAGACAGAAAAAATACATTCAAAAATAAAAAACGTTGCTCTTGAATTAAATTCAAATCGTAATTGAAATTTTTTAGTACGACCCGATTAAATATCCCCAACTTTTCTTTTTTAACTAGAGCTCATTGTACTTACATTTTATTAATTTTTATTTTCTTAAAAACTTAATTTTTAATAAAAGTTTAAAAGGGTTTTAAATCGTTTTGCCCATTTTATTCGTTCTTTCGTTTCAATTTTTTGTTTTATTGCTACTACTAGTGATGATGGTGTCTCACTTGAGTACATTGTCTGTGAGTAATTACAAATTAATGAGTCTATAATAACCAGGAGAGAGAAAGATGTAGGCAGACAAGTAAAATCTAAAGTTTTCATGCAAAATATTCATACTTCTGGAATTGTTTTTTTTTTCGTATCGATATGCTAATTTTGATTGATGATAAATTAATTGATAGTGATTTATTATCACATTGAATGGAATACATACAAAAAATTTTCAAATCATTTTAAGCACTGAAGTATTTGTCCCAATTAATGCTGAAAATTTTGAAGAAAGATTAAAGAGATGTTTGTGTGTAAATTAAAGATAAGTTAACTAAGGCATGAATGTAAATAACGCCAGCACCATTTCCTTGTGACGGGTATGACCAATTTGTTCTGATTTTTACTTATAACTCAAACATTTTTATGTTTTTAAACATTTAATAATAAGTAGATATTGAAGGACCATGATTTCTGCTTATAAATAATTTCCAATTTTTAAAATTGGCTTTAGTACATTTTTAATTTGTATGGTTTTTTAAAATACTTCTAATCGTAATAGACTCATTCCTCCTAAAATGCTGCGTGTGAAAAACCTGCATTATATGTTTTTTTATACCCTTCACGTAGTGAAAAAGGTATATATTAGTTTGTCATTCCGTTTATAATTTATTTATATTCCCTTTGCGACCCCATAAATTATGTATATTCCGGGTCCTTATAGATAGGGAAGTTGATATAGCCATGTCCGCCTGTCTGTCTGTCTGTCTGTCCGTCTGGTGAAATCAAGTTTCCAGGATCAAAAAAAAAAGAAACGGACCAGTTATTGGTGTCAAACTATTAGAAATATTATGGAGACAATCGCTATTTAAAATCAGCAATATCGGTTCACTATTTCCCGAGATATAAGCGAAAACCCAAAGTAACCCATTTTTTTTAGGAAAAAATCCGTACAAACGAGGGTTGCCTTTTATGTTTCGGGATTTGGCAACACTAGTGCTTCAATCTGATAACTGACAGCTGTATCGTAGAGTTTGACATTTTTTAAGTTATACGTACTCAGAACGTTTTGACATACGAGCGCTATTTGTGTTGTTTACAGTAACTTAAAAGATTCAGCTCGACCAAAAAATGAAATTAAATCGTAAACGTTTTCGTGCGATTATTTTTTTACAACTTTCGACGTGTATTAACTCAGTAACAGTGCATGGATGAACTAAATTCTATTTTTGACGATAAAGCTCAATCAAGAACCAGTGTTAATCGATGGTATAGTGAATTCAATTGTGGTCGTAGTTCACTCCATAACGAATTTCGTGAAGGTCGTCAAAAATCAGTTGTTGTTCCGAAAATCTTTGATGCTGTGCATGACTTGATATTGGAAGATCGTCACGTGACCTACCGTGAGATTGAAATAACCTTAGGCATTAGTGGGACCAGCATACGTTCAATATTGCAAAAAAATTTGACTGTCAAAAAAATTTATTTGCGTTGGATCCCACACAATTTGTTAATCGCTCAAAAAAAGGCTCGTGTCGATTGGTCTAAAGAAATGCTCAGAAAATACAATCGCGGTGCTTCGAATTACGTCTATGATATCGTGACAGGTGATAAATCCTGGATGTACGCGTATGAGCCCGATAGTAAACAGCAGTCGACTGTATGGGTGTTTCAAGATGAGTCAAGTCCAACAAAAGCTGTTCGCGCACGAAGAACTTCTAAGCAAATGATTGCCAGTTTTTTTGGAAAAACTGGACATGTCACAACCGTGCCACTAGAACAATGCAAAACAGTCAATTCTGAGTGATACAGAACCATTTGTTTGCCAGTTGTCTTCCAAGAAATCAGGAAAACCGACAGCCGAAGATGGATCACTCTTCACCCCAACAATGCGAGCTCTTACACATCGGCTCAAACAACTGAATTTTTAAGCACCCAAAACATCGATTTGATTAGTCATCCGCCGTATAGTCCTGACTTGGCACCGAATGACTTCTTTTAACTCCTGTACGTAAACAACAAACTTAGAGGTCAACGTTTTTCGACACCTGAAGAAGCGGTTGCTGTATTCATAATGCATGTTTTGGAGATTCTTCAATCAGAGTGGCAAAAGGTCTTCATGGGAAATATTTTTAAAAACAATAAAGTGATTTTGTTTTTGTTCTCTAATTTCGAAATATAAAATGCAACCCTCGTATATATCAGTAAATATTGTCACTTTTGCCACAAAGCTTGGCACGGATACTCTAAATAAGGGGAAATTTTTTGCGGATAGGAAAGTGGTATTTCCCTACAATTGCACAAATTTTTTGAAATATTTCATGCGCTAAACCTTAGAAACTATAACAGCTACCGATCATCTGTTAAAAAGGGGTTCTAAAGGAAAACAAATTTCTAATTGAACAGTGGAAATACAAGCATCCAGAGCTGAACATGTTTGACATACCGGTAAATATTAGGGCCTTTAGGGCTCTCTGCAAGATGTTTTTAAACTGCTCCTAATTGCTATCGATGAACTGCTTTAACAAACAGAAACCAATGTGTGCATATATACCTTTGTTGTAGTTATATGGACCTAGCCCTAGGAAACTTGAATAATGAAAAAAGGTCGTGTAGTGGGTAGGGTAGGGTAAGAGCTCGCATAGTCACTAAGAAAGCGCTAAATTTCATTTATCCCTTTTGTTAGCACGGGTATCGAAAGAGAGGTCAAAGGCAGACCAGGATCCCCTGGGTAGCAACGCGCAAAGGGTGGCCAACTATCCAAGGTGTGGTTTTAGGCTGGCACAAAAACGGACAGTGCGGAAATGATTTTTTGATTTTATAACTTTTTACAATCTTTATATCTTAATTGAAGGCAATATGTCAATGATTAGAACGAGGAGTAGGGAGGCAGTCCGGAGCTTGCAACCAAAGGTGAAAAACCTTACTGTAAATGAAGGGAAAGGCTTCTATTGGAATATAAGCTTTACTTGGCATCACTGCTGCCATGGAAGTTACACTGGGGGGTGCGAATAGTAGCAAAAAGCTTGTTTGGGTTAGTTGAGTCAGGAAAATTAAAAATTTTAAAATACTGGCCTCACTAGAATATTTTGAAAAAACAATCTTGAGGATCTTTGTAAAGGCTGGGGATATAAGCCGGGTTTAATGGCCACAGAGATCCTTTTGAAGAGATAAATATGCAGTTTCCGCTGACAGACAGATTGATATAGGCTCCGGAGCCTGTAACTTATACTGATCATTCATTTAAAAGGCAACAGCCCTAACGGCCTACATGACACATTGAGTGAAGTGTAGGTTAGTAAGGGATGGTAAGAAGGCCCTTAATGGAATTATAGACCTTTTCTCCAGGGCAGTACGACATAGTTGGCAATGACAATTTTGACAAGCACATTTAGTTCAGCCCTTGAGGTTACATGTGAGGAGGAAACTATGAGACAATCAATGGGCCATTATTATGGGAGGACTAGGACATGGGTGTTTATTATAACAGATCGATCTTAAGAAGAGGACTATTAGGTAGCTAGGATAGTACTAAGGACCAATGCTGAGTTCAACATGGACTAGGTTAGGTTAGGTTAGGTAGAACAGGCGGCTGCGGAAGTGATGGTTGTGCAGCCTACTTGGGTCCGTTTCCTCGGTCCCTTTGTGATACCTGGGGAAAAGAAGAGAAGAAGAAAAAGATAAATTAGATTAGATCAATAGAAATGAACATGGACTAGGTTACTCACGAACTTGCAGTGATTGGGTCATAAGTCATAGCTGGACACTGTCCAGTAAGAAATGTTTAAGGTTGGAAATGAATTAGGTACGATGGAGCATGTTATTTGTGACTGCCCTAGATTATTTAATCCTCGCGTGATTAAGTAAAACATTTCATGAAAAATTAGGTAATGTTTTGAAGTGTAAACTACAAAACATTATTAGCTTCAACATGGGAATAAGGTAGCTAGTGTGTAGGCAATGGATAGGGAGTTTTACACTGGTACTTGAATTGATTTCTTCTTTTTTCGATTTTGGTTTTTTTTTGTTAGTTTTACAACTTATTTTCTACTTCATTTGTTGTCGTTTTTTTATTATATTACATAAGTAATGAGGGTAAATATGAGTTTGTCATTCCGTTTGTAATTTTTGAATATTCATCTGCGTTCCCATAAAGTATATATGTATTTTCTTAGTCCTTACAGATATGGAACTCGATTTAACGATGCCCATCTGTCCGTGCTATGATTGATATCAAATATTTATTTGCAAACTTTAAGGTTCTGGGCTTAAATAGACTTTACCTTTAAAATGTGAAAAAATATTTTTTTTTAGGAAATCTCCACTAATCATTTTTTGTACAAAAATTGGTTGTACAAGTTGAAAAAAAAATTAGCTATGTATGCCATTTATATATTTTTCATGTCCTTTTTTAATAAATCCAGATTAATTCATTTGTTTTTGTTGTAATGCGGCTACGACTGTTGATTGAAATTGTTGTCTTTTTTTTAATTTGTCGGTCGGTGTAATGCTCTCTTCTCTTATGTACATACATACATAGTTGCATACATAAATACACACAAACATTTATACATGCATACATACATACTTGCATACATATGTACATACATACACATCTATTCTGAAATTTATATATCAGTTTAAATCCTTTTGATTGCCATCGTCATCGCTGTCAACATTGATGTAAAATGGCACAAATGTAAGCACGTTTGTATTTATGGTTATGTCGTTATTTTTTCCATTGCTGTTAATTCAAAAATCCAATTAAGTTTAATTCGTCTTATATCATTGTTTTCTACGTACATACGTATTAGAGGGCTGCAGCAAATAAGATTTTAAATGCCTTTTCATATTTGACGTAAAAGAGAGTATGCACATATATTTGCTGGCAGTGTGAGAGTACGGAAGATAATTAAATCGTAGTTTGCCAATTACAAATATATTTGAATTTGGCACAAAAGAAATACCTAAAAAAGTGAACGTAAATAAGAAAATACTACAAAAAAAAAAACTAAAACAAATTGTGCCGGTACTGGTTGGCAAAATATGTACTCTTTTTTTTTGTGGCACGTTTTTCCTTTTTAATTGAAAAATTATGCGGCGGAGATAACAGCTAGGTGGAGTTAACAGCACAGTTGATCTACTTTTTTCTTGCATAACACGAGGCTGAGTTGTCAAATTTGTTTATGTTTACATATCTTTTTTTTGACACATCAGCCAACAAAAACGAAAATTTTTTTCGCCGCAAATTAGTTGTTGTAAAATCACCACCACTTTGTAATCAATTCGCCTTGAATACTACCATATGTAATAAAGCAAAAACCAACAGAACTAACCCAACCACCAAATGTAATTTGTGTTTGTTCTTAATCAAGTACTTTTGCAAGTACTTAAGTAGTAAAACCGTAGTTAATTCATACTTTTATAATTAAAGAGAAAGAGAACAAGAAATTTAAAAATAAACAAGTAAGAGCGCTATATTCGGCTGTGCCGAATCTTATATACCCTTCACATTGGTCTTTTAATATACCCAGCCGAGTTATTTTGTACTGCAAATAATATGATAAAAACACCTTGTGTGAGTTTTAAAGCCCATAGAAAACTTTACAAAATGTTAACGTTCGTATGGATAATAGAAATAGATGAGGAACGTTTGAGGTCGACAGTAATAAAAATTTTTGACATTATTTATAATAAAAGGTTAATAAAAGTTCTTAATTTTTATGGGATGTTCTAGTCCCCCTGCTACTCTTCAACTTTTTTTTTCCAAAATGTATGAATTATTAGATTATTACTTTTTGTAGAACATTTGATTTCCATATCTGTTACAGTTTCCGAGGTATAGCGTATCGAAAATTTTACAAAAATTGTGAACTTGTATGGGAGCTACCCCATATTCACCCCCCACCCAAAAAAATTTTTACTTCAAAGCGTAGCTTTTGCTGTCCAATTACTTTTTGTAGAACATTTTATTTCGATATCTGTTACAGTTTCCGAGATATTGCGTATCGAAAATTTTACAAAAATTGTGAACTTGTATGGGAGCTACCCCATATTCACCCTCCACCAAAAAAATTTTTACTTCAAAGGGTAGGCTTTGTTGTCCAATTACTTTTTGTAGAATATTTGATTTTGATATCTGTTACAGTTTCCGAGGTATAGCGTATCGAAAATTTTACAAAAATTGTGAATTTGTATGGGAGCTACCCCTTGTTCACCTGCCACCCAAAAAATTTTTACCTTAAAGCGTAGGTTTTGTTGTCCAATTACTTTTTTTAAAATATTTGATTTCGATATCTCTTACAGTTTCCGAGATATAGCGTATCGAAAATTTTACAAAAATTGTGAATTTGTATGGGAGCTACCCCATATTCACCCCCCCCCCCCCCCCCCAAAAAAAATTTTTCTTCAAAGCGTAGGCTTTGTTGTCCAATTACTTTTTGTAGAATATTTGATTTCGATATCTGTTACAGTTTCCGAGGTATAGCGTATCGAAAATTTTACAAAAATTGTGAATTTGTATGGGAGCTACCCCATATTCAACCCCCCCCCCCCCCAAAAAAAAATTTTTCTTCAAAGCGTAGGCTTTGTTGTCCAATTACTTTTTGTAGAATATTTGATTTCGATATCTCTTACAGTTTCCGAGGTATAGCGTATCGAAAATTTTACAAAATTTGTGAATTTGTATGGGAGCTACCCCATATTCACCCTCCACCAAAAAAATTTTTACTTCAAAGGGTAGGCTTTGTTGTCCAATTACTTTTTGTAGAATATTTGATTTTGATATCTGTTACAGTTTCCGAGGTATAGCGTATCGAAAATTTTACAAAAATTGTGAATTTGTATGGGAGCTACCCCATATTCACCTCCCACCAAAAAAATTTTTACTTCAAAGCGTAGGTTGTGCTGTCCAATTACTTTTTGTAGAACATTTGATTTCGATATCTGTTACAGTTTCCGAGATATAGCGTATCGAAAATTTTACAAAAATTGTGAATTTGTATGGGAGCTACCCCATATTCACCCCCACCCAAAAAAATTTTTCTTTAAAGCGTAGGCGTAGGGGAGCTACCCCTTGTTCACCTGCCACCCAAAAAATTTTTACCTTAAAGCGTAGGTTTTGTTGTCCAATTACTTTTTTTAAAATATTTGATTTCGATATCTCTTACAGTTTCCGAGATATAGCGTATCGAAAATTTTACAAAAATTGTGAATTTGTATGGGAGCTACCCCATATTCACCCCCCCCCCCCCCCCCCCCCCCTCCCCCAAAAAAAATTTTTCTTCAAAGCGTAGGCTTTGTTGTCCAATTACTTTTTGTAGAATATTTGATTTCGATATCTGTTACAGTTTCCGAGGTATAGCGTATCGAAAATTTTACAAAAATTGTGAATTTGTATGGGAGCTACCCCATATTCAACCCCCCCCCCCCCCCCCCAAAAAAAAAATTTTTCTTCAAAGCGTAGGCTTTGTTGTCCAATTACTTTTTGTAGAATATTTGATTTCGATATCTCTTACAGTTTCCGAGGTATAGCGTATCGAAAATTTTACAAAAATTGTGAATTTGTATGGGAGCTACCCCATATTCACCCTCCACCAAAAAAATTTTTACTTCAAAGGGTAGGCTTTGTTGTCCAATTACTTTTTGTAGAATATTTGATTTCGATATCTGTTACAGTTTCCGAGGTATAGCGTATCGAAAATTTTACAAAAATTGTGAATTTGTATGGGAGCTACCCCATATTCACCTCCCACCAAAAAAATTTTTACTTCAAAGCGTAGGTTGTGCTGTCCAATTACTTTTTGTAGAACATTTGATTTCGATATCTGTTACAGTTTCCGAGATATAGCGTATCGAAAATTTTACAAAAATTGTGAATTTGTATGGGAGCTACCCCATATTCACCCCCACCCAAAAAAATTTTTCTTTAAAGCGTAGGCTTTGTTGTCCAATTACTTTTTGTAGAATATTTGATTTCGATATCTGTTACAGTTTCCGAGGTATAGCGTATCGAAAATTTTACAGAAATTGTGAATTTGTATGGGAGCCACCCCATATTCACCCCCCACCAAAACAATTTTTACTTCAAAGCGTAGGCTTTGTTGTCCAATTACTTTTTGTAGAATATTTGATTTCGATATCTGTTACAGTTTCCGAGGTATAGCGTATCGAAAATTTTACAAAAATTGTGAATTTGTATGGGAGCTACCCCATATTCACCTCCCACCAAAAAAAATTTTACTTCAAAGCGTAGGTTGTGCTGTCCAATTACTTTTTGTAGAACATTTGATTTCGATATCTGTTACAGTTTCCGAGATATAGCGTATCGAAAATTTTACAAAAATTGTGAATTTGTATGGGAGCTACCCAATATTCACCCCCACCCAAAAAAATTTTTCTTTAAAGCGTAGGCTTTGTTGTCCAATTACTTTTTGTAGAATATTTGATTTCGATATCTGTTACAGTTTCCGAGATATTGCGTATCGAAAATTTTACAAAAATTGTGAACTTGTATGGGAGCTACCCCATATTCACCACCCACCCAAAAAAATTTTTACTTCAAAGCGTAGCTTTTGCTGTCCAATTACTTTTTGTAGAACATTTTATTTCGATATCTGATACAGTTTCCGAGATATTGCGTATCGAAAATTTTACAAAAATTGTGAATTTGTATGGGAGCTACCCCATATTCACCCCCCACCCAAAAAAATTTTTACTTCAAAGCGTAGCTTTTGCTGTCCAATTACTTTTTGTAGAACATTTTATTTCGATATCTGATACAGTTTCCGAGATATTGCGTATCGAAAATTTTACAAAAATTGTGAACTTGTATGGGAGCTACCCCATATTCACCCCCCACCAAAAAAATTTTTCCTTCAAAGCGTAGCTTTTGCTGTCCAATTACTTTTTGTAGAACATTTTATTTCGATATCTGATACAGTTTCCGAGATATTGCGTATCGAAAATTTTACAAAAATTGTGAACTTGTATGGGAGCTACCCCATATTCACCCCCCACCCAAAAAAATTTTTACTTCAAAGCGTAGCTTTTGCTGTCCAATTACTTTTTGTAGAACATTTTATTTCGATATCTGTTACAGTTTCCGAGATATTGCGTATCGAAAATTTTACAAAAATTGTGAACTTGTATGGGAGCTACCCCATATTCACCCCCCACCCAAAAAAATTTTTACTTCAAAGCGTAGCTTTTGCTGTCCAATTACTTTTTGTAGAACATTTTATTTCGATATCTGATACAGTTTCCGAGATATTGCGTATCGAAAATTTTACAAAAATTGTGAACTTGTATGGGAGCTACCCCATATTCACCCCCCACCAAAAAAATTTTACTTCAAAGCGTAGCTTTTGCTGTCCAATTACTTTTTGTAGAACATTTTATTTCGATATCTGTTACAGTTTCCGAGATATTGCGTATCGAAAATTTTACAAAAATTGTGAACTTGTATGGGAGCTACCCCATATTCACCCCCCACCAAAAAAATTTTTACCTTAAAGCGTAGGTTTTGTTGTCCAATTACTTTTTGTAAAATATTTGATTTCGATATCTCTTACAGTTTCCGAGATATAGCGTATCGAAAATTTTACAAAAATTGTGAATTTGTATGGGAGCTACCCCATATTCACCCCCCCCCCCCCCCCCAAAAAAAAATTTTTCTTCAAAGCGTAGGCTTTGTTGTCCAATTACTTTTTGTAGAATATTTGATTTCGATATCTGTTACAGTTTCCGAGGTATAGCGTATCGAAAATTTTACAAAAATTGTGAATTTGTATGGGAGCTACCCCATATTCAACCCCCCCCCCCCCCCAAAAAAAAATTTTTCTTCAAAGCGTAGGCTTTGTTGTCCAATTACTTTTTGTAGAATATTTGATTTCGATATCTCTTACAGTTTCCGAGGTATAGCGTATCGAAAATTTTACAAAATTTGTGAATTTGTATGGGAGCTACCCCATATTCACCCTCCACCAAAAAAATTTTTACTTCAAAGGGTAGGCTTTGTTGTCCAATTACTTTTTGAAGAATATTTGATTTCGATATCTGTTACAGTTTCCGAGGTATAGCGTATCGAAAATTTTACAAAAATTGTGAATTTGTATGGGAGCTACCCCTTGTTCACCTGCCACCCAAAAAATTTTTACCTTAAAGCGTAGGTTTTGTTGTCCAATTACTTTTTGTAAAATATTTGATTTCGATATCTCTTACAGTTTCCGAGATATAGCGTATCGAAAATTTTACAAAAATTGTGAATTTGTATGGGAGCTACCCCATATTCACCCCCCCCCCCCCCCCCCAAAAAAAAATTTTTCTTCAAAGCGTAGGCTTTGTTGTCCAATTACTTTTTGTAGAATATTTGATTTCGATATCTGTTACAGTTTCCGAGGTATAGCGTATCGAAAATTTTACAAAAATTGTGAATTTGTATGGGAGCTACCCCATATTCAACCCCCCCCCCCCCCCCAAAAAAAAATTTTTCTTCAAAGCGTAGGCTTTGTTGTCCAATTACTTTTTGTAGAATATTTGATTTCGATATCTCTTACAGTTTCCGAGGTATAGCGTATCGAAAATTTTACAAAATTTGTGAATTTGTATGGGAGCTACCAAATATTCACCCTCCACCAAAAAAATTTTTACTTCAAAGGGTAGGCTTTGTTGTCCAATTACTTTTTGTAGAATATTTGATTTCGATATCTGTTACAGTTTCCGAGGTATAGCGTATCGAAAATTTTACAAAAATTGTGAATTTGTATGGGAGCTACCCCATATTCACCTCCCACCAAAAAAATTTTTACTTCAAAGCGTAGGTTGTGCTGTCCAATTACTTTTTGTAGAACATTTGGTTTCGATATCTGTTACAGTTTCCGAGATATAGCGTATCGAAAATTTTACAAAAATTGTGAATTTGTATGGGAGCTACCCCATATTCACCCCCACCCAAAAAAATTTTTCTTTAAAGCGTAGGCTTTGTTGTCCAATTACTTTTTGTAGAATATTTGATTTCGATATCTGTTACAGTTTCCGAGGTATAGCGTATCGAAAATTTTACAGAAATTGTGAATTTGTATGGAAGCCACCCCATATTCACCCCCCACCAAAACAATTTTTACTTCAAAGCGTAGGCTTTGTTGTCCAATTACTTTTTGTAGAATATTTGATTTCGATATCTGTTACAGTTTCCGAGGTATAGCGTATCGAAAATTTTACAAAAATTGTGAATTTGTATGGGAGCTACCCCATATTCACCTCCCACCAAAAAAAATTTTACTTCAAAGCGTAGGTTGTGCTGTCCAATTACTTTTTGTAGAACATTTGATTTCGATATCTGTTACAGTTTCCGAGATATAGCGTATCGAAAATTTTACAAAAATTGTGAATTTGTATGGGAGCTACCCAATATTCACCCCCACCCAAAAAAATTTTTCTTTAAAGCGTAGGCTTTGTTGTCCAATTACTTTTTGTAGAATATTTGATTTCGATATCTGTTACAGTTTCCGAGATATTGCGTATCGAAAATTTTACAAAAATTGTGAACTTGTATGGGAGCTACCCCATATTCACCCCCCACCCAAAAAAATTTTTACTTCAAAGCGTAGCTTTTGCTGTCCAATTACTTTTTGTAGAACATTTTATTTCGATATCTGATACAGTTTCCGAGATATTGCGTATCGAAAATTTTACAAAAATTGTGAATTTGTATGGGAGCTACCCCATATTCACCCCCACCCAAAAAAATTTTTACTTCAAAGCGTAGCTTTTGCTGTCCAATTACTTTTTGTAGAACATTTTATTTCGATATCTGATACAGTTTCCGAGATATTGCGTATCGAAAATTTTACAAAAATTGTGAACTTGTATGGGAGCTACCCCATATTCACCCCCCACCAAAAAAATTTTTCCTTCAAAGCGTAGCTTTTGCTGTCCAATTACTTTTTGTAGAACATTTTATTTCGATATCTGATACAGTTTCCGAGATATTGCGTATCGAAAATTTTACAAAAATTGTGAACTTGTATGGGAGCTACCCCATATTCACCCCCCACCCAAAAAAATTTTTACTTCAAAGCGTAGCTTTTGCTGTCCAATTACTTTTTGTAGAACATTTTATTTCGATATCTGTTACAGTTTCCGAGATATTGCGTATCGAAAATTTTACAAAAATTGTGAACTTGTATGGGAGCTACCCCATATTCACCCCCCACCCAAAAAAATTTTTACTTCAAAGCGTAGCTTTTGCTGTCCAATTACTTTTTGTAGAACATTTTATTTCGATATCTGATACAGTTTCCGAGATATTGCGTATCGAAAATTTTACAAAAATTGTGAACTTGTATGGGAGCTACCCCATATTCACCCCCCACCAAAAAAATTTTACTTCAAAGCGTAGCTTTTGCTGTCCAATTACTTTTTGTAGAACATTTTATTTCGATATCTGATACAGTTTCCGAGATATTGCGTATCGAAAATTTTACAAAAATTGTGAATTTGAATGGGAGCTACCCCATATTCACCCCCCACCAAAAAATTTTTACTTCAAAGCGTAGCTTTTGCTGTCCAATTACTTTTTGTAGAACATTTTATTTCGATATCTGATACAGTTTCCGAGATATTGCGTATCGAAAATTTTACAAAAATTGGAACTTGTATGGGAGCTACCCCATATTCACCCCCCACCAAAAAAATTTTTACTTCAAAGCGTAGCTTTTGCTGTCCAATTACTTTTTGTAGAACATTTTATTTCGATATCTGATACAGTTTCCGAGATATTGCGTATCGAAAATTTTACAAAAATTGTGAACTTGTATGGGAGCTACCCCATATTCACCCCCCACCCAAAAAAATTTTTACTTCAAAGCGTAGCTTTTGCTGTCCAATTACTTTTTGTAGAACATTTTATTTCGATATCTGATACAGTTTCCGAGATATTGCGTATCGAAAATTTTACAAAAATTGTGAACTTGTATGGGAGCTACCCCATATTCACCCCCCACCAAAAAAATTTTACTTCAAAGCGTAGCTTTTGCTGTCCAATTACTTTTTGTAGAACATTTTATTTCGATATCTGATACAGTTTCCGAGATATTGCGTATCGAAAATTTTACAAAAATTGTGAACTTGTATGGGAGCTACCCCATATTCACCCCCCACCAAAAAAATTTTTCCTTCAAAGCGTAGCCCTTATTGCCCAATTACTTTTTGTAGAACATTTGATTTCGATATCTGTTATAGTTTCCGAGATATAGCGTATCGAATATTTCATAAAAATCGTTAATTTGTATGGGAGCTATCCCTTATTTGCCCCCACCAAAAAAGTTTTTTCTCTAAAGTGTAGCCCTTAGCGTACAATTACTTTTTGTAGAACATGTTAAGTCGATAGCTGTAATAGTTTCCGAGATATAGCGCATAAAATATTTCACCAAATTTGTGCAATTGTAGGAAAACTACCACTTCCCCTGATTCTATCTGAAAAAAATTTTTCCATTATTAAGGTGCCTAGTTTAAGAGTATCCGTTCCAAGTTCTGTGGCAATAGTGACTATACTTACTGAGATATATAGGGATATATGCACGGATTTTGTCCTAAAAAAATGGGTTGTTTTGGGTTTTCGCTTATATCTCGGTCAATAGTGAACCGATTTCGCTGATTTTAAATAGCGATTGTTAGCGGGATATTTGTAATAGTTTGGCACCATTAACTGGTCTGTATCTTTTTATTTGACTCCGGAAACTTGATTTCAACAGACGGACAGACGGACAGACAGACAGACGGACAGACGGACATGGCTATATCAACTTCCCTATCTATAAGGATCCAGAATATATGTACTTTATGGGGTCGCAAATGGATAATAAAGAAATTACAAACGGAATGACAAACTGATATATACCCTTATCACTATGTGAAGGGTATAAAAACTCTGTCAAGTAACAGCGAATACATACATAGTTGACGTTTACGGCGTTAATAGAGAAAATAACTTTTCATTTAGACTCTAAATTTTAGAGGCACTAGATATAGTATACACCAAGTTCAAGTATATTCGTGCAGCTGTCTAGTACGTATGTATGCATTTATGTATGCTTATATGTATGTATGTATGTACGTATGAGCAGAGCTCAACAAGAAGAGATGATTTATGAGGATATATGGACAGTTTTTCACTTATCTAAAAAAGCAATGCAATACCAACCTGTGCTTTTGTAAGTTTCAGGTAGTCTTAGATAACCAGCTGAGTAACGGTATTTCGTTATATTAATGTCAAATTTTGTTTATGTTTATGTATTTTTTCCTTTTTTTTACAAACAACAACTGTAATATTGTAAGAAAAGCTCAAAAAGAAGAAGAAAGAATTTGAAAGTTTTTGTTATTTGTCTTTGGAATTATTATGACAGTTTAGTTGTTTTTGTAGAATCGCTCTCCCCTAAAATATAAGTGCGCCTTGTTATAGTTTTTGTTGGTACTCGTGTTGTGTACATGTAAAATCCGATTAGGGTTCGGCCCCAAAAGACAGTATTGGCTGGGATTGACTTAAGTGCTTGTTGAAAAAAGCAGAATATACGCGAAAATGTGAAAACCTCTACCTTGAGTTACAAAACATTATTTTTTATAGATATCCCACTCGCATCCCACTAAGCGACTTCCAAGCTCTTCAAACGAAAGACTTAAGCTTTTTTTTGAGCAAAAAAAAAAAAAAAAAAATGGGCACATTTGGAAAAAAAAATTTTTTTTCTAATTATTTTATAAAAAAAAATAAAAAAAAATTTTTTTAATTTTAAAAATATTTTTTTCTGGAAGATTGAAAAAAAAGCTATCGAAAGTATTTGGGACAAATTTTTTTAAAGGCAAAAGGTAATAAACTACATGTATTAGAAAAAACACCTATTTGCCGAAAACGTCAAATTTTGAACCCCTCTAGCTCAGAGAGTTCTTGACCGATCGTGTTAAAAAATTGTGCCTAAACTACTCTCTGCAAGAACTTACTTTGGTCTAAATTTCTTTCCAATCGAAAGACATCGGTTTTAAAAGTTGGGTCACTTGACATGAAATCCCCCTTATACATATGCGTATACTTACATGTTATGTCAACTAAAACTAAAATAATGCAAAAGCATGATGGTGGCATCGATCATATATACTTTTTATTATGATTAGTTATTTTAAGAAAATGTTTTGGTTACCCTAAGCTGCCATATGAAAAATATACATAAGTTTGTCACATGGTTTTCGCATGATCACTTTAAACCTTATTGACCGTTTCAGTTATTTGTTGTTCTAATCATTTTTTTTCTTTGCGTATGTAGAACTACAGATAAAAAATTTATTGGGGAAGTCTGTTTGATTAACTTTTTTCGATGATAAATCACTCTGTTTCTTGCATTTCCTTCGAATTTCGCAATGGTTGTCGCTATTTTCAACGTTGAAGTCTTTGGTAAAGGCCTGCTATAAAAATATTTAAACAACATCTAAATGTATGTTAATTTATTTTTAGAAAATATTTTAAGAAATATCACTCACGAAAGCTGAAGAAGCCATAAGTTCAACAAACCTATTCATCTTATTTTATTATCCGCGGCAAGTTTTTTTAACCAGTGCTTATACTGAAATGACTTCATTTACAAACCATTTGAAACTAGTTACTAGTTGTTTTAGGTAAACATTTGTTGTTTAGGAACTTTACCTTGATACCCAAATGCTGGCTTAAAAAATGTTTGAGTTAAGTACCAGTAAACGATTTTCTACACTCGACTATGCCGACTTTTTATGCCCTTTTTTAAATTTAAAGTTTTATATTAAAAGTTGTAGTTTTTGGAGTAAAATTTTTAAATAAAGAGCTGCTGAAAATATCAAAGTTTTGAAATTGACTTGGCCTTTTAACACATAAGTGACTGCTGCCGCATAAATACCTTAACACAAAAGTCAACTTTTTATTAATTAGAAAAACGAAAATTTTTTATTCCAAAAGTGCCCTTCTAATTTTATATAACGTTTTTTCCCATGTTAGCCGTTTGGCGCAGGTCTCTGCATCCATATGTATGTTCAACAGCGTTACACTTGATTTACACGTGTGTAGATTTCGTCCTAAAAAACTGGGGCAATCGCAGTATTTTGCATATATCTAGATTCGTTGTCAATTGATCTTGCTCATTTTAAATTACGATGATATCAGGAATATTTCTGATAGTTTGACATCAATACCTGGTCCGCAATAGTTAAATTGTTTTCGGAAACTTGATTGCAACATACACACAGACGGACAGACGGACATGGCTATATCAACTTCCCTATCGATAAGGATTCAGAATAAACATATATAATTTATGGGGTCACAAATGGATAATAAAGAAATTACAAACGGAATGACGAACTGATATATACCCTAATCACTATGTGAAGGGTATAATAATTTTTCTAATAAATTTTAAGAAATGTTGATACAATTGCTTTTCGCTGTATAAAAAATTTAATAAAAAAAATAATGAAAATGCTAAGAAAGCAACAGTTAAGTTGAACAGTTAACAACCCAGTGTCGTTAAAAATGAAGTTTAAACTGAATACTCTTTTTAAAATGTTATTAAATTGTAATTTGTTTCTTTTACAAGTTTCAGCGAATATTCGTTCACGTATGGAAGGTGGCGTCGACTTAAATATTGAATCCGTGCCTTTTGCAGTGCACATACATATCGATTTTATTCGGTTTTTATGTTCCGGTGCCTTAGTGTCACCCAGAACAGTTGTAACTTCTGCTCAATCCGTATGGAATCTAAAGCCGGATGATTTAACTGTAGAAGGTGGTAGCACTTACCAAGGTTGGCCCCGAAATATTGCTAATATATCTCTTGTCAACAAAATCCATGTACATCCCAAATTCAATAAACTCACAATGGCTTATGATGTAGCCGTATTAAAACTACGTACACAACTTAAAGGTCCAAATGTAACACCAATTCAATTGTGTAATCAAACTGTAACTGAAGGAGACATTGTATACACGTCTGGCTGGGGTAAGAAGAATCTATATTTATGTACTCATGACTTACCAGATTTAAAATCATTGGCTCAACCTAAAGATCAAAACGAAGAACCAAGTAAATTGTGTAGTGAAAATGTGTGTGATTGCGATACGTGCTCTCATGGGTTAAAAGGATTAAAATTGAAAGTTACAAAAAATCCTGAAAAGTGGGATAATCACATTTTACAAACTGCGTTTTATACTTATCCAACGGATAAAGGCACCTTTTGTAGTGGAAACGAAGGTGGCCCCGCTGTTATAAATGGGCGACTTTGTGGTCTAATCATTGGCGCTGGAGAAAATTTTCCTTCAAAATATCCGTTTCGATTTACTGATATAAATGTAGTAAAGGACTTTATAGAACTACTCATGAAACAGTAACTTTCTTGTAAAAAATTATTTCTTTAAATTTCTGCCTATAAAAGATCTTGAAATTGAAGTAAATAGGACAAAACATTAAAAAATCATTTTTTTAATAAATTTGTTTAACAAACTTTGTAAAACAATTTGTTAAATATGCTCTAAATAATAGATCGAAATATATTTTAATTAAATAAAATTTTTTAATTAATAAAAATTTAAAAGATGTAATAATGTAACCGTTTAACACTCAAAATCTTAAAAAGCTGAAAAGTACACAAAATGTGTTAAAAACACTTTTTGATCATTTTACTGATTTTCGATGTCAATCTGGGCCTATAAACCTTACTTTAATTTCCTAGACTAATTATCTTAAAACATGTGCAAAAGTGTAGGTCAATAGTTTAAATTTAATAATTCTTAATTCAAAATTAAAAATAAATGCTAAAATTGTGAAAAAAGTACATTTTATCCAATATATTGATTTAAGACCTTGATATGGGTTCAAAAAAGTACCAAAACTGCAAAAAAAATACTTTTGCCCATTTATTTCACTTTCAACCTTAAAACAGATTACAAATACTATTTTATACACTTCTTTTTAAAAAATGTTAAAAAAGTACCGAAAAGTACTTAAATATTTAGACTCAAAATTTCAAAAAGTGCAAAACAGTACCAAATATGTGATTAAGTACTTTTTGCCTATTTTATTTTAATTTCTAACTTCAATCTGAGTCAATGGTACTTAATTTATTATTTTTAGACTCTTAATTTAAATAAAGAAAAAAAGTACAAAAAAAATGGTAAAAAGTATTTTTCGTACAATCTGGATCATTCCCCCTTACTTTCACAATTCTGTATTCATAACCTTAAAAAAATGTAAAACGGAACCAAAGAGCTTTTTTTTTTATTAGAATTAAACATTTTAGGAAAAATATTGTTAAAATATCTTCAAACATAAAAAATCCGAAATTATTTTTATTTTCTTAATTTTTCTTTATTTTTTAAAAAGTTGATGTTTGCATTATTGTAGAAGATCTTATAAACCTTTTTATAAATTGCGTTGAAACACAAAGTTTAAAAAAGCGCTAAAAAATAGGTACAAAATATATCACTTTGACTTTTAAACATCAAAAAAGGCCAAAAGAAGTAAACACATTTTATCGAGACCTTCGCTCGAAATTTTAATTTTTTTCTACTTTCCAAAGAAAGTTGATACAATTGCTTTTTGCTGTATAAAAAATTTAATAAAAAAAATAATGAAAATGCTAAGAAAGCAACAGTTTAGTTGAACAATTAACAACCAGTGGAAGCCAAAAAAACATACCTTAAACGCACCAGAATATAATTTTAAACTTACTTTGCTTCCAGGGATTTTTTTGCCTATTTTCATACCCTTAGAATCTTATTTCTCCAAAATCTATTTTAGAGTGATTAGTACGCATTTTTGGCTAAAGGTTGAAGAATCGCTCGTTATTAACGTTTGTCCATTATACATACGGTTTATATCTTTATGGAAACGCGGTTAAACTTTTTGTCCTTATTTTATTAACAAGTTTTGTTTTAGGTTAAGTGTATCTATATGCATTTCATTAGTTCTCTTACCAAATTGTCAGTAGACTTCAACTAAATTCTTAAAAAAAACTCATAAATTTGTTCTGTCTTTATATAATAACTACAATAAACTTATTGAGAATTAGTTTGAAATTGCTAAAACATTCAAGAGTCCTTTTAAAAAACTCAACAAACCATTTTTTGTTATTCAACTGTTTTGTCTCTTTATTTGAATTTCGTTCCAACACTTAAGCTGCCGGCAAAAAATTTAAAAAGATATGGTTACTACTTAAATTCTTAAATCTATCACGGGAAACTTATCCACTTAGTAGAATTGTGTGGTGTAGAGATTTTAAAAATTTATTTATTTATTTCTTAATATTTTAGAACCTGCTATTGAAAAACACTGTGCTTATATCTATTCTTTTATTGAACTTTTATAACTGGCTTTTTCATTTTCATTATTTAAGGATTTATTAGATATAACTGGTGACATGTTTTAAAATCAATTCCTTTATTTTGGGGCCAATTACACCAAGCACGCATTGATAAACCAAATAATGAAAATCTTCATCAGTCCTAGTACACTTGGGATTATCAGCAATACATTTTGTAAGTGCCTGAGTGATTTCTTCTTCTTTAAGGTCTTCTACAGTAAATTGTTTAACAATACGTGTTTGATTAAAACCCAGATCAGCACAATAAATGCCGATTTCCATTGAAGTGCAGAGAACATATTGTCGAATTTCTTTCTGATCAGGAAATTCCAACTGTTCCGTTATATTTACTTGCTCTGCAGTTAAATTACTATTCGTTATACATTTTTGGCGAATATTTTTAAGTTCTTCGAGGCTTTTAGCGTTCCAATCTTCAGCAAAAGCCTGCTACATATACGTTTTAGTGTTAAAATAAAATACAAAGTTACAAAATTAGGGAATATTTAACCCGAATATATACTTACAGAAGCTGTTAAGGCCAATATTACAATGAAAATCTTCATTTAAACCTCAAATTCTTCCAATAAATATTTAGACTAAAATGATTTCATCTAAAATAAGCATCTTTTTTTATAACATATTTTTCAAGGTTTAAAGTACAAAAATATTTATAAGTTTCGAGTAAATATTGTACATTTTTGACTGACATTCTGTTTGTTGTTTATATTGTTTTTCAAGTAAACATCCGTAGTATAGGAATTCCACCTTGATATTCAAATTCCAGCTTAAAAAATAAAGTGTTTGAATTTAAAACAAATAAAATATGTTTAAAATAAAAAAATATCTTTATGAAGGTTATATTTACTAAATTTTTTATTTAAAATATGTAACTCTGTTCTTTTAAATATTTTTAGGAAAACATCTGCAGTATAAGAATTAAATTTCAATATGAAAATTCCAACTTAAAAAAATTTTTATTTAAGTTATGAACAAATAAAAAATTTGTTACAAGAGACAAATAACACAACACTTGGTTTTGCCGAAAGTTATTTGCATTTGGCCATCATGTACATACTTCTTGTATGGGCGTAAGAAAAATAAGGCGTGTCTATGCATTTAGAATAGAAATATTTGATTTTTAATCTAAATTCAAGTTTGTATTTATATGTTATAGTTTATACAGCTTTTGGTGAGTACAATATCCGATATTCTTTGCCCACTTAGATTGGTCCATATATTTTCTGAATTATTTTTCTTTCAAGCCCCATGTCCTTGCCTTGTATGGGTAAAATAAATTTCTTGAATTGTGTGAACTTTGTACTCCGAGAGATGGCACTGTTATTAAATTGTTTATTAGCCCAAAATAACTTCTAATTGCAAGTATAATTCTTCTGCTAACTTTAAAACTGATATAATTTTTTATTGGAGGTACCGAGGTACAAGAATCTTTCTACTACCTCGAATTTGAAGTAACCAAGGTTAACAGATTAAATTCAACCTTTTGTTGTTTTCATTTGCTGCCAAACCAATTTTCCCGTTTTTTTCAAATATGTATTTAAAAATGCAACAGGAACTTTTTGCAATGCCTATCCAATGATGTCACGGTGCAGCATATGACTTCTGGTAAAAATTGCGTTGTTTTTTTACTGCTGCATCCCGCAAATTCTTCTTCAATAAAATTTTGAAGCAGTCGCATGACAGGCTGTCATAACCGTGTTCGGTGAGCTGCGCGGAAATGTCTCTTTCGCTTTTATCCTTATCGCCTTGCTGCTACCTTGTTTCGTGTACCCTTGGTGCACTAATACAGGTAGTATCAAGGCAAATTCAAAAAATTCGCCCTCTGCATTTCCTTTTTGTGCTTGAACAGTGGAATGTCAGAAAAATTAAAAATTTCATACAAAATGGAGTATTTTCAACGTGAAAGCGTCAAATGTATTTTAATCAGCTGGGCTCTTAATATAACCTTGCTGAGTGTGCCCTGAATGCATCCTGAATAGTTGCTACTTTTTTTTATGCCAAATTTTTCTTTTTAAATTATAATCATAAAATATTCAATGAATCTAAATTTAATCGGAAGCCGATTTAGCCATGTCCGCCTGCTAGTGTTATGGTTTCGAAAGCCCCCCGATGTGGCATAGCCTGGTAAGTAAGTAGTATTAAACTACAGGCATATCTGCCAGAAAATCGGTAATAAAACTCACCAAATTTGTCCGAAAAATGACCAAGATAGAAACCAAAAACCTAGAATAAATCCTATTTTTAATTTCATTAAAAAAAAAGGAAAGTACATACATACATACATATGTATGTATGTAATAAAAAACTTATCCGGAGTTGCCCCTACACGAGTGCAATGTAAGACCGACTCTCATTAATTTTTCCTCGCAAAAATTTTTGTCGAACATACTTACACACTATTTCCTTGGCATAAAAAATAAAAAAAAAAAATATTGTAAAAGCCCCTTTAACATTTTCGGAGTCGCCCCTAGATGATTAAAATGTATCACAGACCCCCATTAGTTTTTTCTCTCAACGTATTCCTAGAGTATAATTACCCCCTATCACCATCACCTAAGGGGTTTGCCATATAAAATTAACAAAAATGATGTTAAAACGCCCATAACTTCTACAGAGTCGGCCTTGGAGAAATAAAATATACGACCAACCCCCATTAGTTTCTACCCGCAAACATATTCCTAGAACATACTTGCCCCCTACCTCCAGTCCCTAACATGGTTGCCATACATATACAAATTTGAAAAAGTAGGATAAAAACCCCTACAACTTTTTTGGAGTCGCCTCTAGAGGAATAAAATATATCACAGACCCCCATTAGTTATTCCTCCCAAACGTATTCCTGGAGTACACTTGCCCCTTATCTCTACGCCTTAAGAGGGCTGCAATACAAAATTTAAAAAAATAGAGTAAAAACCGCTACAACTTCTCCAGAGTCGCCCCTAGAAGAATAAAATGTATCACAGACCCCCATTAGTTTCTCCTGCCAAGAGATTTCGTAGAATATACTTAGCCCCTATCTTCACGCTCTAAGGGGGTTGCAATACAAAATTTTAAAATATGAAATGAAAACACTTACTACTTCCCCGGAGTCGACCCTAGCGGAATAAAATGTATTACAGACCACCATTAATTTTTCCTCCCAAACGTATTCCTAGAATATACTTACCTCCTATCCCAATCACATAAGGGGGTTGCCATACAAAATTTTAAAAAGAATTTGAGTAAAAGTCCATACAAAATTTGAAGAAAATTAGGGTAAAACCCCCTGCAGCTGCTACTCAGAGGGTTTAAATGTGACACCGACCCCTATTTAAAAATTAGAAATATTTCATAAATAAAAAAAAGACAAAAAATAAAAAAAAGTTTGGGGTTTCGAAAGTTTAATGTGAAGGTTATCTTAGATTCAACACAGCCGAAGATATCACTCTTACTTATTTTGAAAATACAAGGTGGGCCAAAAGAAGTCATTAGATATTGTTGTTGATGTGACTCTCATTTTGCTAAATGGATATCAGTAATTTCTGGGTTGTACGCAACCAATAATTATGCCAGGTGGATTAATACACCTGCTCCAAAGAATATCCTGACATTCCAGCGGTAGTCGTTAACGTTAAGGGGCCGTTTTTCTGTTCTTTAAATTTCTCACTCTAATAGTTATTTTGGGGCGAATTCCAGTTCACTATCCTTGATCATTTCATAAAGTTCATGAAAGAACTTTCGGCATACGTTCATTCCTCCAAATGGTGCTGGAGACAGCTGTGCAGATGGAGCTTTGGACAGGAATATGTCCACTTGAGGTAAAGGATAATGAAGATTGGTACTGTTACTCTCTTATACATCCTTAATCACCCGATGTAATGTGTGACACTGTTGTTTGTTTAGTAAACACCTGGAGCATAGGAATTTCACCTTCAGATTAAAATTCTATATTGGAATTATTTAATTTTTAAGTTAAGAACAAATAAAAGACATTTAAAAAATAACTAAAACTATAGTCGATTTTTTATTGACAGTTTATAACTCATTCGTTTATGTTATTTTTTAAGTCAACATTAAATAGTGAAGGAATTTGAACTTGAAATCTAAATTCCAGCTTAAAAATGTTTTATTCTTGAGACAAGAGAAAAAGGGGGTTAAAAAATGTAGTTGGTTTTTTACATTTTTTATTGAAAAATTTGTAGCTCTGACGCTTACATCATTTTTTAAGTAAATATCAATAATAAAAGAATTTCACCTTGAGATATAAATACCAGCTACAAAGAATTGATATTTAAATTAAGAACTGAATGTGTACATACTAACATATGGTCGATTATTTTTATGTATTTAATATCAACATCCGCAGTTTTGGAATTTCACCTTGAGATCCAAATTCCAGCTTGAAAATATTCTTTTTAGAGTTAATTATTAATGACAGGCCCCTTACACTGGGTATTGCCGAATCTTATATGTACTTTACCAACTAAAACATTGCACTACTAATAGCTTGTATGGGATTTGATACCATTCACAAAGTAATAAAGGTATAACAGTTTGTTAAATCTGGATCCTTATAGACAGGAAAATCTTTGAGGCTCTGTCCGTCTGTCTATTAGTGAGTCCGTCACACTATTTGGAAGCGCGTCTTCCGCGGCAACCCTCATGGGTATTTCTATGGTCCAGTTATTTGTAACCTCATGATGAATCCTCTTTTGCGGTCGCTGCGGCATTCTTTCAAAGTATGCGCGTATGCGGATGATCTACCCATTATGGATAAAAGGGCAGTCTCGTGGTGAACTTGAACTTTATAATGAGGAGGTCATGCGTGACGCAATTGAGTGGGGATCTCAACTGGGAGTTAAAGTCACCATGAACAAAGCCGTGATAATGTTGCTGAAAGGCAGAATGCCACGGGAATGTTCCTCACGCATTCAGTCTGGCGGCGTTATTCTCAGATATGCGATTCAGTTCAAATATCTGGTGATAATGATGAGTGAGAGGATGAAGTTTTTGGTTCATCTTTCTTACGTAGAGGACAAGTTGACGGTTGTTTTGAGTAGTATTAGACGCATATGGAAAAAAAACTAGGGATTCGGCAGGCGTGCTGTTTGTGCCATATATGAGGGGCTTTTCGTTACTTGTACAGCGTATGGTGCTTCCATGTGATAGGAAACAGCAACGTCTGCTGCCGCCAGAAAAAAAGTCTTGACATGCCAAAGGTTGCATGTTGGCATGTATGCCAGTATGTCGGCCTGTTTCGAGTGATGCTCTTCAGGTCTTGCTAGGTATAGCTCCCCTTGATTTTGAAGTTATACGTCGTGCTATCACTTTCTGCTTCTGATTTGGTAGGTAGGGACGTCAGACAAGTCAATTTGCTTTTGGCGAAGGAGCTTGGTGTTAGGTGGAGAGCGCGCTGGATGAACAGCAACTTTGGTAGTGTAACGTATTGTTTCATTAGTGACGCGACCAGACTTTGGTTTCGGCCCAAGCCTAGGCTTTTTACTGACGGGGCATGTATTGACTATAATGACATAAAAGATTTTCAGGGTAGTAGCGTTGTTTTGAATGGTCGCGATTGGGATTTAAGTGGTATTTTTGAGGACGATCGGAAATATACTAGATTGGGCGTTTGTTCGCTTAGTGCTTAATAGAAGAAAGAACGGGCTTATTGTAGGTGGGCTACAATAAAGGTCACCGGGGTGGGATTTACTACCCAGTGCGCTGACCATCTGCAATCGTTAGACTCTGGTGAGTAAGCCTATGCAGCTTGCTGCGTCTGCCATGAGTACCTCGCCGCCCACAGATTCGCCTGGATTTTGCTGATATAACTGCCGTTGCCGTTGTTCCCGTTGTCGATGATTAATTGGTGTGATCTGAACCTTTAGTTGCTGCCAGGTTGTTTGAAGTGACAATGGTGCTCACTAGTGTTTGTGTGAATGTTGTTTGTTTTGTCCTTACCGGTGCCACACTATGTGGCCAAAGCGCTGCTCGTGAGGGCGGTTGTTCAATGTTTAGTATCCTTATTGATTTTATGTTGTTGAATGTTGCTCTGAGGTGAGTCCCGGACTTTTGAGAGCACTGTAAAGTTGGACCATTGCGACAGGTATCCCCGCTACGACATATCTGTCAGCCGCTCAGCGCAGGTCTCTGGATCCATGTATATTTTTAACAGCGGTGCCAGTTGGTTACATTTGCTACACAAATGTATGAATTTTGTCCTAAAAAAATGGGACAATCGCAGTATTTTGCCTATGTCTACGTCCGTAGTAAACCAATCGATTTTCTCAGGAATATTTCCGATAGTTTGACATTAAAACCTGGTCTTTATAGCCTAAGCTGACACCGGAAACTTGATTTAAATAAACATACAGACAGATAGACGGACATAGCTAAATCGACTTCCCAATTCATAAAGATCAAATAAGTTTTGACATATGTGAACTAGATAGATGTAGAATACAAGTAATCAAGCCATGGAGCGATACATTCCCTAAGAACGCGGAATAATCGTGTCTTCTTTTTTGCGTTATAACTCGTCTGTGGTGTTGTCGCCTCATATGTTCCGTCGACGATTCCCAGGTTGTCCGGAACCGACTGCGCAAACACTGCTCCATTTGGCCACCAGCCTTGAAGATTATGGGGCCATATGTATGAGTGCCCGTTCTACTGAGAATATCACCGCTGTTGGCGAGGATATCAAGCTGTCGCCAGAAACATCGACCAGATGCCGTTCGGCGCAATAAGCCATTAGCTGGTCGTCTCTAAGGCGAATTTTGCTTAAAAACCTCCGCAGGATTCCGCACAAAGTTCAGTCCGTGCATCAGTTGCTGCCTGTCAACTGCAAAACGCGGGTAACCTACGCCTCAGCCATCCTCAATCTCGAGGCCCAAGTTGGCGATTTTTTGACCAAAATCAGTGGCTACATGGTGCGCTGTTCACGCTGGAGGAGTCATCGGACTATTCGTTTTCGAGGACGCCGCTGGTCAAACGACAACAGTAGACGGAGCGCGCTATAAGGCCATGTTAGCCGAGTTCTTTTCTGCCGCAATTGAACGAAGTAGGACTGGAGGACATGTGGTTTAAGCAAGACGGAGCAACGGTACCCACTACGCGAGCCCCAACCGATATTCTGAAGGCGGCGTTCCCGGGTCGCCTCATCTCTCGTTTTGGCGATTTACATTGGTCAGCAAGATCGGCCGATTTAACCATTCCAGACATTTTTTGTGGGGTTAAGTTCTGTTATTGTGGGAACAAGCCCGAGACCTTAGAAGCCTTCAAGGACAACATTCGACACTAGGGCGAGAATCGGTCGCCCGAAGCTCTCGCCGAAGTAATGAAAAATGCCATAAAACGAGCCCGTCTAACAATCAATTGTAACGGCGCCCATTAGACCGATATCATCTTCTCGACTTGACCAATAAAGTTTTAAATGTTCAGATAAACATTATCAAAAAACAAAATCGAAGTTTTTCTTCAAAATGTTGACACACTAGTTAGACGTGTGAATAAGAATGCAAAAATTGGTAAAGGGTATATAAGATGCGGCATAGCCGAGTGTAAAATATGTGTTATTAGTTCTTAGTTCAAACATAAATTTTTTTTAAACTGGAATTGAAAACTCAAGGTAAAATTCCTTTACTGTTTAAACAAAAACAATGTAAACAACAGAGTTACAAAATGTACATAAAACATTGACTGTATTTACTTAAAACTTTAATAAATATTTTTTCAAAATTAAAAAATTGATATAAAAAGAGAAGTTCTTTTTGTTAAAGAAATCATCTAAATCTAAACATCTGCCGTCAAAAAATACCGAAATGAAGATTTTAATTGTCATTTTGGCTCTTATAGTTTTTGTAAGTATATTTTCTGCAAATATTTTCTAATTTTAAACATGTTTTATTTTAAAATGTTTAAAGCAATCTTTGGCTGAAAGTTGGAAGGCTAAAAGCAAAGACGAACTTAGGGATATTCGCGGAAAATGCATAAAAAATAGTAGTTTATCTGCAGAACAAATAAATAAAACGAGATTCTTGGAATTCCCCGATGAGCCAGAGGTTCGCGAATATGTTATGTGTAATTATATGGGAATTGGCATTTATAGATCCGAATATGATTTTAATTTGCCTCGTATATCTGAACAATTTCCAATGGTTAATAGTAATACCACTGCCGTAGCTTTAACATGTAGAAACAACAATCCGCCCAACGCCAAACACATAGCACTTTTTAAATTTCATGTCTGTTTGTTTAACCTCCTCAGTCCCAAGGAAAACCCTAGCGTTGGACAATTTTAAAAAATAGGTGTTTTATGTTCTTATAAGAAAAAAAAACAAAAAAAATTTTTTTCAAGGACAAAGGACGAAAGGGTACTGAGATATCGCAGGTGCAGCCGGCTGGACATTTGTAGCTAAATGAAATGAAAACCAAATTTTTCAGAACATTTTATTTTTCAATTCCAGAAAATAAAGTACATATGTATGTATACTTTTAGATAAAAATTAAAAGCAAAATATAAAATATATTGGTTGATTAAGAATGAAACTCCATGAAGCACTGCCGATCATTTGTAATGCATAGAAACACGTTGCATGAAATACACTTAAAACGTGTCTTTTGGTTGCACCCCTCTTTACGACAACGCATAAATTTTTTTTGTCGGTGACACTGCAAATAGGTAAGTGCTTGTTTTCCGTTACCCGCACATCTTTTGGTGGTAACGGTTTAATTGACCGAGCTATTTTTTGTTGGGGGCCGTCTTCTAGCTCTGGAGACAATGTTGGTTTCCTCTTTTGAGAAGCGCCACCAATCAAACATTCCGCGATATAGAATTTGAAATCTAGCAACTCCATCAAGTTTTTTTTATTTTCTCCACAAGCATATTTATCCTTTTTGTACATTACCCAGGAGTTGCATGCGGCAACGTCGACAAAATGCCAAAACACCTTCAGCGGCCATTTTTTTGTTCGAATAGCAATTCTGTAGTAAGAAACTAACCTGTCAGCTAGGTCTACTCCTCCCATACATTGGTTGTATCTGTATATCAAATTGGGGCACTCAATATTTGCGTATCTTTTTTTAACTTTGTCCCAGCGGCGGGCGGATTGGATTGGTAATGATCCTATTGAGGTTGTGGCAATCAGAACTGAGCGGCTATCCATCCACTTAACTACGCACACTTTGTCATCTTCTCTGACGAACTCTTCAAAGCTGCCTCGGCCTTTTTTTAATAATGTTGTGTCCTTGGATAGCTTAGAAACAAGTTCCTTGGGCACTCTATTCAACTGAATAGTACCTGTAGCAAATATACCTTTTTCCAGCAAGTACTCTAGTATGTTTACCGAAGTAAAATATCGATCGATGAATATTTCGCTACCTTCTTTTAGATCTCCAGCAAGTTTTTGCACAACAGTTCCTCCAATTCTTAAATGCTTATTAGGCTTGCCATCAGGCCATGTATTTGCTCCTTGGTATATAAAAAAGTCTAGAACTAACCCATCCGGTGAAACTAAAACAAAGTTTTTCAATCCTACTGGACTTGGTTTTCCTTTTACATACTGTTTTAAGCTTGTCGTTCCAGAAAAAGGAATCATTTGCTCATCGAGGCTGCATTTTTTAGGCTTAGGAATCAAGTTACACCTTTTTAATACAACGTCAAGTACTGGCTTGACTTTCCAAAACTTATCCTTTTTTTCCTCTTCAGTAACTGCCATATTGTTTACAAAGTGCATGTTATTTCTCAGCTTAAAAAGCCTATCCCTCGGAATTTGTGTGATAGCTGGAACTTTTATTTGAGGTCGATAATACATGCGTATTCTTGGAAGTTTCATGCACCCTGCCACAATATGAGCACCAACTAGCTTTTTGTAATCGGAAGGACTTGAGTTCAAAGTGGTGTTATTTTGCAAGGCATAGATATTGCTGGTTTCCGAAACAAGACTCCAAAAACTATTACCAAAATACTCAGAAAAATAATCAAATGGTGTCCGCGAATGCCTGTTTCTAACCTCCCAGTCTTCTTCTTCAAAGCATTGTGAAGAATTTGAAAGGTTCTTTGAAAGCCATTTTAACCGCTTGGCTTGTGTTTGAGGCAAAACTTCGGGCGGTGGTGGCTCTTCTCTTTCAATTACTTCATCCGCTAGTTCCTCTTCAAAAGCCAAACAGTTTTGTTCCTCTTCATTGTCTTCATCATCTGAGAAATCTTCAATGTCGCTTTCCATGAGCAGGTTAAAAATCTCTTGCTCCGAAAATTTGCGTGCCATTTTAACAAAAACAGGTAACTAATGTGCAGCGGGCTGCACGCGTCAAAAAAAATGCTCAAATAAGTGCCTAGTAATAAGGTAATGAAACTTTACTTACTTTATCTTGTTTATTGAATTATTAGGAATAAAATTATATATCCTTCTTTTAGTTTTAACACTTTTTAACTTAAAAAAATTAATAAAAATGGTTAAGTGCTCAAGTAAACGTGCTTTACGATCAAGTGATCACAAACATAACGGTAAATTTCTTAGAGTAACCAGCTTTCTAAAAAAATTTCTGGATTTTACTACAGAAAACATGTCCAGCTAGCTGTTTAAATGGTCATAACATGAAAAATTATTTTTTTTACCCATCTGCAGACGTTTAAAAAATGTCAAGTAGGCTTCACGTAAGGAACGAGGAGGTTAAAGCAATAAAAAAAGACTATGAAGAGAAAGCGAAGCAGTGCAAAATCAAAAGAAATTCTAGTCAAAATATTACAACTGTTTAAGTTACAACAAAACGACATTTACAACAACATTTTTCTTTTTATTTTTGAAATGCCATAGATTGTTAATTAAATTTATAATATTTTGTTTTTTTCCTTAAAAGCTTGACACAATAAACTATAAACTATTGCACATAATTCAAATACACAACAAACTCAAACAGGTTGAGAATAATTTTTAATTTTTTAGCGGCTTTATTCAAAAAAAAAAGAAGAAGCATAATATTCCGCTGTGCCGATTCTTAATTACCCTTCACATTGGTCTTTTTGTTTACCCAGTCATCTGATCTAACCAAGTTGTGCTTGAATTGCAAATATTATAGTTAAATAACTTTGTTCCGGTCTTGAAATTGAAAGCTATCGAAGTTTGTAAAATAGGAAATTTTACAAAATTTTTACGTTTGTACAGGCGATGCTATTACCAGGCTTCTATCAAACAAAAATTTTTTAAAATAAAAAACATCATTTTATTAATACCATTTAGAACGTATATTGGTCGATAGTTTTAAAACTGTTCGAAATATTTTGTATCAAAAGATTAATAAAATTTTTCTATTTGTATAGGAGCTGCCCCTTACCCCTGCTTCTTCCTTCCAACTACTATTTTTCCCAAAAATTGGCCATTGGTGCTCAATAACTTCTTAAAGGACATATGAAAGGGAAAGCTGTTATAGTTCCCGAGATATACCGTATCAAAGATTTCATCAATATTGTTCATTTGTATGGGATCTTGTAAAATTACTTGTTATAGGACATTTAGAGTCAATAACAATTAAAGGTTCCTTTATAAAAAATATTAACATTTTCATAAAATTTGCACATTTTCTTGGAGCCTTCTGATCCCCCTCCTATACAACTATTTTTTTTTCCAAAATATACGTCTCAGCCTGGAACTGCTTTGTAGCAAGTTTAAAGTCAATAGCTGTTATAGTTTCTCAGAGATTAGTGTATTAAAAATGTTTCAAATTATTTTCAGTAGAATTCAATAAAATTCTTGAAATTCATATAAACATTTGTACGATAAATGCATCGAAAATATTGGCCATAAGTAGCTGTGCTCTTTTGCTATATACATATTTAGCGATTCTACTCTATTTCTTATCTTTCATAACGACCTCCTATGTTGGACTTCTAATTCTATCTATTCCTTTGCAGATGAAAGCAGCACATGCCATTCATACTCATTTGGATACAGGCTTAGCTCCTTGGAGATTGGAGCTGAGGCAGAGTACAATTGACACCCTTAACCGTTATCTGATGCTGATTTCCGAGTGGGGTCTTTCGAATAGGGTCAATTTTAATGCCGGTAAGACCTAGTGTTGTCTTTTGACACAAAAACATACATTGGACAACACTGCATTGTCTGTATTAATGGATGGTAAAAACATTGGGGAGACTTAAACTCTTGATGTTCTGGACATGAAAATTCAGTGCGATGTCTGCTGAATGGAACGGGGTTTTTTGTGGAAGGAAGCATCCAAGTTCTGGGTTTCTTAAAACGGTGTAGGAGTTACTTTACGCCACCTGATCTTTTCAAAATTTATACCTTCTATATCCGACCGAAACTAGAACACAATTGTCATGTATTGGCAGGTGCTTCAAAGTCTATTTTAGAGCTTTTTGACGGCGCACACAGGAGTATTTTGCCAATCTATCCCGACATTAAGCCAAAATGGAAATTTAAGAAATGTTAACATTTAGGTGCGCATGACAAAATTCTGTATCGGGTAGTGAATTTTTAAATCTTTTGCTTGCAATTTGTCGTTTTGAGGCACTGTCAAATTCAGGAGATTTAAGTAAATTTGCCTGCAATTTATTAACTTTCGGGGGTTTTGAGAGGTTTACAAAATATTTTTTTTTGTAGCTAAACAAAAAAAAATTTTACATTGATTTTTTTTCTCTGCGAAAGATTATATAAGCAACTGTCTTATTTAATTTTTTTTTTATTTTTTATTTTAAGTTGTATTTAAAAAAATTCCTTCGAAATTTAAAAAAGATGTTTTTTTTGTTCACTTTTTGATTGATCGGCAAGACCCCACACCGGCGATAAAAAAGTTGATACGATCGTACTTTTTTGATATTATTGGATGATAGAAAATACCGTGTTACTCCGCTGTCTAATTTAATACTCTCATAATCATACTCTCTCTCGTACATATAAAATGGTTTTATTTTACCATCTCGCCAACTCTCTTTTTTTCATGTGGATTTTTAATATTTAAAAATGCTTCTTAAACATGGCTTTCAAGAAAGGTTGAAAATTAATTTTTAGAGTAGTACAAGTGTTGCAATATTATTTTGAAATAAAGTGATTTGGAAAATATAAGTTGTAATTTTAAACATCATGAGTTAAAGATCAACAAAAACATACTTATTTTTAAACATAATTTAAAAATTATAAATAGAGCTAACCGGAGTTTTCTTATTGCATTTCACAAGTTTGAAAAAAATAACCTTAATTTTTGTTAAAAGATTATGAATATCGCAGTTTTATTTTTCATATTTAAAGACGTGCCTAAATAAGTATTTCAATAAGGAATTTAATCAACTAGCCGCTATGACTTAAATGAGCTTTAAAAAGCTCATACAGGAAAGAGATAGGCGTAGAGTGTTGAATTGACCTATATAGGTAAGGTTAGTTCACTTGGTGAGCAAGAATCCTTCAGGGTTTATTTGGTTAAAATTTTCCAAGAGAATGTTTTTTAAAAAAATTATTAAATAAAAAAATTTTATGTAAAATTTTCTCAAGTGAAAACAAGCAAAATGTCACCTGAACAATGCAATTTTATAGCTTAATAACTCTTTTCTTAAAAGGAGGCTTTAGTACCACTGGCAGGATTTCAATAAAATTTTTAAAATGTTTTTCAAAACAAGGGTCAGGTTTTAAAAATTCATTGAATGGTTTTAATGAATCTGAAACATTAATTACAAAAAATAAATGCAGCTTCTGTTCTAATTAAAACACTTAAATATCTTTACGATTGTTTTGAAAAATTTTTTTTGTAAACAAAAGTAAAATAGAAAAAAAAATATTTTTGGTACTATTGGGGTCAAGAAAGTACTCTCAAGAAGCTTTTTTGATAACCAAACGGGAACTTCGTTTTTAATAACTGCCCCACACGCGTGTGGGTGCTCTCTGAGCATTGAAGAGAGTGAGAATAAAAAAATAGGATTTGTAGTGTCTTGTGAAAGATGACCAGTGTGACCAGTTAGGATTTTCGAAATGTTTAATGAAAAAAATTTTAAAATACACTCAGTGCTTGGTTAAACTTATATCTGCTAGTCTTCGTTTTCGTTATAAAAAAATAATTTAAAGCAAAATCAGAAATAAACTGAGTAGTAAACATGTTAAAGTTCTTATTAACATACAATAACTATCTCTGAGATTATGCACTAAGTATGTATTGCAAAATTATTTCGCTTTTGTGAAACTTTTACTTTAACATAACTGGCTTAAATTTAAATAATACATTTTAAAGCGTTTTCAATGCTATTCTATTATATTTAAAATTTTCAAAAATGGTCACCCTAGTGCCATAAGCGACAAAAGTAACGCTCAAAAACAAATAACCAACACAATCAAAACATAAAGATGTATGCGTGTGCCGATCGCTGCTTTAAATGTATAGTTTGTGCAGTGTTGTGTGTATTCATATATTCATCGTTAGATATTAGCAGACATAGTTAGTAAGTTTGTGTGTTTGTGTATTAAAAATGCAATCAGCGGCATTGTAATTTATCGGAAAAGGATGTAAGACCTCGTATACTTTTCAACTTCTTTTACAAAGTCCTTTCCTGGGTGAGATTGCAATTCGCTTGAAATTTTTTACACGCAATCATAAGAGCTTTTTTTTTCTTTGCTTGAAAGCAAATTTTGCTTTACAATTGTATTACTTAACATAAAATTACTAGCTGAATGTGAAATCGTAAAAATGTAAAAAATTCGTTTGATTGTTATGCATTTGAAATAGAGAAGTGAAGTCGAAAAGACGTTTACAAAAACATATTCGTTAAATTAATGACTTTGGAAAGAATTATGTTCAACATAACAATTACAATTTTTTACATTTAAATTGTTTTGTGCCTTCTTATTTGTTTTAACTTAAGCAGTTGGTAGATAGATATAAAATTTGTTAAAATAAAAAAAACTCGCTAAATGTAGGACCTTATTCTTTGTATTAAAAACAAAAACAATTGTTTAAAAAAAAACAAAAATTAGAATACCTGATACAGGATATCTGGTGGCAAATTTATATTTTTAAATACGATTATTTCAAAAATTAAAAAACAGGGTGGAGGGACGATGACGCCGTTGGAATTATCAAATGTGCGAATTTGTCAGTCACGATGTTGCAGTGGTCGAGTGAGCATTGTGCGTTCGCTGTGGAGACATTTTTTAAGAGTAATGATTCTTACGCAATTGCTCGTCAACAATTATGTTCAAAGTTCGGTATTTGGCGTAAGTGCAGAGATTACGAGCAACTGATTCGGCTATGAATATCCCACGGACAGAGCCAAGTCGATCTTCAAGGACTCCCGAAAGCATTTAACTGATTGAAAGCAGTTTGCGTGAAAGTCCGCGACTTTCAACTAGGAAAAAAGCAGCATCACCGGGATTTCCAACAGCGATTAGTCATGAAATTTTAAAAAAGGATACAAATTTCCATCCCATAAAAATTCAAATCTTTCGAGAACTAAAAGAAAGTGACTTTGATTTATAAAAAAACTTTTGTGAAACGATGTTAGAGCGCTTTCGCACTGTAAGTCCCACTTTTTGGAGCGACGAGGCTTATTTTAATTTAAGCGGCTACGTTAAAAATAAATACTGCTGTTACTGATGTCAAATAACCCCACCCCTCGATCGACATCAAAAACCATTGGATTGCCCCAGTGTAACTGTTTGGTATGCTTTATTCACACATAAGATAATTGAACCTTTTTTTGAAAATTCTCGAGACCAGGCGACGAATATTAACGGTAAAAATTATCGACGCTTGATAACGGAAATCTTTTTACCAAACCTGCGAGCTCATCAACGTACTCTTCACACACGCAACTTCAACAGGATGGGGCGACTGCACACACAGCCGCTTTGCGGATATCCCATATCCACCGAGGTCGCCCGATCCAACTTCCATGGATTTTTTATGGGGCTTATTCAAATATAGGGCTTATAATGTCCTTCTTCAATCTCTTGTGGCTTTAAAGGAAAACATTCGTCGTAAAATCAGCTCAATTGATCACAGAAGAACCCAAGGCTCCGTTTTGAGCAGTGTGTTCAACTCGACGAAAGACATCTAGGTGACGTACTCTATCTATCATTAAATGCTCTTAATAAAATTTTGTCAACTAAAACGTTTTTTATTTAAGTTCGAAAATATAAATCTGCCACCAGATAACCTGTAGTTGGTAAAAATACCAAACGTCCAAACGATCTAAAATAATATATTTTTTTTTAACTTTATATATATAAAAATATACTTTAAAGCAAAACTTTTTCAAAACCTATTTAAGTGGAATAAATAAAACAGTTTCATTTTAAATTCAAACATTAAGGCCCTTAAGTAGCTATAATTCTCGTTAATTTTTTGTTAGGCTTTCCTTTATTTAGATTCAAAGGAACAAACCATAACAAACATCAAACGTTAGTTTAAACATATTTAACTTAAGACAAGAAACGAAGAAGTGGATAAAACACAACAACTATTGTATGTGTGAATGCATGTGATTTGCATACGCTAAAGTTAATAAAATAAAAAAACTTCATTTTTTATTCTTTTCTTTTAAAATTTTTTTATCTTTACTTTGTTTGTTGTTAAGTTTTTTTGATAGTTAAAGCACCAAAATTTGCATTTCCTATTTATACAGCCAGCGGAAGTTCCGTTTTTGTATTTGATGTATGATATTACTTATGTATGTTTGTATGTATGCCTGGGTGTATCAGTGTATTTTCACTTTTCACATAGTTTTAAGGGTTTTTATTAGTTTGTCATTCCGTTTGTAATTTTTACCTTTTTAACTTGCGACCCAATAAAGTTTCCGTTTGTCCATCTGGCCGACTGTCCGTTTATGTCGGAATCAACTTTGCGGAGCCTTAAAAAGTCGACCGGAAACTTCGAAGACGAGGACCTAAGTTTAAAAAAATTTCAGTTTTGAATAGGAGCAAAGAAAGTTGTATTCCTCTTACAACCACACAAATTTAGATAAAGTTTCTATGCGCTTAGTCTGAGAAACTATAATAGTTATCGACTTTAAACCAGCTTTAAAGTACGCACATTTTGGAAAATAAATTAATTGAAAAAAAAAAACAGGGAAAGTGAAAGCCCCCACACTAATTAAACATTTTAAAGCAATTTTGGTACGCTATATCTTAAATATGCTACAAAAAGTATATGTACGACAACGTGTACATTTTGGAAAAATTAATAATTGAATAGGAACAGAATGAGCGAAAGCTTAGATAAAAATTAACAAAGTTTGTGAAACATTTGATAAGATTTATATCAAATACTATATAATTGTAAAATAATACCTGCATGTTGGGTGAAAAAATATTTGGATAGGAGCAGGGAAAGTTGAAACCCCAGTACAAATGATTGATAAGAAATATTTCAGGAAAAATCAAAGCTTTGACCTCAAACCTTTTGCAGGGTATTGATTGAATATTTTTAATTTTTTATTTAAATGACAAAAATAAATGAAAACATTGAGAAAGCTGCTAAGCATGCTTCTTCTACTTACTGCCAGACTAAGTAAAAAAAATTTTTTTGCCGATATGCAGTAGTTGTTTATCTGAAAATAATAGAGTTAAAAAACAGCAGCGGAGCATAATTGGCCCCAAATTAAAACAAAGCTGAAAAAAGGTACAATTTGGCCTTAGAACTCTGCACCGTACTATGGAATCAACACACATATTGCTACAGGTTATAAGAAAAGTCTTTGAGAAAAATCAGTACTGTTTCCTGTTTTTCGTTGATGTCTCTCAAAATGTTAATAAAGTTTGGCATGGAGGCCTGTTAAAAAAACTAAAGGCTTATTGCCAAATTAATCTCTTTAACATTTTCAAAAAGTACATAGTCGGCTGACAATTTAAAATAATAAAAGGAAACTACCTTAGCTGCCCTTAACCAATAGGGATAGGCATGCCTCAAGGGAGTATCCTATTGTCAATTCTGAACTTGCTTTACACAACAGACATGCCCACAAATAGTTAAACACACATGCCAATATTTGCTGATGATACCGCTTTTCTCAGTTCTCATAAAGATCGTAAAGAAAATTCAAACCACCCCTATAGGCAAAGTTATGGGGTTTTAAAATAAATCAACCAAAATAAACTCACTTAGCTTTTACTAGAAACCCTTCATCTACCTGTGCATGTGCCCATGCCCTTGCCTTGTACGGGTAGAATAAGTTTCTTGTATTGTGTAAGCTTTGTATGCCGAGAGATGGCACTGTTATTAAATTGTTGATTAGCCCAAAATAACTTCTAACTGCAAGTATAATTCTTCTTCTAACTTTAAAACTGATATAATTTTTTATTGGAGGTACCGAGGTACAAGAATCTTTCTACTACCTCAAATTTGAAGTAACCAAGGTTAACAGATTGAATTCAACTTTTTGTTGTTTTCATTTGCTGCCAAACCAATTTTTCCCGTTTTTTTCAAATATTTAAAAAGGCAACAGGAACTTCTCGCAATGATGTCAATATTATTGGTATACGGGTGCAGCATATGACTTCTGATAAAAATTGCGGTGTTTTTTTACAGCTGCATCACGCAAACTCTTCTTCAATAAAATTTTGAAGAAATCGCATGACAGGCTGTCATCATTTTGTTTGGTAAGCTGCGCGGAAATGTCTTTTTAGCTCTTATCCTTATCTTCTTGCTGATACCTTGTTTGGTGTACCCTGGGTGCACTAATACAGGTAGTATCAAGTCGAATTCAAAAAATTCGCCCTCTGCATTTCCTTTTTGCGCTTGAACAGTGGAATGTCAGAAAAAATTTCATAAAAAATGGAGTATTTACAGCGTGAAAGCGTCAAATGTATTTTATTCAGCTGGGCTCTTAATATAACCTTGCTGAGTGTGCCCTGAATGCATCCTGAATAGTTGCTACTTTTTTTATGCCAAATATTTCATTTTAATGTGATATTGCCAAATTTTTCTTTTTAAATTATAATCATAAAATATTCTATTAATCTAGTATTAAACTATCAGATACATATATCTGCCAGAAAATCGGTAATAAAACTCACCAAATTTGCCCGATAACTGACCAAGATAGAAACCAAAAACCTAGAATATCTCCTATTTTTAATTTCATAAAAAAAACAAAGGAAAGTACATACATAAATATGTATGTAATAAAAAACTTACCCGGAGTTGCCCCTACACGAGTGCAATGTAAGACCGACTCTCATTAATTTTTCCTCGCAAAAATTTTTGTAGAACATACTTACACACTATCTCCACCCCTAACAGGTTTGGCATAAAAAATTAAAAAAAAAATATCGTAAAAGCGCCTTCAACTTTTTCGGAGTCGCCCCTAGAGGATTAAAATGTATCACAGACCCCCATTAGTTATTCCTCCCAAACCTATTCCTGGAGTACACTTGCCCCTTGTCTCTACGCCTTAAAATGGCTGCCATACAAAATTTAAAAAAATAGAGTAAAAACCGCTACAACTTCTCCAGGATCGCCCTTTAGAAGAATAAAATGTATCACAGACCCCCATTAGTTTCTCCTCCTAAGCGATTTCCTAGAATATACTTACCTCCTATCCCCATCACATAAGCGGGTTGCAATGCAAAATTTAAAAAAAAATTTGAGTAAAAGTCTATACAAAATTTTAAGAAAATTAGGGTAAAACCCCCTGCAGCTGCTACTTAGAGGGTTTAAATGTGACACCGACCCTATTTAAAAATTAGAAATATTTCATAAATAAAAAAAAGGACAAAAAATAAAAAAAAGTTTGGAGTTTCGAAAGTCCAATGTGAAGGGTATCTTAGATATCGCTCTTACTTGTTTTGAAAATACAAGGTGGGCCAAAAGAAGTCATCCGATGTTGTTGATGTGACTCTCGTTTTGCTAAATGGATATCAGTAATTTCCGGGTTGTACGCAACCAATAATTATGCCAGGTGGATTAATACACCTGCTCCAAAGAACATCCTGACATTAAAGCAGTAGTCGTTAACGTTAAGGGGCCGTTTTTCTGTTCTTTAAATTTCTCACTCTAATAGTTATTTTGGGGCGAATTCCAGTTCACTATCCTTGATCATTTCATAAAGTTCATGAAAGAACTTTCGGCATACGTTCATTCCTCCAAATGGTGCTGGAAACAGCTGTGCAGATGGAGCTTTGGACAGGAATATGTCCACTTGAGGTCAAGGATAATGAAGATTGATACTGGGCATCGCCATGTTAAAGCCGACCAGCACTGTTACTCTCTTATACATCCTTAATCACCCGATGTAATGTGTGACACTGTTGTTTGCTTAGTAAACACCTGGAGCATAGGAATTTCACCTCCAGATTAAAATTCCATATTGGAATTATTTAATTTTTAAGTTAAGAACAAATAAAAGACATTTATAAAATAACTAAAACTATAGTCCATTTTTTATTGACAGTTTATAACACATTCGTTTATGTTATTTTTTAAGTCAACATCAATGGTGAAGGAATTTGAACTTGAAATCTAAATTCCAGCTTAAAAATGTAATGTTCTTGAGACAAGAGAAAAAGGGGGTTAAAAAATGTAGTTGGTTTTTTAAATTTTTTATTTTATCATTTTTGAAGTAAACATCAATAATAAAAGAATTTCACCTTGAGATCTAAATACCAGCTTAAAAGAATTAATGTTTAACTTAAGAACTGAATGTGTACATACTAACATATGGTCGATTATTTTTATGTATTTAATATCAACATCCGCAGTTTTGGAATTGTACCTTGAGATCCAAATTCCAGCTTGAAAATATATTTTTTAGTGGTAATTACAAATGACAGGCCCCTTACACTGGGTATTGCCGAATTTTATATGTACTTTACCAACTTTAACATTGCACTACTAATAGCTTGTATGGAATTTGATACCATTCACATAGTAATAAAGGTATAACAGTTTGTTAAATCTGGATCCTTATAGACAGGAAAGTCTTTGAGGCCCTGTCCGTCTGTCTATTAGTGAGTCCGTCACACGTTTTGGAGGCGCGTCTCCCGCGGCAACCCCAAGGGGTATTTCTATGGTCCAGTTATCTGTAACCTTATGATGAATTCTCTTTTGCGGTCGCTGCGGCATTCTTTCAAAGTATGCGCGTATGCGGATGATCTACTTATTATGGCGTAAGGGCAGTCTCATGTTGATCTTGAACTTCATGAAGAGGAGGTCATGCGTGACGTAATTGAGTGGGAATATCAACTGGGAGTTAAGGTCGCAATGGAGAAAGCCGTGGTAATGCTGCTGAAAGGCAGGTTGTCGCGGGAATGTCCCCACTCTTTCGGTCTGGCAGCGTTAGTCTCAGATATGCAACTCAGGTCAAATATCTGGAGATATTGATGAGTGAGAGGATGAACTTCTTGGTTCATCTTCCTTACGTAGGGGACAAATTGACGGTTGTTTTGAGTAGTACAAGACGCATCTTGAAAAAAGACTAGGGCCTTGGCAGGCGTGCTGTGCGTTATTGGTAAAGCATATAAGGCTTCCGTGTGGTAGGAAATAGCTACGTCTGTTGCCGGCAGAAACCAATTCCTGACGTTTTAGAGGGTGCCTATGTTGGCATGTATGCCAGTATGCTGGACTGCTTCGACTGATGCTTTTCAGGTCTTGCTAGATGTATCTTTTCTTGATTTTAAAGTGATACGTCGTGCTGTAATTTTTAAAGTCAAGAAGGGCCTCCCACTTCTTGCCCATGATTGGGTTTCTGCTTCTGATTTGGTAGGTAGGGACGTTAGGCAGTCAGTTGCTGTTGGCCGAGGAGCTTGATGTTAGGTGGAGGACGCGTTGGACTAAAAGCAACTTTGGTAGGGTGACGTATGGTTTCTTTCGGAACGCCACGTTTGTACGACAGCACCCAGACTTTGGCTTTGGCGTCCAGATGGGGCATGGCTGTGACTCCAGACTACGCGTGTGGCGAGGGTACAGAGGACGTAATGCATATACAGACAGAATGTGAACAATAGGGAAAGGAAAGTGGAGATAGGCCGCAATAAGGCTCACCGGGGTGGTGCTTTATCCCAGTGCGCTGGCCGTCTGCCACCGTCTGGCGCTAGATGGTGGGTATGCATATGGCAGTTAAAGCTTGCTGCCTTTGCCATTAGTACCTTGCCGCCTACCGCTTCGCTTGGATTCCTGCTGTGGATGATTTATTGGTGCGATTTGATCCTGTAGTCACTGTCAGGTTGCTTTGAAGTGACAGTGGGCTACTCGTGAGGGTACTCACTGCTCATTGTTTGTGTGAATGTTGTTTGTTTTTTCCTTGCCGGTGCCGCACAATGTGGTCAAAGCACCGCTTGTGAGGACGGCTGTTCAATGCTTAGTGTCTTTGTTGATATGTACTAATGGGTAATAATTTGCCATGTTGGCAAAGTGTCATTCGTGGAGCGACCGGTGCGCACATTTTATTCACCTAGTATTGAGAGCACTGTGAAGTTGGGCCATTGGCCCAGGTTCCCACGCTAATGTACGACATATATGTCAGCCGTTTAATGCAGGTCTTCGGTCTCCGGTCTCTGGATCCATACTTAGGTTTATCAGCGTTTCCAGTTAGTTACATTTGCAACACAAATGTATGGATTTTGTCCTAAAAAATTGGGGCAATCGTAGTATTTTGCCTATGTCTAGGTCTGTGGTAAGCCGATCGCGCTCATTTGTAACAGCGATCTTTTCATGAATATTTTTGATAGTTTGACACTAAATCCTGGTCTTTATAATCTAAACTGACTCCGGAAACTTTATTTTAACAAACATACAGGCGGACATAGCTAAATCGACTTCTCAATTTACAAGGATACAGAATATATATACTTTATGGGGAAGCAAATGGGTAAAGAAGAAATAACAAATGGAATGACAATTATTTTTAGATTTTATGCCCACCTTTAAAGTCAATTGTGCCTGCCCTATTGGAAGATTCGTCAAATCTGTTTAAACATTTGTGAGCTAGATAGATGTAGAATACAAGTAAATAAGCCATTGAGCGATACACTCCCCGAGAACGCGAAATAAACGTGTCTATTTTTTGCGTAACAATTCGTCTGTGGTGTTGGCGCAGCATAAACTCCGTCGCCGATTCCCCGCCACCGACTGCGCAAACTCTGCACCGTTTGGCCCCCAACCTTGAAGAGTATGAGACTACACGAGACGCTGCCAAGAGTAGCCGGCCCTGGAGTGCCCGTTTTGCCGAGAATATTCCCGCTGTTGGCGAGGATGTCGAGCTGTTGCCAGAAACATCGACAAGATGCTTTGCCTCGCACTTAGCCAGCCGGACGTCCCTAAGGCGAATTTAGGTCAAAGACTTGCGCATATTACCGTACAAAGTCCAGTCCGTGCATCACCTGCTGCCTGTCGACCACCAAACGCATGTAACCTACGCCCAAGCCATTCTCAATTTCTAGGCCGAAGTGGACGATTTTTCCACCAAAATCATAATGAGCGATGAGGATCATTTCCACCTCAGCGGGTACGTGAACAAGCAAAACTATCGCTTCTGGGGCACCGAAAATCCACGAGTGATGCACGACGAGCCATAACACCCGCTCAAAGTAACTGCATGCAGCGTTGTTCACGCTGGAAGAGTCATAGGGCTATTTTTTCAAAGACGCCGCTGGCCGAACGACAACAGTGGCACAATTAAACGAAGAAGGACTGGAGGACATGTGGTTTCAGCAAAACGGATAAACGACACCCACTGCGCAAGCCACAATCGATTTTCTGAAGGCGGCGTTCCCGTGTCACCTCATCTCCCGTTTTGGCGATTTACATTGGTCAGCAAGATTGCCCGATTTAACCATTCTAGACATTTTTTGTGGGGTTTTTTAAGTCCCATGTTTACCCAACCCTGCAAGCCCCAAGGACAATATTCCACACGAGTGCGAGAATCTGTCGCCCAAAGTTCTCGCCGAAGTTATGAAAAATGCCATAAAACGAGCCCGTATAACAATCAATTGCAACGGCGCCCATTTGACCGATATTATCTTCTCGACTTGACCAATAAAATTTTAAATGTTCAGATAAACATTATCAAAAACAAAATCGAAGTTTTTCTTCAAAACATTGACACTCGTCTGTCTATTCTTACATGAGAATGTAAAATTTGTAAAGTGTATTTTAGATGCGGCATAGCCGAGTGTAAAATATGTGTTATTAGTTCTTAGTTCAAACTTAAATTTTTTTTAAAACTGGAATAAAAAACTCAAGGTAAAATTCCTTTACTGTTTAAACAAAAACAATGTAAACAACAGAGTTACAAAATGTACATAAAACACTGACTGTATTTACTTAAAACTCTAATAAATATTTTTGCAAAATGAGAAAAGTTATATAAAAAGAGAAGCTTTTTGTTGAAGAAATCATTTAAATCTAAACATTTGTTCAAAGAATTTGGCGTCGTCAAAAATATCGAAATGAAGATTTTAATTGTCATTTTGGCTCTAATAGCTTTTGTAAGTATATTTTCTGCAAATATTTTCTAATTTTAAACATGTTTTATTTTAAAATGTTTAAAGCAATCTTTGGTTCAAAGTTGGAAGGCTAAAAGCAAAGACGAACTTAGGGATATTCGCGGAAGATGCATAAAAAATAGTAGTTTATCTGCAGAGCAAATAAATAAAACGAGATTCTTGGAATTCCCCGATGAGGACAAGGTTCGCGAATATGTTGTGTGTAATTACATGGGAATTGGCATTTATAGATCCGATTATTATTTTAGTTTGTCTCGTATATCTAAACAATTTAAAATGGATTATAATAAGACCAAAACCATAGGTTTAACATGTAGAAATATTAGTGCCTCAGATACCAGACCCAAATCATTTTTTAAATTTCATGTCTGTTTGTTTAAAGCAATAAAAGAAGACTATAAAGAGAAAGTGAAACAGTGCAAAATCAAGAAATTCTAGTCAAAATTTTACAACTGTTTAACTTACAACAAAACGACATTTACTTTTCTTTTTGAAATGTCATAAATTGTAAATTAAATTTATATTTTGTTTTTTTTTTCTTAAAAGCTTGACACAAAAAGCTATACACTATTGTACATAATTTAAATAAACAACAAACTAAAACAGATTGTTAAGAAATTTTAATTTTTTTGCGGCCTTATTTAAAAAAAAAGTATTGAATCTTATATACCCTTCACATTGGTCTTTAAATATACCCAGCCGAGTAATTTTGTACTGCAAATAATATAATAAAAATACCTTGTGCGAGTTTTAAAGCCAATAGAAAAATATACAAAATTTTAACGTTCGTATGAATAATAGAAATAGATGAAGAAGGTTTGAGGTCGAGAGTTATGAAAGTTTTCGACATTATTTATATTAAAAGGTTAATAAAAGTTGTTCATTTCTATGGGATGTTCTAGTCCCCCTGCTCCTCTTCAACTCTTCTTTCCAATTATGAATTATGAATTAATTGATTATTACTTTTTGCAGAATATTCAAAGTCGATAGCTGTTATAGTTTCCCAGATGTATCGAAAAGTTCATAAAAATTGTTAAATTGTATGGGAGCTACCCCTTCTTCACCCCCCACCCAAAAAATTTGTTCTTCAACCCGTAGATTTTGTTGTCCGATTACTTTTTGTGGAACATTTGATTTCGATATCTGCTATTGTTTCCGATATATAGCATAATTCTTTTCCTAACTTCCAAACTGATATAGTTTTTTATTGGAGGTAATGAGATCAAGGAATCTTTCTACTGCCTCGAATTTAAAGTAACCAAGGTTAGCAGTTTGCCATCAACTTTGTTTTGGCTCCTTTTGCTGCCAAACCAATATTTTCCGTTTTTTCCAATATTTGTAAAGGAAACAGGAATTTCTCGCAATGTCTATTCAATTGTGTAAAAGTTCTGTTAAAAGTTGTGCTTTTTTTTTTGCTGCTGCATCACGCAAATTCTTCTTCAATAAAATTTTGAAAAAGTCGCATTACAGTCTGCCGTCACCATGTTTGCTGAGCTGCTGGGAAATGTCTTTTCCGACCTTCGCAGATGATTTTGTGTCAGCTTAAATCATCCTGCATAATTTGATTATTTAGTCTAACAAGTATGCCAATTTCAAAAATGAAGTCCAATACGTATGCGTGGGTAGGAGACTGGTACCTTTATGTTCAACGCTAATATTTTTATATTCTTTTTTGAACACGGGACAAAGCACACTGAGGTCAGACCAAATTGTGCAGATAAGTTGATGTATGCACATTCTCAACTTATCGCTTCCGGTCTTAATCATCTCCATCGGTAAGCCGTAAATTCCTTCCGCTCTGTTTTCAATTATACGTGACATTGGTGTTTTTTCCCTCATCTTGGTTAGTTATAAAAAGGGGCAATTTAATCGACACTCTCATTAGATATCATTTGGCGATATATACAATATAATTTCTCATCTTTTGAAGCCAAGAAGTCTCCTGGGCCGGATTAAATACCAGCACTGGTCTTGAAACAATGCTCTTCGACGCTGGCGCGTCCACTAGCTAGCCTTTGTGGGAGAATATATTGTGCCGCGCTGTTCCCCATATGATGGAAAGTAGCTAATCTTACGCAATCCTTAAAAGGGGAATGGCGGGAAACCCTGAAAACTACCGCCCGATATCTATTTGTTCAGTTCTATCCAAGGGTATGTAGAGTATAGTTAATTTCAAACTTGCCAACTATCTGGAGTCCAACGCTTTATTAAGCGACCGCCAGTGCTGTTTTGGTAGAGAACGCTCTAGGGGGTACCTACTAGCCTTTCTTACAAAAAAATGGTGTACCTCCATTCACCACTTTGGCAAAAGTAAAGTGGTGCCTCTTGATATATCTAAGGCGTTTGATGGAGTCTGGCATGGCGCGCTTCTATCTAAACTTGCCGCTTTTGGTGTCGGTAGCAAACTTTCGCAGTATTCGTGTTGCAGTAGAAAGGATCCCTCCCAATAAGTTTAAGGTCAATTCAGGGGTGCCTCTTTGCCCTTTCTCCTATTCTATTTCTTATCTTTCTTAGTGACCTCCTATGTCTGACTTCTAAACCTGTCTATTCCTTTGCAGACGAATGCAGCATATGCCATTCATACACATTTGGATACAGGCTTAGCCCATTGAAGGTTGGGACTATGAGGCAGAGTATGAATGACATCCTTAACCGTGATCTGATGCTGATCTCCGATTGGGGCTGTGCGAATAGGGCCAACTTTAATGCCAGTAAGACCAAATGTTGTCTTTTAACCACACACATACACACACATTGGAGTACACTACATGTTCTGTATAAAAAGATAGTAAAAATATTGGGGAGAGTAGAACTCTTGATGTTCTGGGCATGAAAATCCAGCCCGATGTCCACTGGATGGAATAGGTTTTTTTTCTGTCGAAGGAAGCATCCATGTGTCTGGGTTTCTTGAAACGGTATAGGAATTACTTTACGCCCCCTGATCTTCTCGAGATTTATACCACCTATATCAAAACTGAAAACAATTATTATGTATGGTCAGGTGCTTCAAAGTCTATTTCATAGCTTTTTGACAGCGTACAGGAACGGACGAAGGTATTTATCGGTGACGTTGTGGTATCTGAATGTCTCGACTCACTTGAACATCGTTGCAATGTGGAGTGTGTTTCACTTTTCTACTTATACTATAAAGGAATTTGCTTCGAAGAAATAAAGGAACTTGTTCCTGAAACCCGTGTTTTTTTGCATAGTACGTGTCTTTCAAGGAAATCACCTCTATTTGTGGTCGATTGGCCAGTGAATCGCACTATGCATTACAGAGAAAATCCGTTTTTTAGTCGCACAGTCCATATGTGAAACAGACTACCTAAATGTGTCTTTCCTGTCATAGTTAATATCGAGAAGTTTAAATCTTACACTACTCCCTATACCCTCCTTCCACTGACCTATTTTCCTGATACCAAAACGATGCATTGCATGTGTAGGAGCCATCCCCTGAGTGCTGATTATTAAAAAAAAAAAGAATGTTTAACATATTTCAAATACAATTTTATGAAGTTTAGCGTGCTCCAGAAAGAATATTCTGCATCTAAAATCAATGTTACTGTTTCATATTTAGCCGCATATTTTAGGCGTTTTGTAGCCAAAACAAGCTTCATGCAAATTTGTTGGATTTTGTTTAGGTTCCCTGTAGTGGTGTGGCCAGATTTTGGTGGCTCGTAATAGATCCTAATACCGTTACATAATACAGAATTTGTCATTAGTATTGATTCAGCTGTTTAAGCTGTACGCTTTGGGTTAACGCTATTATTAAGTAAAGATTTGGTGAATAAAATATTTTTTTAGTTTTTTAGCAATGTAACACCTACATCATTTTCTTATATCCCTGCTTTTAGATGAGTTCTAAAATTCAAAACCGTTTTTCAAATTTTGACAATCTTTTCAAATGGTTTTGCAGTCCTGGTTATGTGTGACATTTTCTCAGGAATACTTTTGATCGATTGGTATTCATGTATTAAAAATCTACCCCTAGAATGTAATAAGCCTTTGAAAAAATGATTTTGGTAGTAAAAATAAAAATCTAAAATAATCAAAAGCATACAGGAAATTTTGTGGGGGTTTGAATGGCCAATATATATGTTTGTACTTTTATTACTTAATATACGCTTAAAAGCAAATTTTAAGACACGCTTTTTTGTTATTTTTTTTAACGAGAGGTTACATCAGATAAAATAATTAGTACAAACAAGGTGAATTTGAAGAGATGTTAATATTGTTCGAGTAGTTAATTAATCGACATACTTTGTTCGAGTTATTCCTTAATCGAAATTCGTAAATTTTCTTACTTGAGCGATTAAACGGTTTAAGTTTGATCGGTTAATCCAACGATTACTGTTCGAATGGATGCTTTAGTCTGGACAAACGAAAATGGCTTGCTTATCTAACAGGACCCAGAATATATATATATACAAACCTTATGGGATCGCAAATGGATATTTTTAATTTTACGCTATGATCGGTCCTTAAAAATATTTCAAACATAGATGATTAAGCCCAAAACCTTGATTTCTACTTTCTTTTTAAAGAACACTCTCGCAACAAAGTAGCAAAGGGAGCAAAATACAAAAAAATAACAACAACACAGGTTGTGATTGAATCATCACAATGAAAACGTATCTACACCTTCTTATAAATTATCTTCTCTCGGTTCAATGCTTTAAATCGGCGATCGGCAAGACCCCACACTAAATGGATACGATCGTATTTTTTGATATTATTGGATGATAGAAAATACCGTGTTATTCCCCTGTCTAATTTGATACTCTCATATTTATACTCTTTCTCGTACATATAAAATCATTTTATTTTACCATCTGGCCAACTCTCTTTTTTTCATGTAAATTTTTAATACTTAAAAATGCTTCTTAAACATGGCTTTCCAGAGAGGTTGAAAATTAATTTTCATAGTAGTGCAAAGTGTTGCAATATTATTTTGAAATAAAATGATTTGAAAAATAAAAGTTGCAGGCTTAAACGTCATGAGTTAAAGATCAACAAAAACATACTTATTTTTAAACATAATTTAAAAATTATAAATAGAGCTAACCGGAGTTATCACAAGTTTTCACAAGTTTTAAAAAAAATAACCTTAATTTTTGTTAAAAGATTATGAATATCGCAGTTTTATTTTCCATATTTTAGGACGTTTATAAATTAGTATTTTAGTAAGGAATTTTATAAACGGGCCGCTATTGCTTATTTGAGCTTTAAAAAGCTCATACAGGGGAGAGACAGGCGTACAGTGATGAATTGACCTATGTAGGTTAGTTCACTTAGTGAGCAAGAATCCTCCAGGGTATATTTGGTTAAAATTTTTCAAGAGAATGATTTTCAAGAGTTTTGGGGTCAAGAAAGTACTCTCAAGAAGTTTTTTTGATACCCAAACGGGAAGTTCGTTTTTCATCACTGCCCCACACGCGTGTGGGTGCTTTTTGAGCATTGATAATAAAAAAATAGGATTTGTAGTGTCTTGTGACAGAAGACCAGTGTGACCAGTTAGGATTTTCGAAATGTTTAATGAAAAAATTTTTAAAATACACTCACTGCTTGGTTAAACTTATATCTGCGAGTCTTTATTTTCATTATAATTAAAAGCGAAATCAAAAATAAACTGAGTAATAAACATGTTGAAGATCTTATCGACATACAATAACTATCTATGAGATTAAGCAAAACTAAGTATGTATTGCAAAATTATTTTGCTGTTATGAAACTTTTACTTTAACATAACTGGCTAAATTTTTAATACATTACATTTTAAAGCGTTTCCAATGCTATTCTATTATATTTTAAATTTTCAACAATGGTCACTCTAGTGCCATAAGCGACAAAAGTAACGCTCAAAAACAAACAACCAACACAATCAAAACATAAGGATGTATGCGTGTGCCGATCACTGCTTTAAATGCATAGTTTGTGCAGTGTTGTGTGTATTCATATATTCATCGTTAGATATTCCTAGACATAGTTAGTAAGTTTGTGTGTTTGTGTATTAAAAATGCAATCAGCGGAATTGTAATTTATTGGAAAAGGATGTAAGGCCTCGTATACTTTTCAACTTCTTTTACAAAGTCCTTTCCTGGGTGAGAATGCAATTCGTTTGAAATTTTTTGCACGAAAACGTGCTGAATGTGAAATTGTAAAACTGTAAAAATTCGTTTGATTTTTTGCATTCAAAATAGAGAAGTGAAGTCGAAAAGACGTTTACAAAAACATATTCGTTAAATTAATGACTTTGAAAAGAATTATGTACAACATAACAGTTACGCTTTTTTACATTTAAATTGTTTTGTGCCTTCTTATTTGTTTTAACTTAAGCAGTTGGTAGAAAGATAAAAATTTTTTAAAATAAAAAATAAACTCTTTAAATGTAGGGCCTTATTGTTTGTATTATTATTTTTTTTTTTTTTCTATTTATTTATTTTTCAATTCCTGCACAACAAGATAAAATCTTATATTTATAGTGCAGGAGAGCAGTATTCGTACATTACAATTGGAGGCAACATATATAAAATTACAAACATATATGGTAAAATTAACTAAGAGCTACATGTATAGGCGTGTTCATAGTATACTTTTAAAAATGTATTATGATGCAAAGTAATTAAATAAAAATTGTTTAAAGCTATTTGCGTTGCTATTGAGTTGTTGAACCTGTGGGAGATCATTCCAGAGACGCGCTGCATGTATAAAGAAGTGCCACTCAGACACGAGAAGCCGGTGTATAGGAATTATGATTTTCCTTCCTCTAAGGGATCTGGCAAATCTTATTTTGTCAAAAATGTATCGTGGGGTTTTTGAGTAAATTATTTTGTGCAAAAATAAAAGAACACGTATATTGAGAAGGTTATCGAATGAAACACCATAAAGTTGTGAGGAAAAATTAGAAACGTGATCATATCTCCTCAAACCATACACATATCTTATTATATTGTTATACAAGACGTTCAGTTTCCTCTTACTGGCAGAATCACAGCTTGCAAAAAGTTCACAACCATAAATTAATCCTGGAAGAAGGTAGGACTTAGCAAGTAATTGCCTTATCCTAAAAGGAGTATAGTATTGTGACGACCACAGACACCTCAGTTTAATATAAGTTTGGCCTACGAGTAAGTTAACATGGTCCGTCCAAGTAAGGCTACTATTAAAAACCAACCCAAGATTTTTGGCAGCATTCACAACCTTTATCTTTTCCCCATTTATCAAAATATCGACTCCATTAACACAAGTGAGTGTCCTCTTACAAATTATAATGCACTTTGATTTATGAGGATTCAAGCAAAGACCATTTGCCGTTGCCCAGCGATGAACTCTGCACAGGTCATCATTAAGTTTCGAAACATTTTCAGCAATAGATTGTACTGGGCTGCTCAATTATAACTGGACATCATCTGCGTACATGTGAATTTTACAGTGCAAAAGCTGTTGTGGCAAATCATTTGCATAAATAGAAAATAGCAATGGTCCAAGAATTGACCCTTGTGGTACTCCTCTAGATAAATTAAGCAGAGAAGATTGGGCATTATTCGAGCAGACAAACTGTGAACGATTAAAAAGGTAAGAAGATAAAAGGAGTATTGAAGTTTCGGAAAAATTAAAAAAATGTCGAAGTTTCATGCAAAGTATGCGATGGTCAACAGTGTCAAATGCCTTCGAATGGTCAAGAAGAATCAAACAATTTATTTCCCCTTGATCCAAATTTTGTCGCAAGTTTTCAAACACATCCAGTAGCGCGGATACACAGCTATGATTTGAGCGAAACTGTCTATCAGACAATAAATTATTTTTCTCTATATAAGAGGACATTTGCAGATGTAGAATTTTATTAAAAACAAAAACAATTGTTTGAAAAAACAAAAATTAGAATACCTGATACCAGATATCTGGTGGCAAATTTATATTTTTAAATACAATTATTTAAAAAATTAAAAAACGGGGTGGAGGGACGATGACGCCGTTGGAATTATCAAATGTGCGGATTTGTCAGTCACGATGTCGCAGTGGTCGAGTGAGTATCGTGCATTCGCTGTGGAGACATTTTTTAAGAGTAATGATTCTTACGCAATTGCTCGTCAACAATTATGTTCAAAGTTCGGTATTTGGCGTAAGAGCAGAGATTACAAGCAACTGATTCGGCTATGAATATCCCACGGACAGAGCCAAGTCGATCTTCAAGGACTCCCGAAAGCATTTAACTGGTTGAAAGCAGTTTGCGTGAAAGTCCGCGACTTTCAACTAGAAAAAAAGCAGCATCATCGGGATTTCCAACAGCGATTAGTCATGAAATTTTGAAAAAGGGTCCAAATTTCCATCCCTTAAAAATTCAAATCTTTCGAGAACTAAAAGAAAGTGACTTTGATTTATGAAAAAACTTTTGTGAAACGATGTTGGAGCGTTTTCGCACTGTAAGCGCCATTTCTTTGAGCGACGAGGATTATTTTAATTTAAGCAGCCACGCCAACAAGGAGAACTGCTATTACTGATGTCAAACAACCCCACTTCTCGATCGACATCAAAAACCATTGGATTGCCCCAGTGTAACTGTTTGGTATGCCTTATTCACACATTGGACTTTTTTTGAAAATTCTCGAGGCCAGGCGACGAATATTAACGGTAAAAATTATCGACGCATGATTACGGAACTCTTTTTACCAAACCTGCGAGCTCATCAACGTACTCTTCACACACGTAACTTCAACAGGATGGGGCGACTGCACACACAGCCAAAGCTTCGATGAATTTCATTTGTCGCTTTGCGGACATCCCATGTCCACCGAGGTCGCCCGATCCAACTTCCATGGATTTTTTATGGGGCTAATTCAAAGATAGGGCTTATAATGCCCTTCTCCAATCTCTTGTAGCTTTAAAGGAAAATATTCGTCGTAAAATCAGCTCAATTGATCACAGAAGAACCGAAGGCTCCGTTTTGAGTAGTGTGTTCAACTCGACGGAAGACATCTAGGTGACACTCTATCTATCATTAAATGCTCTTAATAAAATTTTGTGTCAATTAAAACGTTTTTTTATTTAAGTTTGAAAAAATAAATCTGCCACCAAATACCCTGTATTTGGGAAAAAAACAAAAAAAAATTTTTTTTCGTCTAAACGATATAAAACGTATATAAATGTACTTTAAAGCAAAACTTTTTCAAAACCTATTTATGTGGAATAAATAAAACAGTTTCATTTCAAATTCAAATATTAAAGACCTTAAGTAGCCATAATTCTTGTTAATTTATTGTTAGGCCTTCCTTTATTTAGATTCAAAAGAACAAACCATAACAAACACCAAAAGGCAGGTTAAACATATTTAACTTAAGACAAGAAACGAAGAAGTGGATAAAACACAACAACTATTGTATGTGTGAATGCTTCATTTTTTATTCTTTTCTTTTAAAATTTTTTTATCTTTACTTTGTTTGTTGTTAAGTTTTTTTGATAGTTAAAACACCAAAATTTGCATTTCCTATTTATACAGCCAGCGGAAGTTCCGTTTTTGTATTTGATGTATGTTATTACTTATGTATGTAATACTGGGGGTATTTACACTTTTCACTTAGTGATAACGGTTTTCATTAGTTTGTCATTCCGTTTGTAATTTTTACCTTTTTAACTTGCTACCAAATAAAATTTCCGTTTGTCCATCTGGCCGACTGTCCGTTTATGTCGGAATCAAGTTTCCGGAGCCTTAAAAAGTCGACCGGAAACTTCGAAGACGAGGACCTAAGTTTGGAAAAACTTTAGTTTTGAATAGAAGCAGGGGGAGGGGTGTCGAACTTCCCTTATAACCACACAAATTTAGTGAAATTTTTTTAGGCACTTAATTTGAGAAACTTTAATAGTTATCGACTTCTTACCAGTTTTGAAGCACGCCCATTTTGGAAAATAAATTAGTTAAAAAAAAGCAGGGAAAGTGGTAGCCCCCACACATATTAAGCATTCTAAAGCGATTTTGGTACACACTGAAAAAGCTTTTAAGTACCACAGAATTTTTTTGGCCGATATGAAACATTTATTTTATTTGAAAAAAAAGAAAAAGAGAACGGCAAAAGCATAGACGGCCTAAACTTAAAACAAAGCTTAAAGGGTGTACAAACAAACTGAAAACTTAGAAGTATACAGAATGGCAGCCTTAAAGGAGCACTTGGAAGGTCTGGACTCGACCTCCTAAACGAATTATTTTCTATGTCGATTAGCTAAATGTTTTCGAAGACCCATTATCGCAAAACCACTAGTGCGTAATCTAAGAGAATCCTGGGCAAGAAATGACAAAAAAAAAATGCGAATTGCTCACAAGACATTTAATGAATTGTTCATAAAAAATTTGGCCTGAGAAGTCGCCATAGTACCATTAAACCAGCCCCGAGATTGCTACAGGTTATAAGAAAAGCCTTTGAGAAAAAGAAGCACTGCTCCGCGCTTTTCATCGATGTCTCTCAAGCTTTTGATAAGGTATGGCATGAAGACCTGTTAAACAAACTAAAGCTAAATTTCCCAGTTAATCTCCTTAATCTTTTAGAAAACAAATAACCGGCTGAAAATTTATAATAGAAGAAGGAAACTAGCTAAGCTGCCCTCAAACAATAGGGCAGGCGTGCCTTTAAGAGAGTGTCATTGGGTCAATTCTGTATTTTCTTTTCACAGCAAATATGCCCACAAATAGTTTTACTCACACATTGATATTTGCTGACGATACTGCTTTTCTCAGTGCTCATAAAGAGTCTTAAGAGGCTTCGAACCGACTCCAACATCACAAAACTCAAATTGAAAACTGGGCAAAGTAATGGGGGATTAAATTAAATGAACAAAAATATACTCACGTTGCTTTTACTTTACGCAAGGAAACGTGCTCCACAATCCTTATTAACAACCATACCATACGGTGGCTCAACGATTTGAAACAAAATATTTTGGCATTCACCTAGAGCGCATTACGTGGATGGGAAGTTGATGTAAACGGAACGTAAAATGACCCAAAACCACTGGCCATTGGGTAGAAACTTTGAACTACGTCTCGGTTGTAAGCTTCTGCTCTAAAGTTAAATTTTGAAACTAACTTGGTGCAACGGGACACATTTTTTGGGTAACTGCTTCCGACTTCAGTAAGCAAAAAATTCGACGCCGTCAGAACAAAATTCTAAGAACAATAACTAGTTCTCCTTCGTATTTTAAAAGCAGCAATATCCACAAGGTTCTACAGGATGTCTGGTGGCAGTCTCATATTTTCAAGCTTAAATGAAAGACGTTATAACTGACACAAAGTCATATAAAGAGCATTAAACGATACCTCTCTTTGAGGTAGCCCATTAAAAAAGTTCATTGGAGTAAGATCGGGTGACCTCGGTGGCCATGGGATGTCCTAAAAGTGACTGATCTCTTCTAGGAAAAAATTTTTCCGAAGCAAATTTATCGAAGCTCTGACTGTGTGCAAAGTCGCCTTTTCCTGCTGAGACCACGTTTGGAAAGAGTACGATGGATGACCTCACAGGTTTGGAAAAAAGATTTCCGTAATCATGTGTCGATATTTTTCTCCGCTGACAATCGTCGTCTTGCTCTGAGAATTTTTGAAAAAAATGGTCCAATAATAACGTGCGTGGACAAAGCACCCTAAACAGTTACCCTGGGGCAATACTATGGTTTTTGAAGTTTCAGTCTAGGGTTACGGGGTATTGGAGAGCAGTAACGGCAATTTCTCTTGCTGAAGTGGCCGTTTAAGTGAAAATGAGCCTCATTGCTCCCCAAAATGAGGTTTACAGAGCGAAAACGCTCTAACATCGTTTCACAAAAATTTTTACATAAATCAAACTCACATTCTTTTAGTTCTTCAACGATTTGAATTTTTCAAGAATGGAACGTCAGATCGTTTTTAAAATTTCATAAATACTCGCTTTTGGAAATTCTTGTGTGGCTGCCCTTTTCCGCATTAAAAGTAGTGGATTTTCACGTAAACTGCTTCAACAATTTCAATGTTTTCGGAAGTCCTTGAAGATCGACTGGGCCCTGGCTTTGGGACATAAGAAGCCAAAGCAGTTGCGCGGAATCTCTGCACTTACGAACAAGTTAAAATTATATTTGGTCTATCACGTATTCGCCGAATACCGAACTTTGAACATAGTTGCTGACGAACAATAATCTAAAATTAATGTCTCCACAGCGAAAGAGCGATGCTCACTCGACCACTGCGACTCGTGACTGACAAATCCTTACATTTGATAATTCCAATGGCGCCGTCCTCCCTCTGCACCGTTTATTATTTTTTAAAAAAATGGTATTTAAAAACATAAATATACCACCAGACACCCTAAGCAAGCTCTACAGGTTCCACTAGTTAAATGTAAAATCCTCAACTATGTGGACGAGTACTTAAATAAGCTCGAGACATCTCACAACATTAGGGACAGATCCGTCTAAAGAGAAAGGACTGCTTTATACTTAAATTTGGAATCTGATATTTTAGTCTGACACTGGCTGGACGAATTCTGATTTTTTGTTAGTTCGCCAAAGGCAAAGATTTAATAATTCCAAAAATAAGAAAAAAGAAATAAAAATTTTGTGGGAGAGAAGTCCAGAAGATAGCATCGCCCATACAAACGTTTAGGTTTTGTTAAGTTTTTTGTATTTAAAACAAGCTATGTTTACAGCAATCGACTTCAAACGCGGCATAAAATTATATTATTACAATATTTGCAGTTCGAAAACAACTTGGCCAGATCAAATGTATGGCTACACAAAAAGGACGATGGAAAGGGTATACAAGATTCAGCACAGCCGAATATAGCGCTCTTATTGTTTTTTTAAGTTTGTATTTTCAGCATATAAAGTGTTTCAACTAACAATTATAACAATCAACAATAAACGTTTTTCATATAACATTTGTAACAACCACTTGGGATAATTACATTTGGTGTTGCGGATGTAAAACATTTAAGAAAAAAAATTAACCCTAAAAAGCAATAAAAGTTTTATTTGAGCGAAAGCAAAAAATAGTATTAATAATAGTTTCTAGCGATAAGTAATGACATAAAATGTCACTATTAATTCATTATTGGTTATCATTGCTAAAGGTGGTTTTATACGAGATATATTTCACATATGACTTGCCACTTTTGCAATCCACATGTAATTGCGTATGTCTTTTGAAATTGTTATTTTACAGATGGTTTACAATTTTTGCTTTCACACGTACGCACGTAATTACATCTGACATAACCTCCAAACCAAAATAAACAACTTACTTTTCCTTGTTGTTATTCTAAAAACAGCTGATGACACATGCTTTGTCAGATGAAAATAGAGCGCGCTCTCATTGAAAATTTGTCATGTGACTTTTACATATGTGTTCCACACAAAAAATGTTGCCACGACGCGCTCACACGACATGTATCACATTTGTCGTGAAAAATTTGACAGGTCATATGTAAAATACATCTCGTATAAAACCACCTTAAGCGCTAAACTTGGCAAGAAAAAAATTTTTAAAACAAAAATTTATGCTTTTGGACAACAATTTGTGTAATTTTGAATGGACTTTTGTGATAAAAAGTTTTAATAAATTTATATGTATATGTAGGTGTAATTAGTCTTTCAAAAAATATTGCATAAAAAACAATTATTTTGAAAAGTTATTTATAAAAAAATTGATGGAGTTTTTTTTGCGTAGAACTGTAAGAGGTTTGGGCCCCAAAATGAAAGTAATATCAAATTAGTTCAAATAAAGCTTTAATATATATTTTTGTTTTGCCTTCGAACCTCTTTACTCACATTTGATTAAAAATCGTAATAACATTTGATTTCTTTATGTAGGGTATACAGAACTAGACAAAGCAATATTCACACATTCTTAACGAAAGATAGCAAATGATATTGTACGGAAATTAAGGTATTTAAGTAATATTGCGAAACGCAGAGCTGTAAAGGAATCAAGTTTTAAACGAACTTATGAAAAATTTTGCCTCTTTCAATCAACACCTTATACGTGGTAGGGGGTGTGTTGTGATTGTACAGACTTCTGTAGATCCTTTAAATAATATTCTGAAACCCTCCCTAATTACAATCTGAGTCAATTAAAACATTTCTGTTCTTTCAGCTGTATGTTTGACTGTGTATATACATACATATGAAATCTTGATCTTTAAAGTAGAGGCCGTATTTGTAAATATTTTCATAAAATTTGACACCGATCAGCATTTTCTGTGTACGAACCATGCAATTTGATGACCGATCCTTTTCTTTTATAACCTCCATATAAATGTCCTCTGATAATAGGCATATTGGACCATAACCACTTTGAATACTACCCGATTTCCAAATAATATTACACAATTGAGGGGCCCAATACCAAAAAACTACCTTATTCTGCATAAATTTTTTACATATGCTGGAACTTAAAAAGAACTAAATTGTTGCTTAGAGTATACTATGGTTAGACTTGACCGATTATAACTTTCTTACGTTTTTATATTCAAGATGTGCATTAAAAATTTTATAGTTTTTAGTTTTGAGGTTGGACATTTATTGTGAAATATTCCTACGGAAAAGAGGTCTTATCTAAAACCACTGAAGTAACTGGTTCCCTAAGGTAAGGCCTCGGTATCCTTGCTTAACGATTGATCAAGTTTTGAAAATTGCAATTCAATTACAGCAGAGTAGCCTAGATTAAAAAAATAGACAAATAAATAGCAGTGAGAGTAAACGCCTTATTTAATAATAATTTTTAAAAATCGTTGTTTAAAAAAACTCTCCTTAAATTAAGAAATTGCTTTAAGTTGCTGTTTTTTCTACTTTTAGGTGTTTCAGGTGTTTGGTTTACAACAAGCCAATTGAGAACTTTTGTTTAACATGGTATGTAAATATGTTAAAACTAGCAATTAACCCGCTACTTCGTAAGCATAGTTTTGAACATTAAATAAAACAAAGTACTAAATGCAATAAAAAAGGAAAATTTGCATAATCTTCAATAAAATTTTAATCCAGATTTTATAGTTTTCCATTTAATTTCATGTAAAAGATAAGATTTTTTCCACTTAGTTGACTTCTGGCTTCAACCGAGGTCAATAGAACATTGTTTTATATTTCTAAAAGAACCAAACTGTAAAAAAATACTAAGTACCAAAACATAGAAAAAGTACTTCTCGACTAAATAATTGACCTTCAACCCCAATCTGGGCTTATATTCATAACTTTTTATTTGTAGATTTATGATCCAACAATTTAAAAAAAATACCAAAAAATGTGTAAAAGTACTTTTTGCTTACTCTGCTTATTTTTGAGCTTAATTTGAGTCAAAAGCTTTGAAATTCATATTTTAAAACTAATAATTTAAAAAAACAAAAAGTACCAAGAAGGTGAAAAGGTACCTTCTGTCCATTTAGTTGACTTCTGCCCTTAATGGTCATTCATAGCTTTTTCTTTCATAGTTTAGTACTCAAAAAATGCAAAAAGTACCATTAAAGGGTTCCAACAATATTTCCCCTTTTTAAGACCTTAAGTGGAACAAAATTACAACAAAAAACTTGTTCTTATTCTTTTTAAAATATTTAAATTATATTTCTATCTTTTTTGGTTTAGAAGTTACAAAATTGATTTAAGTAGGTTCAAAATACAGTTGTTACCTTGTCTTTTCTTTTAGAAAAAATTTTGCATAATTTTTCGAGACCTGTCAAACGCAATTTAAATTTTGCTTCTACTTTTTTTTTGGTGCAAAAGTACTAAAATGGACTTAAAAAGGATTAAAATAACCCTATCTTGCACCTAAGGGAACAATATTTACAGCTGAAAAATGGACCCAAGTAGTATTAAAATATAGTTATTATTTTTCTCAGCCCATTTGGAGTCCAAAACATGTTTATATTTTCCAATTTTTTATTTTACATTTACTGATACAGAAGTTACAAAAGGACCTATTTAGTGTCTGTGTAGAATTTTGGCCCTTTTTAGAACCCTCTTTTTGATCATTCAGGGGTGATAAATATGTTTAGATTCTTCTTAGCCTTGTCGGTGGCAATTTAGATTATATTTCAAAAAACAACTAGGCATCTGTTCGTTAATTTTTTTGAGGAAAATAAATGTTTTTAAATATTGTTTCTATTTCGGCCAGTCAGTCAGTCTATCAGTCAACCAGCAAAGTTATTCCTTTATACATACACATAGATAGATGGCTCATAGACTACAACGTTTTATGGCATAATAACACGCATTTAACTACTTTGTTATATGTATATTAGAACAGACATACATAAGTCTTTTTAAGACGTTTAAATAGTTTTATAGACAACCGCATCGCATTAATTTTTTTTTATGCAATGAACGAGGAAATCGCTTTGTTGTAATTTGAAATTTAAAAACTACTTAAGCTTGTAGGTCTGGAAACAATTTAAATTAATGTAACATTGTGTTTAAATTTCCTTGGCTTTTTTAGAATATTTCTTTATAAATTTAATTGTAACAGGCCTTAAGGTTTACTCTTGGGTGCCCCGGTAGCTCAGTGGTAAGTGCACGAGTCTTCCAGTCTGGGGGTTGTGGGTTCGATTCCCACCAAAGACCCTGGTAAGTTCGCTTCATTTTCTGTTCTTTCTTTCTTATCCTTCTCTAAAATTTCTTCTTTCCTTCCATCTCAACCTATTCTATCTGCCTCTCCAGGTAACACAAAGGGACCGAATTAAGCGGACCCAAGTGAGCTGTATCCTTTCCTTCAACGGCTGCCTGTTCTACCTAACCTAACCTTTTTGTAAAAAAGCACAATAATAAGAAAAAAAAAAAAAGTTTTAAATAACAACCGAAAACACATATGCAAGTAAGAGCGTTCCTTGTTCCAAAGTTTGCGCCCCTTGGCAGCATATTTCCAACTCCATTGCAAATGCTGCTAAGACCATACTTGGTTCCAGAAACCTCTCACCTCGACGAGAAGTGTCGAAAAACAACCTCAGAGAAAAACAAGTAAGAGCGTTATATTCGGCTGTGCTGAATCTTATATACCCTTCATATTGGTCTTTAAATATACCCAGCCGCGTAATTTTGTACTGCAAATAATATAATAAAAATCCTTGTGTGAGTTTTAAAGTCCATAGAAAACTTTATAAAATTTTAACGTTCGTATGTATAATAGAAATAGATGAGGAAGGTTTGAGGTCGAGAGTTTAAAAAGTTTTCGACATTATTCATATTAAAAGGTTAATAAATGTTATGAAATGTTCTAGTCCCCCTGCTCCTCTCCAACTTTTTCTACAAAATGTCTGAGTTATCTGATTATTACTTTTTGTAGAATATTTGAAGTCGATGCCTGTAATAGTTTCCGAGATATAGCGTATCGAAAATTTCATAAAAATTGTTAATTTGTATGGAAGCTACCTCTTTTTTTGCCCCCACCCAAAAAAGTTTTTATTAAATGTAGGTCCTATTGTACTCTTACTTTTTGTAGAACGTTTTAAGTCGATAGCTGTAATAGTTTCCGAGATATAGCGCATAAAATATTTTACCAAATTTGTGCAACTGTAGGAAAAATACCACTTTCCCTGATCCTATCTGAAAAAAAACGTTTCCATTATTGAGATTCCTACTTTAAGAGAGTCTGTTCAAAGTTTTGTGGCAAGAGTGACTATATTTACTGAGATGTATAGGGATATATGCACGGATTTTGTCCTAAAAAATTTGTTGTTTTGGGTTTTCGCTTATATCTCGGTCATTAGTGAACCGATTTTGCTGATTTTAAATAGCGATTGTCTCCAGGATATTTCTAATAATTTGACACCAATAACAGTTTTTTTTTATTTGACTCCGGAATCTTGATTTCAACAGACGGACAGACGGACATGGCTATATCAACTTCCCTATCTATAAGGATCCAGAATATATATATATATGGGGTCGCAAATGAATAATAAAGAAATTACAAACGGAATGACAAACTGATATATACCCTTATCAATATGTGAAGGGTATAATGAAGCATACCAGCACTTGTGCAGACGGCAGCCACACGTAGTGTGAAAAAAGAAAGAAACAAAAACGTCTTTTCTGGCGAAAGAAAATGGAAATGGAAAGACGTGGGCGTAAGGCGATTGAGATGTGCAGAAGTGGAAACGATGTCGGTGGATGGTGGCATTTCCTTCTGTAAAGACCGACAGGGCAATCTGTTAAAAATACTTCACAAAATATATGTAACAATCTGTGTAGGCGGAAAATATCGGTATCGTACAAATCAAGAGTTGAATAAGCTGCATGCTGAGAATGGTGTAGTAAAACGCTCTCAAATCCAAACATTAAGTTGGCTTAAATATGTTGTGCGAATAAAGGTGGTCCTGAAAAAAAGGTGTATGAATATGATCCCAAGGGAAGAGTCAAGAACGGACGACCGAAATTCCGTTGAAAAGATCAAGTTTTAGAAAATCCTTTCAAGCTCGATGCTTAAACTTGGAGAAAAAGCGCAGAAGACCGAAGTGTTTGGAAATCCATTCTTAGTTCGGGCAATGGCATATAAGGTGAGACAAAAGAAATCACCCTATTGGAAAATGCTCTTATTTTTGCACACGGTGGCTAAAGTCAAACCTGTTTTGACATTAGTGAACTAGGCAGATGTAGAATACAAGTGTGCAAGCGATGGAATGATATACTTCCCAAAAAAGCTGAATAATCGTGTCAATTGTTTTGCGTAACAATTCGTCTGTGGTGTTGGTAGCCGGCCCCGGAGCGCTCGTTTTGCTAAGAATATTGCCGCTGTTGGCGAGTATGTCCACCTGTCGTCAGAAACACCGACCAGATGCCGTGCCATGCAATTAGCCATCAGCCGGTCGTCTTTAAGGCGAATTTTGGTCAAAGACCCGCGCATGCTCCTGTAGAAAAAATCAGTCCGTGCATCAGTTGTTGCATGTCGACCGCCAAACGCATGTAACCTACGCTAAAGCCATCCTCAATCTTGAGGCCGATTTTTCAAACAAAATCATAATGAGCAATGAGGCTCATTTCCGCCTTAGCACGTACGTGAACAAGCAAAACTATCGCTTCTGGGGCACCGAAAATCCACGAGTGATGCACGAGGCTGTTTGCCCTGGAGGAGTCATCGGAACACTTTTTTTTTGCGTACTTTTTTGCGACGTTGACCAAACGAAAACAGTGGACGGCGCGCACTATATGCCCATGCTAGACGTATGTTTTCTGCCGCAATTGAGCGAATTAGGACTGGAGGATATTTGGTTCCAACAGGACGGCACACACTGCGCGAACCACAATCGATATTCTGAATGCGGCATTCCCAGTTCACCTCATCTCTCTGGGCTGCTTTAAATTGCCAACGAAGTAAGCAATTATATATGGGCAACTTCACTGTGATGGGTGAGACCGTTTTATTCACATTTTTGTTTATTATCCAAACAACTCCAAGTTTTCTATAAAAAAAATGCCTTTGATTTCCAAGTATGGTATGTTTTTAAACGTTTAACAATAAACTAACTAGACATTGAAAAACATAATTTCTGTTCATTATGATTATTAAAAAACTGTGGCGGGTGTGACTTACAAATTTTAGTTTAAGAGAATTTAAGTTTGTCTTGTGTAAACAACTCTAAGGTCTGGGTTAACTCTTTTTATTTGTATAGTGGCTTAGAGGGTTAATAATTGTATGTGATACTTTTTTTCTACGACAAATTACATTTTCTTAAGGAAATCCCTTTTAGAAAATGTGACGAGTGTGACATTTTTGAAAAACGTTAAAAAGATGATTTTAAGTGGGCGATCATTTTAATATAAAAATAAAATATGAACCGTTTTTTTAATTTCAGTCATTTTCCTTGTCCTTTAGGCGAAAATAAATAACTTTTTTTTTTAAAAAAATTAATCAAACATTTTTTTTTTATTTTTGGTGGCTTTACGTGGAATTGACCATATGTTAGCACAAAATTTTAAGTTTAATAGAAGTATTAACATCCAGCACTTAAGCACCAAATCCTTTTAACATTAGGCGAATGATAGTTTCTTGAAAATTAAGTAATAAAAGTTGAAATAGTTACGAAAGTTTGAAAGAAAACATATTTTCCCATAAGCTGCCATATGCCTTTGAAAAAGGATATTTCTCTGAGGAGATATATTTATTTCATGTTTAATGATTAACTTGAGCCGTTACTTGTATAATAAAAGTGATTCAATTTTGTTTGTATTAGAAAGGATTGTATTATATGCTGGTAATTGCTTTTATTTATACTTCGACACATATTCATGACACAATTTAGAAAAAAATTTAAATGGAAATTTTATTAACTTCATAGAGAAACTATGTCGATAAGGGAACATTATATTGTAGTCGATTAAAAATCTTTTTTAAACAAAAAAAGTTTAAAATTTATTTTAATTTTAGGTTTTTAATTTGACAAAAACTTGTTGTTATTAACTTCATTAACTTTTAAATAAGTAATATTGAAATAATAATTATAACTGGTGCTTTAACATTTGCTTCTTAAAAAATTCCTTTTTGTCATGAAATTATTTTTATTGAATAATGAATTATTTAAATCTTGCAACATTAAATTAAGTTTGGGAGCTAATAAAAACATGTTAAAAACTTTTATTAACTTAGGTTTTATGTTTATTATACTTAACTTTAAGATTGTTTAACATTTTGAGGTGAAAAATAAATTTTTACTGTTTCCAACACTGAAAAAAATATTATTACAATTTAAAAGTTACTACAACTACTTGTTTTGCCTAAATAATTATTTTTCTTAATACCCTATTGTGTATCTGCAAACCACCATAAATCATACCGACCAAGTCAGAACAACATCTTGAGTCGATTAGAGCATATTATTATGATACAATCCTAGAAGCGTACTGCCGTACTGCCGGAAATCTAATTTAACCACATTAATAACAAATAAGTACTGCTCGTCTCGAAAGAGGCAAAAGGCTATTTTTTTTGTTAAATTAAGACTGGACGTGAAACCTCCCTTACAAATTGAACTGTTTTTTTCACATACCTCAACATTTTTAAAGCTTAAGTCTCTCAGCTTGGTCCAGGTAAATGAATTATTGATATGCATAATTGAGCTAAGCTTAGGAGGGAAGCGAATAATAGAATGGGCGTGGCATTTCTAATACAACGAAAATAGTTTTTTGTATATATTTTAATAACAGATGAGGAACTTAAACTTTGTATGGATGTTTATAATGCAAATATGTGCAGTTTAGCTGTGTATGGGCGGCAGAGTATGAATGGGCGTGGCACCTCCTATATTTATTTCGTTATATCTCAATAAATTTAAAAACTAAAGTCTCACATATATATATGTAAGGCTGTTTGTAATGTTTATGTCCATAATTGAGTTGTGTACTAAAAAGAGGAGATAAATGGGCGTGGCACCTCCCATACAACGAACAGAGGTTTTCGTTTATATCTTAATAACCGAAACAGCTAAAGTTTCCAAACTTTGTATGCTGGAAGAAGAAGATTAATGGGCGTGGCACTTTCCATACAACGATTTTGATATCTCAAAAACTGGTGCAGCTAAAAATTGAGCTTAGAAAGGATGGGAATTAGGATTTAAAGAAGGAGTGGCCAATTCAAAATTATAAATATTATCGCAAAAATTAAAAACTGATGCATTTTAGCGTTTAAAACTTTGCGCGGGCTATTTTATGATCAATAATAATTGTTGCACTTAAAATATACTTCAAACTAAAAAAAGGGTGTGACAACTTCCGTACACATAGCTGTAATACGACAACTAGAATATGTATTAAATAGTCATATCTACCGGACATGACCCCCTTTTTTCGTCCCCGGCCGTCTAGCACCGACTGCGTAAACATTGCGCCGTTTGGCCCCGAACCTTAAAGAGTATGGGACCACACGAGACGCGGCCAAGAGCGGCCAGCCCCCGTGGCGGCTCTGCCGAGAATATCGCAGCTGTTGGTAAGCTGTTGCCAGAAACATCGACCAGATGCCGTGCTTCGCAATTAGCCATCAGCCGGTCGTCCCTAAGGCGAATTTAGGTCAAATACCTGCGCATATTCCCGTACAAAGTCCAGTTTGTGCATCAGCTGCTGCATATCGACCACCAAACGAGTGTAACATACGCCCCAGCCATCCTGAATCTCTAGGCCGAAGTGGACGATTTTTCGACCAAAATCATAATGAGCGCTTAGGTTCTTTCTTACATATGCGGGTACGTGAACAAAAAAAAATTCGCTTCTGGAGAACAATCAATCCACGAGTGATGTACGAGGAGCTATTACGCCTGCTCAAAATGACTGCATGGTGCGCTGTTCATGCTGGAGGAGCCAGCGGGCCATTTTTTTCGGGGATTCCGCTGGTCAAACGAAAACAGTGGACGGTACGCGCTATAGGGTCATGTAAGCCGAGCTTTTTCTGCCGCCATTGAACGAATTAGGGCTGGAGGACATATAGTTCCAGAAGGACGGAGCAACGGCACACACTGCGCGAGCCACAAAATATTTTTTTAGGCGGCGTTCCCGAGCTGCCTCGTCTCTCGTTTTGGCGATTAAAATTGGCCCGAAATTCGTCCGATTTAACCATTTTAGAATTTTTTGTGGGGGTTTTTGACAACCCTGAGACCCTGAAAGCACTCAAGAACAACATTCGACACATGTACTAGAATCTGTTTCTCAAAATTCTTGTCGCCCATTTCGCCAACTTCTCGACTTGACCAATAAAATTCTAAAGGTTCAAGTAAACATAATTAAAAAAACAGAACCGAAGTTGTGTATTTAGAAAAAAAAAAAATAAAGCCAAACGAAATCAGATGACTTCTTTTGGCACACCTTGTACTTATAATTTAAATACAAAAAGTTCTTAATTTTGCTGGAGACGTCCCAAAGAAAGTCAATGTAATTTTGGCTTCAAGGACAAAAAGAAATTTTACATTGGGGAGCAGAAACAAGTTCATGTTTGAATTAATTAAAAAAAATTAGAATCGTTCATTACATCAACGAAATAGTATAGTCACTAAGCATTTTTAAAACCTCTTATTATTTTGTGGTAAAAGTCATTTTTCAACTAAAAAGCGAGCCGAATCACATGTCTAAATTGTAAAGCAATTGCTTACGAAGCAAAAATTTCTAATGATATGAGGGCTAGCTAAAGGCTCTAAGCTCTTTTGGCTTAAAAAAGTTTGTAAATAATTGTACAAAGTAATATATGCCATGCCCAATGAACCTAGGATAGGGTTAACTGTCCCCTAAGGGAAGGTAGCAACTATGATCATCATGACTGTTAAATTTAACATAAACAGTTATAGGTCAATCTTTTTTTTTATAATTAATTGTATTTTTAACATTAATTAAGGCTAAAAGCGGAAATAATGGGAGCGAAGCTGTAGTAGTATAGATAGATGGGACAAATGTTAGGAAAGCAGAGATATAAATATGTGGGACTATAGAATTGATATGTGAACTCAACTTAACTTTCCCACATAACTGTCTTACTTTGAACAAATTAAAAAAATAAGATTAGGAAGCTTCGACATTTAATGGGAAATTGTTAATAATTCTTAAGGGTTTTAGTAACCTTTGAAGTGGTATGACTTGAGTTATTTAGTTAATTATTAATTACGAGAAACAAATGGGGCAGTGACAGAGGGCTTTTTCTGTCATAAGTTGAGAATTTTTAAAAATAAATTATACGGTTTCAATTGGAGTAGAGTTTTCTTATATGTCACTTTTGTTTTATAGGTCCAGCAAAGCGAGCCGGGTACAGCTAGTTTTCATATAAAAGGGAAAAATGTTCTTAAATCAATGACAACCGGTCAATAATTTTGCATGGGTCTTGTACATATTTCTTGCATTATTTGATACCTAATTCCAAATAAATTCATTAAGGGGTCTAATATGGGGAGACAAATTTAACTTTTTAACCTGAACTTAAACAAAAATTAAAGTTTTATGAAGATTGTTTTTATTATTGACACTATCGATCGTGGTGGCATTTCTTTTTGTCTATTAGAAAAAAATTATCTAAAATGTAAAAAATTTAAGTAACATTTTTCCAAAGTGATTTCTTTAACTACTTTTTTCTCAGTGATTCGCCCAACGATATGTAAACAAGAAAACTGCTGATGATGACGATGCAGGGGTATTTCCTTGTATTATAGAGGTTTTAATTATTGATAGTGTGTTCTGTATTTGTTTATGTGTGTTTATTTGTTAGCAAATAGTGGGTGTATGTGTGCTCTCTAGTCGTAAATTGTTGACTCGCCTTGTGTGATAAAAAATTAATGCCACTTATTGTCAGAGTTTTCATGCGATTAGTATTCAAGAATACAAGTAGATTGAAGTCAATTTCTTCATACATACATACATACATTCAAACATATCTGTATGTGTGTGATATGTTGATTTACAATACAATAAGTTTTCAAATAACAACACAAGTATGTTATACACCATTTCCAGTTCGAAATGCTTTGAAAAAATCTTACTTTATAAAAAATTTAATTTTAAGTTAGAAATGAATAAAAGATATTTTACCTAAAAGTTAAGAGAATATTTTTTTCTTATCTTACATAAAATGGAAATGGTGTATAATATGTGTGTTAAGTCTAATGGTACTTGTTTATGGATAAAATAATTGTGGTTGTTGTTGATGAGTTTTGCAACAAATAAAATATTTTATTCAGTAAAATATAGAAGATTCTCGTTTTCTAGCTGGTAAATAGTTTTATGATGTGAATTTAAAAGCTGTGGCAGGAGACAAACAATGCATATTCTTCTAAACGGGGGTAAAAAAATAGTTGCTTCTAACAAAAACTTTCATTATATGTCACTGTCAAAATAATGATAATAAAATTGTTTAATGGTTTTTGTTGTTTGTGTGTTATTTATTGGTTTAGATTTGTTTTTGGCCTCAAAGTAAGTCGCAATGTCGAATAAAATTAAGAAATATTTTGTTGGTATTTTAATGTTATTTTATGTTGTGGCACAAAATAGCACTAATTTCATTTAGAAGAAATTTTTGTATTATTGCGAATTTGCAAGTAATAAGATAATATATGTGAATGCTGGCAAAAAACTCATTTACTTCAATATTAAATTGGAGTATTTTGTTAAAAATAACGCAACTTTAAATTCTTTTTTATATGTATCCTCTTAAATATGATCAAAATAAGCGCTTTGTTTTTTGAAAACTAACAATAATTAGCTATGTCTTATTATTATTTTTTAAATAATTATTATATCTTGATTTTCAAATTTGTTTAAGTTAAATTACTATCATTTCGATAAAATTTTGTGTAAGCTGGCAATTAACCTGCTACTTCGTAAGCGCATATTAAATGCATTTTTAAGCGCAAAGAAGTACTATGAAATTGAAAAAGATAGACTTTTATAGTTTATTTATAAATTCATTACAATATTGTAGGATGTACTCGGGTTCCCTTCCCCAAAATATAAGAACATCTTATAGTATTGTAATACAACAAAGTTTTTGTTTTTCGGTAGCCCTATTGGCATAATTTGTGTCCATCATTGTGTTTCCAGCTGTACAAGCCAAATAAAAATTCAAAAAAAAAAAAAAAAAAAAAAAAAAATAGCAAAAACAGGTTGTTTGCTTTTGGAAGTATTTTTGAGTGTTTTTTTGTTTGTTTTTAAAAGTCTCATTAAGTTTATTGAGATTTATATATATAGAAATTATACTAAAAAGTATTTATGACACTAAATATTATTCGATTTTTTTTTGACTAAATTACTGATTTATCAGGAAAAAACCAAATTTCTTTAGCTTTAAGGTATATTAACGTAAAGGAAAGTTGGCCAAAGAAGAATTTATCGACGCATTTGAAGAGCTTTTAAATGATTTTAAGAGCTTTGAAAAGTGTTGGTCTTGATTTTTAAAAGCTGAGTTAGGATTAGAACTGACAGGTGTCCTTTGACGTTGGCAGAAAATGAAGCTGTAAAAAAATTACAAGAAACCGCAAAAAATGCAAAACAAACAACTTGCTATTCCCATAGACTTAACCACTCAGTATCGAAAGGCAACAAGTTACCAATAGTACAAAAAGGTGTATCGTTTGTAAAAGAAACGTAATGCAGTTTTTTTGAAATATCTAGCCACAAAGTTGTCTCCATTATGCAAAACAAGTTTGGTGGATCGTTATATTTTAAATTTAAAATCCGCAGAAAGAATAAAGCACATAATAGAGGCATTGAAAAATATACCTAAATGAGTGGAAAGAGAGGGACACCTCTTCAAAGGCCTTATTATTAAGAACTTCGCTGAACACTTTCGAATTTTTTTGCGGAAAACAAAATTTAAATGATTTCCTTACTCTCACACAACCGCAGAATATAGAGTTACAAAAGGGATCATCTCTTATAAAAACCCTAATAATGTGTCTCAAGACTAAAAGGAATGAGTCCCACATGAACGAAACACAGTTTTACACTAAATTTTGGAAAAAAATATTTGTTTAAGAGCCTGCAAACAAATGATTTTTTTTTTAATTTTTGATACGTTATATCTCGGAAACTATAAGAGGTATCGACTACAAGAGTTCTAAAAAAGGAAAGGTAAAATAATTCCTACATTTTGGGGGGGAAAATAGTTGGATGGGAGAGAAACCCCAATACAAATAGACAACTTTTATTACGAATAAAGTCGAAAACTCTTAAAACTCTACCTTCTACATGTTATTTCTATTGTACAAATAAACGTTGATATTTTCTAGAGTTTAAATTAAAAAACTAGGATGGATATCGACTTCCAACCCACCACAAAGTAATTTATTTACAATATTTGCAGTACAAAATAACTCGGTTGGATCAGATGGCTGGGTATATAAAAATACCAATGTGAAGGGCGTAAAAGATTTGGCACAGCCGACTATAGCGCTCTGACTTATTTTTTAAAATTATTTACAAAATTCACATTATTGCCATATTAGCTAAAATTAAATCAACATTTTGTTATGTTTTCCTTTTTTGCGATTGAAACTCTTACATTTAGAACGTTAATTATATGTCAACGACATTTGTGTGACATATATACTTATTGTTTTTTTATATTTGAATGTTTATAACATGTATACATTGACATTAACCCCAACTTATAACATCTGTTTTACTTAATTTTCAGTGGTATTTCTTATTAATTTTTTCTTCTTTTATTTTATTGTTTTCTTTTATTTTGTCGTTTTTGTTGTTGATACACACTTAAACATACCAACAACATAATGGTAAATGTCAACGCCAGCCAAATAGCGAGACAAAATTAATTACTCTTCTTGAAAATGTAATTAAGAAAATATTTGCCCACCAATGGGAAAAAACCAAAAAACACACACACATACATAGAACTATTTTTGGATTAAGACATTTTTTTTCTTAAATGTGAAGAAGAATAAACATATATTTGTATGTTAGTGTTAAGAATAGAAAACAAAAATCATAATATTGGCAAAGCAAAATGTTAAACACAAGTTAAAGTAATTTTATACGTATCAAAAGCACAGTGGGTCTAAAGAAAAATTATAATTTTACGAAGAACAAACAAATTTCGTTGAGAATCAATTTACGATGAAAATTTTGCAAGTTGCAACTTTGTTGCTTTTCAGCACCTAATTCCAGTTCTAGGAATATTTACCTTCTTATGAATCTATCTTTATCTTTTATATTCACCACCGTTTATTCCACTGTCTAACAAGCCAATTTTAGATTTTTTTGGTTTGATTTGTTTCGTCCTTCTTAAAGCTGAGGTAAACTCTTAAGTATTTGCCTTTATTTCATAGTAAACTATGACATCAAAAGTATTTGTGGTAAGAATTTTGATTGTTTTTATGGATTTTCCTAAGTGTGTGGCACAATGACGCAAGTGTATGTATGTAAGTATATGTATATGGGCAGTTCCATTGTGACGGGTGTATAAATTTTGGTCACATTTTTGCTTAAATTGTAAACAGTTCAACATTTTAATTTAAAAAAAGGCTATGGTTTTCAAGGATGGTAAGTTTTTAAGAGATTAATAATAGTTAGTCATTGAAAGAACATAATTTCTCTTTGCAATCGTCCCTTGAAGACTGTAGGTAGGTTAGGTTAGGTAGACCAGGTAGCCGTTGAAGGAAAGATTACAGCTCACTTGGGTCCACTTTATTCGGTCCCTTTGTGTTACCTGTAGAGGCAGATAGAAGAAGTTGAGATGGAAGGATAGAAGAAATTTTTTTGAGAATGAAAGATAAGAAAGAAAGAAAGAACAGAAGAATGAAGCAGACTTACCAGGGTCTCTGCTGGGAATCGAACCCACAACCCCCAGACTGGTAGATTCGTGCACTTACCACTGACCTACCGGGGCACCCCTTGAAGACTGTAACGGATGTGAACTTTCAATTTCGAATTTGAGAGAATTTTGACTTTAAAACCAAGTTGTGTTATATATGATTAAAAACTAGTTTATGCGTTTTTTTGATTTTAATTGTAGTTTAAAATGTACTTAATCGTATTTGATATATTATTTTGACAAAAAAAATATTTTATCTTAAGGAAACCTTTTTTAGAAGTCGTGACGTTTGCATCAAAATGTAAAAAAGGGAAGAGCCGATTATTTGGTGTGTGATCATTTTAAACTCTTGCAAAATAAAAAAAAATTAAACATTGAACAATTTACTTAAATTTTTTTTATTATTTTACTTCTCATAAAGAGGTAAATTCATCGATTTTTTTAAAACAGAAAAAAAATTGTTTATCCCATTTTGGTTCTTTTTACGTGGAATTGGCCATATGTATAAAGCAAATTTGTTTACATATATGGTCATGGTCATTTTGTGTCGAAGGCAAAAGGAAATATTAATAATGTTCAAAAAAAGTCATCCCTTTTAATATCTTTTATAATTAATAAAAGGTTTCATAGTAATTAATCATTAAAATTATGATATACTCACGAGATGCCTTTTTTTTTCGAATAAAATGTCAACATGTGTAACTTTTTTGGGGGGTTTTTAATGTTTTTTAAGGTGGGGCAGTTTGTTGCTTTAGAAAAATGTTTATGAAATGACATGATTAATTGAGTTTTGTGTTTTTTTTGGAACATAAAGTAATTACTTCCATATTTTTTTTATTGATAGTTAATTAATTACTTAAAAATTATAACGAAAAACTTTACAATAAAATATTCTAAAATTTTGTTTTTTCGATTCGGATGTCAGATATTTATAGGGGTAACCCTAGTTTAAATGTGGGCAAGAGGCGCTCTTCCAACGTGAGCATATATTTAAAGTTGTGCATTTTCACATACAACCCTGACATATTTCTATGTTAAAATCAGACAAAATGGCCAATACAATCTTGATATATTGAGCCATCGATATGTGCAGGGTATAACAAAGTTTTGACATGCTTTTTGGGAAAACGTGTTAGTCGGTCATTTTTTTTTCTATTCAAAGATGACTTTTTTAAAGGGTTTTTTTTATTTCGTTTGCAGAGTTCGAAATTGCTCACTCACTTCTCATTCGTGAGAACGAGTGTGAGCGCTGTGTTTACTACAGCAATTTTTCATTAATGAATGAGTTTTTAAAAAACATTTTGTGCCTTCTCACTCTCGAGTGAGAAAAAAAATTTTTTTTTTTCACCAGTCATAAGTGAGAAGTGAAAAGAAAAATTTACTTTTTTTTTCACGAACATAAATGAAAAGCATCAAATTCGAGTACTTCTCATAAGTGAGAAATCATAAATGAATTTTTTCGCGAAGCATTCATAAATGTGTACACATAAAATTTTTTGGTCATGTTACTGGTGCTGCCATATGTTAAATTTTGTCGCATAATTTTTGAAATGCTTAAAAAAAGTAGGAATAGTTTTTTTTTAAACATGTTTTTAATAAATTAAAAACTGTTATACGTTGTGGCTCTTAACTACTTTTTTTAATTTTCTTGCTTTCATAATAAAATATTTGCATTTATTTAACTTCATTTCATTTAAATTTTTCAATGAATCCGATTTAATGATTTTAGTAATAAAAATATGCGGTTAAGGTTTTACAAAAATGGGAAGCATTACTCCAGTGACAAACAAAAGCATCGTCACCATCACTTGCATCATTACTTTGTATATCTTGTTTGTGAAGTAGTTTGTAATGTCTTTCACTAAGTTCCTTTTTGCACGATTCTATTAAGCAAATACTTTTTTTGAAGATGCATCGTACAACACATATTTTTCAAAATTAAATTGTCTTTTAGGCACTGATTGTTATTCACTTCACGCTATTTAAAATCCAAATAAGGTTCTTTTACAAATATTTAATGTTGATATTGCAAAAAAATAGAGCTGTTACACACACTCATGCAAATTTTAAAAGGATTGGAAAAAATTGCATTCCGCTTTACCACCATTAGAGATAATTGTTCATCATTTCATTTTGTTTGGGATTTTGCACTAATTTGAAAGGTATTTTATACCTGCCTGTCCGTCATCCTTTTAGGTATTAGGTATATTGTTACAAAAAATTGTGGTGGTTATTATACAATACACACGCAAATATTTTTATGTACAACAATTTGAAACTTTATCTTTCAGGTGAATTAAATAGAACCTAAGAGTTTGAAGGAGTTCTATTTGCAAAAGTAAGGTAAATTAAAAAAAGAGCAGTTACGACCTTGAACACAATACACAAGAAATACTTTTTTTTTATCAGAAAACGTCAATTAAAAATTTAGGAAAACAGTTCAAAAATATTTTTGAAGATTGCTATGAAAATTTGTGTCAGTGAAGACTATAAAATTTCTAAAAAATCACAACATAAAATATAATGTATTATTTAATTTTCTTAACAAAAACAATTTTTTTATAAATATGACTTTTTCACAATAAATACTGCTCAAAGTAATCCTTTATATTAATATTTATTTATTATTAATTATATTAGCAAAATAAAAAAAATTTATGTAAATGCAAGAATTTTTTTACTCTTATTGGGAGTACAAATTTCACACGCTTAAAAAATTATTTTCCGGCAACTCTGTTACAAAGGGTGAAAAATATTAAAGCAACACTCGCGCTCATAAAAGAATGAATCGAAAGTGAAAAGAAGAAATTTCTCATTCATTTGTGAGTGAGAAATAAAATTTGGTTTTTATTTTTCATTTGTGATTTGTGAGCGTGAAAAAAAAACGACAAACTTCTCATAAGTGAGTGAGGGTTGGCAAAAATTTTTTCACGCTCTTTTATGAACGTGAGAAGAAAAATTTTTTTTTAGGATTTTTCGCTCTCGAGATTTTTCATGAATGGTGTTTTTTTATCGCTCACTCTTGAGAAAATTTGTACTCTGTTCGTTTGTTGTTAATAAACTTAAATACGATCACGTTGTCGTATAAGTAATAAAATTGTAAGAATTGTTAAATTAATCATACGTAAGTAGTTTATCAGATTTACAACAAACACTAAAATTCTATAGTTGAAGTAAAAAATTGAAAAATACGTCTACAGCAATACACTTGCCACATTTAAAAAGTCTGACTTTCGTTCTAAGCATAGCTGTGTTACTGCCTTTAAGGTTGGGGACTCGATCGCCGGCCTTATATAGAGCGAAAAATATTTCAGTTAGTTCAAAAGCTAAAGAGATCTTCCCACCATGCCGGAACTCGCAGCTCTCAAGACTGCGTAGGGGAACATGCATGTAGCCTTTAGCAAGAGCTTAAAAAGCTAATTGTAGAAACCAGTCTTCAAGAAGTAACAGCATACCAGAAGGCTATAGTTTTTGCAAAAAGAAACTTACGAAAAAGCTTCCTCGAGTTTATTGTCAACACAAAGAACTTGGATAGATTTGGTAGACTTCTGACCAAAGAGGAGTAATATCTAACCTTAGTTAAATGTATGGATGACTACTGGTCTGAATCTTTACCGGGTAGTCACCAAAAATCTTATTGAATGCTCAATCCCTTTGTTGCAAGTACGTTATAGCCAGAAATATAAACGAAAATTGTACTCATCCCGTTAAAAAAAATAAATTTCCGACCACAAAACTTTATTGGCGATTGATTTCTTTCACAGAATTGTGCCAGAATTTGGCGACAACCGGTCGTGCTTATACTCAAGAACACGTCATTCTCTAACAACATATCATATTTATACTCAGATGTGTTTCGCGTAACTAAAAGACCATGAAGGTTGTGTTCATGTCAGAGATCGACAAATAGCGTCAGAAAAATACAAAAAACTTCCGCCCAAATAGTATTTCATCTTTTTAGCTTAAAACGCTAAAAAAAACTCATTGATACTTACCTACCTCAACGGCTGTAAGGTCCTTTAAACTTCTCTAGTATTCAGCATATCTATGTCAGGGGCCGCTTTAAAAAGCCTTGAATTTAAGCAAAATGCAATGTAAGTCTTTCTGAACTTAGAGAACACCTTTAATAACGTAACTTATCAAGTTGTTTAGTTTGCTTTTATCAATCTTAATGTTAGAAAGCATAAAAATTACTGGTTGGTCTTAGTAGCAGTATTATTTTGAAATAATTGGACTGAGAACCAGCCCCGGAACCAGGACCAATTTCCTGACTACGTTGCACCCCATATGGACTTTAATAAGGTACTCAGGGCTCCTATATGCTCCACGTCAAGGTAATATCGGGGAAATATATGATGGCATGAGCTCAAAATGAACTATGGTGTGTGTTCCGGCGATCGCTTGAAGGACCTTGGGACTATGTAGTTCCTCAAATTGTCTGCTTGATGAATGTTGTGTATTTCAGACCGAAATATTAGCTGTGCATGAGGCATGTAAATTGTTTTATGGTAGTAATATTTGCAGGAATATTGCGTTATTTGTCTGCACTAAGCCTGCGCTTGTGTTGCTCAGTTCACGTACTTCTACGTCATTTCTGACCAGCCAATGAAAGGAAGATCTATCTGGGCTAATATAACTTTGCTCTAGGTCCCTGCCCATAGGAACCACTTTTATAATAAATGGGCAGCTGAGCTGGCTAAAATGAGATTTGCTCAACATACTTATCTGAAATTCTAACTCGGTTGCAATTACACTAAGAACTCACAAGAGCTTAATCTTCAAACACTTTTCTAAGTTACTGAGAGCGGGTGGCGTAATTTGAATAATGTGACCCTCTTTAATTGCAAGCCTACGATACGGCTGACAAACCACATTCAGAAGGATGTCTGGAGGTTAGTGTCACGCCCAATAGATTACTGGGTAAAGGGTAGTTGGGCAAGTTGACTTGAAATTCATTTTAAAAACCGTTATCGTAGTTGCAGATGTAGTAAAAAGGACGAGAACGGGGTTTTAACTTCTCTGCCAATATCCTGTTGGAGGTACCAAGATGTAGGATAAATTATATGTTAAAATACTATGCTGAAATGGTATTGTCAAAATAATATTATTTAAATTTCTACTACTTGGCAGCTTGCAAATCAGGTGAGTCTCACTCCCGGATATCACATTTAACCACATAAGCTGCGAAAACATAACGTCCTGGAAAAATTTTTTCGCTGGCTTTAGTCGTTTTTAGATGGAAATTTATCTTCAAATTCTTTTGAATATCGGGCTTTGATCGACCATAGGTTGCCATTAGCCCCCGTTTTAAATTTTTATAGATATTAAAACTTTTTCTATTACATCAAAATAGTTATATTGTTCATCGTTAATTCTTCTTTGGTAACACTAAGGATTCAAAGGGTCTATGTCGGCCTTTGGAACCATCCAGTTTTACCTAACCTTACCTAATCCAGGGCTAAAGTAAATTAAAAAAGTTGAAATATACATTGTAATACAAACAATTTTTTTCTAATTTTCTTAAAAATAAATTTAGGGTGTTTGGAATCGATAACCGGAAGTAGATATAATTTACGCATGATTTAGTTAATAAAACAGAAAATAAAACCTAATGGCTAGTAAAAGTGATTTTTTGTTTGAAATTAAATTTTAATTCCTCCTAACAAAAAACTCATTTTACAGGTCAGTTTTCGAATTGCCAAATGAGTTTCAAATATTTAACATTTTTATCATTTTATAATTAACTTAAGCCAAAATAAAAAGTAAAAGTTTGTATTAAAAACAATTAGTTCGACAAAAATAGAAATAAACATTTTGGAAAATGTTTAATATTGATTTCCCAGCAATAACTTGGTTGTGTTTAGTCATTACAAAACAACTTATTTTTCAATGACTTTTGCATAATGTCTACATTATTTAAAAGTTGTCAGAAAATTATATTATAGGAGATATTTAGGTTTAATATTATAAAACTTTTTGTACCACAACATTTATAAAAATATTTTGAACGCCAAAATTTTCTTCTTTTACTAAAAACGTGACATTGATATAACAATTTACATTTAAAGTAATAAATGAGTTGTTGGATCCCTTAACAGAAGAAAGTTAATTTTGTGTCTCTAAAGTAATAACTAATCCAAGTCCCTACTTGCAAGCGAGCGTGGTAAGTACTTATTTAACTCTCCCTTTGTAAGCGATCATGGTTAGTACTTCCCTTACATGAAATCAACATACTTCAACAATAGTGCCGGGTTTTAAGCATTTTAACTCATTACAAAGCAATATTAGTTTTTGCTGGGTTATACTTTCTTTAAATTAAAGCTTTGAAATTTTAGTATTAAAAATAGAAATTAATTTTCAAAAAAGTCAACAATAAAACTAGATTTGTAATAAAATCACCCTGATTTTAAACACACAACAATGTTTACGTATATAATATTCATTCTTGTTGCAACAATTTCAATTAAAATTTTTATACATACGATACAAATACTTCCTTTAAATTGAAAAAAAGCAGAGAAAAGAAAAATCCTAACGATATGACCCCAAGTTGGTAGACCAGTCAGACCAGTTATGCATTTGAGACACCTTAAAACACCTGCGGATTTGCCAGGACTAACAATGGCATGCAACAAATCTTTTTTAGCATGTTCTTTCACCTAAAGCAGTCAAGACAATAAATTAGTTGTTGTATGTGTGTGTGTGTAAAAAGACACATGCACATTTACATGTGAGTATGAGCTGTAAGTGTGATTTTGCTATATCATTGTGCATTTTTTAACTCCATTTTTCTTGTTGTTACTCTGTAGTCGGTTGACTTTTGTTATATTGCGTTTGTTAAAAACCCCAATAATATTTACTTTTGGAACAATTGCCAACATGCAGCAGCATTTTGTTATCCTTAGACCAACTAAAAATGAAAAATTCATGACTACTAGCAGTGATATTAACTAGTGTGTGTGTGTGTGTGTGTGTACTGATGCCAACAAACAGGTGGTACTAAAGCAAAACTTGGTTAGTGGCTGGCACAAGCCGGTAAAAATGTTAAACACTTTGTTTAGTGTCAGTAACTTCCGTTATCCTGTTGTTGTATTTTAAAGTATAAAATGACATGTAAATAGACTTTTATTTTTCATTGTGTTGCTCTCTTTTTCTTTTGATTTTAAAAGGTATTTCTCTTTATGTATATTTAAATTACTCTGGGGAACTTCTATTCAACTAAGGCGATTTTGTTAGTTTGATGTTGCCAGTATGGAGTTTTAAAAGAATACGTTTTTAAATGTTAGGCTATTTCGCACTTCCGAAGTTTATTTTGGAACATAGAAGTTTGTATTGGAACAATTTTTTTTAGATTTTGTTTCATTTTATTTTATTTTCAAATAACTCTTATCCACAAAGAAACCGTGCGACTAAAAAACGAATACTCGCTGTAAAACATAGTGCGATTTACTGGTCAGTCGACCACAAATGATTGTGCTCCTCCTAGAAGACACGTACCACGCACAAATTCCCGGGTTTCAGGGAAAATTTTTCTTACTTCATACATTATACTATCGATAAAACAGTGAAATACTACACACATAATGATGGAGTTCAAGTTAAGTTGATGGGTTTGGATAAACCAACATCACTCATGAGTACCTTAGCTCTTTTGATACGTGATCAAGTAGCTCCAAAACCGAAATTTGAGCATCATCCCATACATGCGAGTTGTATTCCAATTTAGGTCGAACAAATATAAGTGGAAATGTCCTGTCATTGCAAATTAAGAATAAATAAAATCAATTTCCCCTCTAGAATATACAAATTACAAATGAGGAGGTAGAAAAGGGGCGTAGTAAATTCTGTTATACTGCACAAGGCATATTGACATTATAATATGAAATCGGCTTAATGTAAGCTCTTTGCAATGAGCAAGTACATTTAGGAGACCGTGCCGCAGTCAGAAAATCGCTGATGTGGAAAAATGTTTACAATGATTTTAAATTGATAAAAAAAATGCCTGGTATTTTATCTTATATTTGGGATCGGGCACTTGATTGTGAAAAGGCTGAGAAAGAAATAAACAATTTCTAAACAGAAGAATTGCCTCGCTAATACTACTTTCTTATTAGAGTGTTTATATTTCACATTTTCGCTTTGTGGACAATTTTGGGCTATTTCGGCAAGTCAGTCCATTGCTCAATATTTTAAGTACTTTCGACTTGGTATTTTTTTTTAAACTTTACATTGCTCGCTACGAGGTAATCTGGGTTGCTTAAACTACAGCTTTTGGTGCCCGATTGTGGCAGGATACTCAAAGAAAATCCCTTTATTTAAAATCCGTAAGAAAAAGATCCTGCAAGTACTTGTTCCAAGGCCTAAGCCCAACATCATATCTGATATCAGTAAACTGCAAATAATCTTCCGAATAAATTTAGTTGTTTTTTTTTGTACAAACGCTAAGTCTTACAGGCATACGTTTTCGACTGCGTAATGTCACTAAAAAAATTCAACTGTTTTCAGTGATATAATATTATTTAAAAATCAACCTAGAACTTTGACATCTTTAATTTAGTATCCTCTATATAAGCAAATGGACGTAAGTTTTTAGTTACTTGAATTAAGTAGCTTAGAGGTCTGAAAGTCTTAGTTATTTGCATATAACTAAAAAGCAAAACGCATGGATTTCCGCAAAATAATGCGGTAAATTTTTGTTATCCTTTCATCCTTTCTAAGAACTATTTTTGTGCGAATATGTAGCAGAACTTGAAATAGACTTTTTCGTTTTGTTTTCAAAATTTTTTTTTAGTTGGGACACCCTATTTGTGCATTGTATTATAAAAGATTCCTTATCACGTACATATGTATGTTTACATGTACATATGTTAAGAGATGTTTGTTAAAGTATTATGTTTGTAGATATTTTAATGTTATTATCGTCACCAAAAATGAAAAATGGCCTAAGAAACAAAAAAATAAAAATTTTGTTTTGATTTGATATAAGTTAGACTTTTCTTCTTTAAAAAGACAAAAAAGTCTAATGAGTTATTGTGTTTTGAATTTCTGTTTTTAGAGCAAAGCCTAACATTTTTGACACTTTTTATCTCTCCTGTAAAATTCTAAAATAGTACATTTATGGTTATTTATTTGAACTTTTTCTATATATCTTATAATTATTTCTATTTATTCGGCTTAAGTTCATTATTAAAAATGTGATAGCTAAGAATGGAGATTTTTATTAAAAATTAAGTAATTCCGATACTAGCCGAGTGTAATGCATTTTCGAAGTCAGCTACGATTTCTCAGTAGTACCGAATAGAAAGAGTGCTGACGAGAAATCGTAGCTGACTTCGAAAATGCATTACACTCGGCTAGTATCGGAATTACTTAATTTTTAATAAAAATCTCCATTCTTAGCTATCACATTTTTAATAATGAACTTAAGCCGAATAAATAGAAATAATTATAAGATTCTAAAATAGTACGATTTTTTTTACTTTTTTTTTTAATAAATCTTTGCATTTGGCGAACTCACAATAAGTATTCAAAACTTAGAGACATTGCCAGACTAAAATTTAAGTTTTAAAATTAAAGAATAATTTATTTCATAAGGTTTTATCTAAATACAACAGTATCCTTCCACTTAGCATAATTGGCCCTTTTTTCTTTCAGATGGCGATATATACTTAACACAGGAATAAATGTAAATTAAACAATCTTTAAAAAGGATTTAAAGGCATGTGACGTGTGAGTAATGCAAAGCTAGTTTAAATTTACTCTTTCCTGTTTAACTACATAAAAATCTAAGGAAATAAAACTTGAGGCAATGAACTTGTTTATACGAGTACATGTGTTAGTTGAAAACAATGTGGGTGTATGCACGACTTTAATTCTAATTTTTAATATGAAAATCTGTTGAGTTAAATAAAATGTTGCTAATAACTGATTTGTCATTCAATAGTTTTCTTTTTTTAAGTTATAGTTGCATGTTGTAGTTACCTGCAATCTGTATTTATAAGAATTAAAATAAAGATTTTCCTTTCGAATTAAAGTTTATTCCTAGGAGATCCCTGCCCTTTTCTGTTTAACAATTTGAATTTATAATTTGTACATTATGGCCAACATTTCTCATATTTGTTTTATTGTGTTAAATATTTTATTGAAATTTAAATAAATTAAAAACAAACATAATAACAATTATTAAAGTATGTATTAGTGCTGCCAGAAATAAGGGAAAATCCCTACATGTAGGTTTTGTTGATACTAAAGCAGAAATTTAAATACCTTATCCTCGTATTGCATTACTTAAGAAAAAAAATTAAATAAAAAATATTTTTTAATATATTTTCTTTGAAACGCTTAAAAACATTTGTTTTCCTTAAATTCGCTTAATCGGGGTTATATTTATTCAAACGGAACCACAGTTGCTTGTGGTGTGCATTATTATACATATAGGTGATTTCGCGTTACGCGGCCCAAATAAAAAACATATTCTTATTCTTAAAAAGTCTATAAATTTTGAATAAAAACAAATGTAGTTAATCAATATATAAATTTGTATAATGTCGTGCTAAACTTAATAAATTACTCTGGCTTTTCGTTACCCTTTTTATTCACAAACGAAATTTCATGGAAGTAATTTAAAAAAAAATCATCGAGCAAGCTTGGTTTTACATATTTTATTTTTATTTATTGGCCAAGAGTTTAAAAAGATGTTATTACGATTTGATTCTGACAGAAAAATGGCGTACCTCAATTCATCATTTTGTTAAAAGTAAAGTGGTGGCTTTGGACGTATCAAAGGCGTTTGATAGGGTCTGGCACTGTGCGCTTCTATCTAAACTTGTTGCTTTTGGTGTCGGTGAAAAATTTTCTTAATTTCTATCGAGTTTTCTCAGAGATCGCACTATTTGTGTTGTTATAGATGGGATCTCTTCCAACGAGTTCAAAATCCATTCAGGGGTAGTGCAAGGCTCCGTCCTCTCTCCTACTTTATTTCTTCTCTTTCTGAATGACCTTCTATGTCAAACTTCGAATCCAATTTATTCCTTTGCAGACGACAGCAGCATATGCCATTCGTACTCGTTTGACCATAGGCCTAGCTCTTTGGAGATTGAAGCTAAGAGACAGAGTATGAATGTTTCGATTAACCGCGATCTGATGGTAATCTCCAATTGAGGCCGTGCGAAAAGGGTCGATTTTAATGCCCGTAAAACCCAATGTTGTCTTTTGACACATAAACGCACAATATACGATGCTGCCTCGTCTGTATTGATAGATGGTATAAGTATTGAAAAGATAGAGACTCTTGATGTTGTGGGCATGAAAATCCAGTGCGATGTCCGCTGGACGGAACACGTTTTTCTTGTGTCGAAGGAATCATCGAAGTGTCTTGGTTTTCTTAAACGGTGTAGGAATTACTTTACACCATCTGATCTACTCAATATTTATACCACCTATATCCGACCAAAAATAGAATACAACTCTCATGTATGGGCTGGTGCCCCAAAGTCTATTTTGGGGCTACTTGACCGCGAGGAACGAGCGAAGATACTCATCGGCAATTTTGTGGTATCTTATCGTCTTGATTCACTCGGACACCGTCGTGATGTGGGGTGTGTTTCGCTGTTCTCGAAACCTGGAACTTTTTGCGTGATACACGTTTTTCTAGAAGAGCACACGCATACGTAGTCGACTGGCCAGTGAATCGCACCACTCATTACAGGGAGAATTCCTTCTTCGGTTGCACAATTCGTATGTGGAATAAACTTCCTAGTGTTGTCTTTCCTGCCACAGTAAATATCGAGAAATTTAAATCAAATGTCCACAAAGACTACTCCCTTTATCCTCCTTCCCATAACCTATTTTCCTGATACCAACACAATGCAATGCATGTGTAGAGGCCATCCCCTGAGTGCTGGTTATTATTTAGAAAAAAAACTGGCACACCTGGCACATTTTAAAGAAAGTTTTTTATTAAGAAAACCAAATCTTTTTTTTTTTAGAAATAATGCTTTACACATGGTCCAAATCAATTTAAACCATTTAATAAATTTAAATAATCCATACAAAAGTGAAGGCAAAATTTCTTTGGGCACTAATTTGGGAGCCATAAAATTTTTTAAGTAACAAATTTTAAATGTTGAAGTTGTAAAAAAATATGAGTATAATAGTCACACCTGATACAATGAAATTGCCCATATGCTTATCAAATAAGTTCTTTATAATCATTATTATTTCTTACATTTTAATGCCTAAAACGCGAAGGGATTTTTGTAGTGGATTTTTTTAACGTGCAGGGGAAAAACTAATTTTTTTTGCCATGCGTAAGTATTTTTTTTTTTAAATCTACTGGCAACACTGTTATGTATATAAAAACTTTGAAATAATAATTAGATATTTTTAGACAATTTTTACCTCTAGTTGCATTAAAAATTGTCCAATTGTTTTGCTTTGTGAAGTGAGAATTCATTTGTTAAATAAGTGTTTGCTTTTTCTTTTATGCCAAAGTATATGTGTGAGTGTATGTGTGTGTAAGATTTACTTTAATGTTTTAAACCCTACCTTAGCTTTTCCTCACATTAATGTTTGTAAAAAAGTATGTACTCGTGGGTAATTAGAGGGGAAAAAACAAATTTCCATAAATAACAATTACACATGATATATGATCAAATTGGGTTAATTAGAAAGTTGGCTGGACTTTTCAAAATATATTTTTGTAGCAAGGATTTGTCTGTTAGATAGATAAAAATTAAAAAAAAAAGCCGTTTGTTCTTTAAGTAAGTACAAAATAAGTGCAGGGTGTCTGGTGACAGATTTATACTTTCACACTTAAATAAAAAACATCTTTTTTGGCACAAAGTATAATTAAGAGAACGATAGAATGGAAATGCGGATTTTATTTTTTTAAGGGTATGTCATCTAGATGTCTTCCGTCGAGTACATCATACTGTTCAAAGGGGAGCCTTGTGATCTGTGCCACATGCTGCAGTAAACTTGTATTAATTAAACTGATTTCTCGACGAATATTTTCTTTTAAAGCCACAAGAGTTTGGGGATTGTCACTATAAACCCTCTTTTTGAGATATTCCCATTAAAAAATCCATGTAAGTTAGATCGGGCGACCTCTGTGGCCGTAAGATGTTTCGAAAACTACTAATTAGTTTTTAGGGGAAATTTTCACTTAGCAAACTCACCGGAGCTTTAGCTGTGTGTGCAATCGCCCCATCCCAGTAAAACCATGTGTGTAAAGAGTACGATGAATGAGCTCGCAGGTTCGGAAAAAAGAATTCCGTTATAATGCATCGATAATTTTCACCGTTGACAGTCATCGCCTAGCGTCGAGAACTTTCAAAAAAAATGGCATAATTTTCTAATGCGTGGATAAGGCAGCCCAAACAGTTAATCTGGGGCCATTTAATGGATCTTTGTGTTTCAATCGAGGGTTGTGCGAATTTTTGGGGACCAGTAACGGCAGTTTTGCTTGTTGACGTGGCCGTTTAAGTAAAAATAAGCCTTTTTGCTCCAAAAAATTTGATATACAATGGAAATGAAAGATTTGAATTTTAAAAGGGTGGAACTTCAAATCATTTTTTTAAATTTCTTGAATAGTCCCTTTTGGAAGTCCCAGTGAGGCTGCTATTTTCCACATTCGAAATCGCGGATGTTCACGTAAACCGCTTCAACCAGTTAAATGTTTTTAGAAGTCCTTGAAGATTGACAGGGCTCTGTCCGTTTGACATTCATAGCCAAAACAGTATTCGCCGAATACCGAACTTTGAACAAAATTGTCGACGAGCAAATACATACGAAGCATTACTTTAAAAAAAAATCTCCACAGCGAACGCGTGTAGCTTACTCGACCACTGCGACTTCTTGACTGACAAATCTGTACAATCGATAATTCCAACGCCGCCAACCTCCCTCCACACTGTTTATTACTTTATTTGAAAATTAAAATTTCCACCAGACACCCTGTATAAACTTAACTTTAATTTGTTTACTTTTAAAGAAAGTGTTTGCAACAAAAAGTAAGCGAACAAAAAGTTTTAAAAATATGTCAACTTATAAAAACAGCACACATTCTGATTTTTAAGATACAAATATAGTAGTTACTTCACAAAAAAAAGTCATTTATTTAAACTTCCTTCCTTTTTCAGCAAATGCTTATAAAATTTTAGCCGATAAAAATTGAAATTGGCACTTTTTTCACTCGTTTTTATTAGAAAACAAATTTTTCTTTCCTCAATTTTTTTACTTGTTGAAAAAGATCTAGTAAAAAATTTTAAATATTCAGTAAAATAACTGTCCCTTTACGCTCTTAACTTCTGTTCTCCAGTAAATATTTTTTTAAACGAAAGCAATTCACTAAAATTTATTAAAAAGTGTTTAAAAATTTTCAGTAAATAAATGGACTTATTGTCAAATGCAAAATAATAAACATAAAAGAACAATATGCCAAACAATTTCTATAATTATACTGAAGCTATAAATGTTTTACCAATTAAACCGATAGACCAAAAATCACTTTTCGACATAAAGATGTTCGTACATCGTCTAGGTCGCGTTTCTAAAGATAATTATATACTTATATGTTTTAGCTGATCTATATCTACAAAATCTAAAAACTTTTTTTATAGCCTTAAGCCACCAACTTTTACACTGAACTGACCTCTAATTGGCCCAATTTTTACATAACCCCCATACAAATATTCTCCTAGAAAAAGAATTTTGGCCCATAACGTCCTTGAATATAACTATATCTACACAAAATTTTGCATATCAATAATGCTATTGAAAAAAGTAACACAAGCACAATAGAAATAAATACACGAAATATTGTGAAGATCGGTCTATTATTGACCGTAACTACCAAGAAAGGCGTTTTCCCGACAATCATATTACCTTTACTTATGACAATCACATTACAGTCACATTACAGTACATTCATATTGCTGGGCTTGACTCACTACTTATAACTTTCCTACGTGTTTCAATTTAAGGTAACTTAAAAAAGAACAAATTTTTATCTCTTTAAAAAAATATTAATTCTTTTTTTAACTCCTTTTTTGTTCTTCAAATTAGCTAATATCGCATTAAATCATATTAAGGATATACTTCCTTTCCCTTTCATATTACATTCAGGTTTAACGCTTGCATTTTTTTAAATATTTTAAAACAGATTTGCATAGTTGTTTCCTTGATTTAAGTGTAAATGCAGTCTTATAAATATAAAAAAGAAACAACAAATAGATAATAGTTGCTTTGTATAACTTTTAACCATGTTTTATTTTTATCTGGCAAAACAGTTGCTGAATAAAATAATGCTAAACGTTAACATTATTGCATGTTACGGAGTTATAAAAAAGTTTAAATTTTTTTCAGAACTTTTTTTTCTTTTTCTTCTTTCCCAATTCCCTGCAAAATAAAACGTATTATCAGAGAACAAAGTAGAATTTCATGTGAAAAGATGTTACCAAACACTAATTTGTTAATGGCAAACAAAAAACTGCTCTAACACACGCGCACCCATGCATAATTACATACATACACAGACTGGTTTATTACACATATACACAGACAGAAGTCAAAAGGGTTCACTAAGAAACAAAATGTTATGAAAAAATAACGTAATAAAAGTAGATATAAATAAACTGAAAAGACGCCCACATTAAAATAGCAGGACAAAGGAAAATATTGTTACAAAGAAGAGAATAAAGAAGGAGTTCTGCTCGATTTGTATGAAAATATAAATATGTATATAGAACCCAACCATTGGTGATAAGCAGGTGAGTTACATTTTTAAGTTAAACTTAAATATTTGTTAACAATTTTGTTTGATTTTGTAAAATAATTTGACGGAAATTAACGAACTATTTTTAGAATAAATACTTCAAAAAGGTAAGTCATTAGTGGCACCAAGTTTCTCTACAAAAGAGGGCACTAAGTCACTAAAACCCAAATTGACCACATTTCTATCAGAAAATTCTGATAGAAATATTAATCACCACTTCCTAGTAGGCCCTTTAAAATTAAAAATCGATAAGTAGAGACTGCTTATCTCAACTTTCAGACCCAACTACACTAATGCTCTTGGGCTCAATTCGAAAGCAGCTCAAAACAAAATATATGCACGATTGCCAAGCAGCAGAAGTAACTTTGCTGACGCAGCAAAGACAACAAAGGCTCAAATGAACCCTTGAGTTAAGTAGCAAAAAAAGCTTTAGGAGGAAAAAAAATTTGCCAAATCACGTAATGGGAAAACAAAAATTGAAAAAAGGCCGTGAAAAGTAGAGCCTGCAGTGGCAAATGTTGATGGATGGAAAATCTTGCGAATCACACAAAACCCTTAGCCCTTATAGACTTAGCAACAAGGGAGTTAAAAAATCGAAAAAAAAAATTAGAGACTTCAAAAAGCAATCATGAGACATACTACAGCGATTTATCGAAGAACTACCCAAGCAAAGAAGTTTTGACAAACACCCAATTGTCGAAGGAAAATATGGCGGCTACCTGCGGCGCTCATAGTGTAGGTTAAAGGTATGTTCTGCGTTTCATCAACGGCCATTTGGGCAACAAATTAGATCTGGATATGAAACATTCTACTAGAGTGAAGCAGAACTGCGAGCTACAGCGTAGTATATTTGCTCAAAGAAGTAAAAGTTCAAATCGAAGCTTTAGTTAGGAGAGCGAACCCATCGACCGTTCACTATCCGATAAGGAACTGAATGCCGCTCTTCAAACCACATGTACCAGCCTCAACGGAGGAAAGCAAAGGAACGTGCTAAGGCGAGACCACTCCTTTGACTGACACTACATTTGTAGGCTGTAAAGAATTGGGGCAGCAGCAGAAGTCTTGGTTCGACAGGAACCAGAAATTAATAAGCAGTAAAGTTAATGGATTGAGCTCAAGCCAGTTATTCCGTAAGGTCGGACAAAGACAGAAACGAAAAAACAAAAAATGATACAAAAGATCTTACTTCTTCCTCTAAAAGTTTGAAACTAAGGATCATATTATGTTCATCAAAAGAGTAAAAGGAGGCTGACAAAAAAGAACTGAAAGACATTTACCCGTTTTGAAAGTGACAATCTAATGGTCCCAAAGAAACATAACTTTTCAGCTCAATTTATCGTATAAAAGTTGACTGAAGGAAGTGCCATGTTAGTAATCATGGCCTTAAGAAATGAAAATACAAAACCCTTCTCCAAACAGGGCAGAAAAGGAGTAGATATGAGACTCTATTCTCGGATTGGCCCTTAACTTATGTAAAGCGAGGAGAGAAGAACATCAATCTGGGCAACACGCCAAGGACAGTTTGGGAGGGAAAAATCTGTCTCTTTTATTTTACTTTTCTTCTGGAGAAGTCTACATAAAAAAATGTCTCTGCTAAACAAGTTTCCAAATAAAAAAATTTTGTTTAGGCAGCTCAACCAAAACTAAAACCAGGAGGGAAAAAATTATGCTTTCCCAGTTCCAAAAACAGACACAGAGTTAAACTTATTACCAGGGCTGAAGCAAATGCTAAAATGAGTGGCAAACAATGGTTGAAATTTGATGATAAGCTCATGGCGGAAGGCAACGCTCTTATATAGGTGGAGTAACATGGAAGTGCTCTTCGGTGGAACCTCCTGGCAAAGAGACGTCAAGGGTTTTATTCCCTTCTTAGTCAATGGCATTGGTGGAACTTGGCCAGAGGCTAGGTTGGAGGGGCAACCAATAGCTGCTTTTTCACGGAAATCGGAAGTTTTGGTATGGGCTCTACCTTAAGTAAATAAGAAGATATTGAATTTGGTCGAAAGGAAGAATGCCAGTCTTAGCGCAAAAATTGTATTTTTTTACTATGAATGCAGGAAATACGGCCTGGATCAATGAGAAGTCTGAAAAATTGCTCAACAGCTGTAATGAATAACGTGGTCGGAAATTTATTTACCCTGGCTTCTGTTCACATGCCGTATGATAGTTTGGGTTCATCAAATTCCAAAATTTTGTGTCCACAAACTAGTTAACAATGCCTAGCACTGGAGTGGCATGACCGTGGGATGTGATGTTAAAGTTCGTTACTTTTAATGAGATAGCAAGGACATCAGTAATAGAGAGCAGCACCTTGGGATGCGTCTAACCAAACGTAATCAGCAAGCTATTTATGTGAGATATAGTACTTAATTTTCCTGTATTTAAATACAGGAAGTGATAAAGTAAACAAGTAAACACTGTGTAGGTCACAAGGCGACATAGCGGAATATGCCATCACTGGAACTCGAATATAGCTAAAAATAGGGCGCTTTAGTCACACTTGGCGACGAGTTTGGCATGAAACAGCTGAATCTAAACAAGTAAGAGCGCTATATTCGGCTGTGCCGAATCTTATATACCCTTCACATTGGTCTTTAAATATACCCAGCTGAGTAATTTTGTACTGCAAATAATATAATAAAAAACCTCTTGCGAGTTTTAAAGCTCATAGAAAAAATAACAAAATTTTAACGTTCGTATTAATAATAGAAATAGATGAAGAAGCTTTGAGGTCGAGAGTTTTTAAAGTTTTCGACATTATTCATATTTAAAGGTTAATAAAACTTATTAAATGTTCTAGTCCCCCTGCTCTTCTCCAACTTTTTCACCAAAATGTATGAATTATTTGATTATTACTTTTTGTAGAATATTCGAAGTCGATAGCTGTAATAGTTTTCCAGAAGTAGCGTATCGAAAATTTTATAAAAAATTTCCTTTAAAGCGTAGGCCTTCTTGTCCAATTACTTTTTGTGGAGCATTTGATGTCTATAGCGGGTGTAGTTGCCCAGATAAAGCGTATCGAAAATTTCATACAAATCATTAATTTGTATGGGAGGTACCCCTTTTTTTGCCCCCACTCAAAAAACTTTTTCTTTAAATTGTAGGTCTTTGCGTGCAATTACTTTTTGAAGAGCATTTTAAGTCGATAGCTGTTATAGTTTCCGAGATATAGCGCATAAAATATTTCACCAAATTTGTGCAATTGTAGGAAAAATACCCCTTCTCCTGGTCCTATCTGAAAAAACTTTTTCCATTATTTAGGTCCCTTCTTTAGCAGTATACGTGCCAAGTTTTGTGGCAAGAGGGACTATACTTACTGAGATATATAGGGATATATGCACGGATTTTGTCCTAAAAAAAATGGGTTACTCTGGGTTTTCGCTTATATCTCGGTCAATAGTGAACCGATTTTGCTGATTTTAAATAGCGATTGTCTCCAGGATATTTCTAATAGTTTAACACCATTAACTGGTCTGTATCTTTTTATTTGACTCCGGAAACTTAATTTCAACAGACGGACAGACGGACATCGCTAAATCGGCTTCCCTATCTATAAGGATCCAGTATATATATACTTTATGGGATCGCAAATGAATAATAAAGAAATTAAAAACGGAATGACAAACTGATATATACCCTATCACTATGTGAAGGGAATAAAAATTTGAAGTGGTCTTAAGATGCTGGAAATGGACAAATCAAATATCGCAATCTTATCAAGACCTTATGTTCCTAGTAGAAATCAGAGGATCCTTTATACTAACATACACATAGAGCATTGGGGCCAATATTGTCTCTGTTGATATTTCACAGTAACTTCTGATACTCATTTACATATACATACTATACAACACCATAAAAACTTTAAGTTTAAAAAGTGCTTAATGAAGGATAATTATAATTTAAAGAAGTTAATATAACAGGGCAACACCCGTTTCCAATGGTTACAGTTCTGAAGGAGACACTTGGATTTTAAAGAAGAAGAACAACCATAAACCACATTAAAAAAAATAAAAAAAAAGGTTATAATTTTTTTAGCTAAAATAAAAGTTGATTCCTTAACAACCATAAACATTAAGTAAAGAATGATAATCACCATCGCGTGCTTAACAAATTAAGGAGTGGATGTGATTTTTATCATTTAAGACATTAAAATTTTCCATATAAAAATAACCTTTCATTGTTGTTCTTGTTGTTCTTTTTGTTGCATAAGTAAACGAAAGAAGCCCTAAAAGATGACCATAATAGCACGAGCACAATCGAGTTCAAAGCAAAGTATGATACATGTTTGAGGGTTTGATTGAAATTTATTGGTGTAAAAGCAAAATGTGTAATTTAGGGTGGATGTTTTACACACTCTACGAGTGTAAAAATTGGCAAAATAGACAAGTAAATGAACAAAAATTACAGCCACTCCTCTGGAATCCAAAAAAAAACTTTTTAATTTTTTTAGTAAAATTTTGGGTTGTTCATCACAGTTCAAAAGTTAATTGTTTTTAGCATAAGTTTGTTGTTCATATGACTGGCTTTTTTTCTGTTTGTTAAAAAGTCAAGCGGAAATTACAAATTTGTCGAAAAGTAAATTACGTTTTTAATAAAACTGAGACAGGCACATATGTACATACATGTATGTATGTATATCTGTTCCCCTGTTCATATACATATTATCCACCTTGTGTACGTATGAACTTATGCAAATTCAAATGGAAGACCAATTCCTCTGTTTTTTTTATTTTTTTACCAGGGGAAGCCCAAAATATTAAAATTGAAATTGTTTTAATTTGGCGTCAATTATTAAAATAGGAAAAAATTTTTTTTATTCATATACAGCATTTGGCTTCTATTTTAGTCGTGAATTGTCTTTAATTAAATGCCCTCAATTTATAAAAAGTCATTTCGATCGAAGCTCGAATAAACATTAAAATTCTTGAAAATTAAACAAACTACCGGGTTCAAAAGAGGGAATTTTAATAAAACTTTAAAATTATTTCGTAAAATATTAATTGGTTTGGAGGGGTGGGGGGGGGGGGGGTGTTCTTCATCATAGCTTTTTCGCTGTGTATTGCCCGTCCACCGTCTTCGCACCTCGTTATTAATATTTGTTTTATTATACCCTTCACATAGTAATAAGGGTATATATCAGTTTGTCATTCCGTTTCTAATTTCTTTAGTATCCATTTGCGACCCCCTAAAGTATATATAGGTATATTCTAGATCTGTATAGATAGGGAACATGTCTTTATTATGACCGTCGGCCCGTCTATCTATCTGTCCGTCTGTAAAAATCAAGTTTCCGGGGTCTAATAAAGTGATACGGACCAGTTATTGGTGTCAAACTATTAGAAATATCCTGGAGACAATCGCTATTTAAAACCAGAAATAGTCGGTTCACTATTGGCCGAGATCCAAAAACCCGTGCATATGTATATCCCTATATATTTCAGTAGGGTAAGGTTAGGTTAGGTTACGAAGGGTAGTGGCGAGTTCGCCACCTCCACTCGGAGGCCCTTAGGCCCATTGTGAATCCCTTCAGAAGAGATGAGAAGAAAAGAAAAACCGTAAGTCAAAAGATTCATAGGTAAGAGAAAAAGGATAAAAGAAGCCAGAGTGCCGTCCGCAAGATGTCTAAGAAAGTCAGTAGTCCTAGGCTGTGAATCACCTAGCTGCCCAGCCACCCAACCTCCTTAATGACGCCTATGATGCTCCCCAGCCCATTGCCAGGAACCTCACCAAGTCCATTTAAGAAGCGTCCTCCAAACCACCTCTGTCGGCGAATCTGCAGCCCAGGGCAGTGGCAGAGAAGATGTTCCACCGTCTCTAACTCCTCCTCGTCCCCGCATACCCTGCAGAAATCCGGAGAGTTCCTGTCCCATTTATTCGTCCTGTATCTCACATCGCAGTGCCCTGTGAGAGTCCCAATAATGCGCCTCAGAAACCCCCTGCTCTCCTTGAGCAGCAGGTCAGTGCCCATCCTGTCCAGCCTGGGCCATAAAAGCCTGGAGATCCTGCAATCGGCCCTGTCCCTCCAGGTTTGGCCCACCCTGTCCGTTATCCACGTCCCTATCAGTCCATAACAGAAACTCAGTGGTGGCCTCACCGGCTCACAACTAAGTTCAATATTCCGGGCCGATCCCCTCCTCGCCAACTCATCGGCAATCCCGTTCCCGGAAATGTCAAAATGACCCGGAACCCAGCAGAGCCTGACCCCGCGTGTACCCATAATCGCTCTAAGAGCACGTCTGCAGTCGCCCTCTAGAGCCTTAAGCGCGCCGTGACTATCAACGTATATTGTTACGTCACCGCTCCCACTCGCGTTCTCCCCTATCAATTCCGTGGCCTTCATCACCGCCAGAATTTCAGCCTGGAAGATGCTGCACTCGTCCGGAAGTCTATAAGATCTTCCTTCCCCAGTGTCCATTATAAAGACACCAGCCCCGGTAAATACAGCCACTCTTTCCACGAAACTTGAAACGGATACTTTGAAGATAGGGACCTCAAATGCGGAAAGTGGTATTTCCCCTACAATTCCACAAAATTTGTGAAATATTTTATGCGATATATATTAGAAACTATAACAGCTATAGACTTCAAATGATCTACAAAAACTAATTGGGCAATAAGACCTACATTTTGTAAAAAAAAATTGGATAGGGGCAGGAGAGAGGGTAACTCCCTTACAAATTAACAATTTTTATTTAATAATTTTTCGATACATTATATCTGGAAAACTATAACTGCTATCGACTTCGAATATTCTACAAAAAGTAATGATCAAATAATTCATACATTTTGGAAAAAAATATTTGAAGATGAGCGGGGGCACCAGATCCCCTAATAAAAATTAACAACTTTCATTTAACTTTTAAAACGAATAACGCCGAAAACTTTTAGAACTCTCGACCTCAAAGCTTCTACATGGTATTTCTATTATGCAAAAGAACGCTTAAATTTTGTTAAGTTTTCAATTTCGAAAACTAGGATTCCTATGGACTTTAAAGCCGACACAAAATAGCTCGGTTAAAAAAGTTGGCTTGGTATATTAAGAGACCATTGTGAAGGGTATATAAGATTTGGCTAAGCCGAGTATAGCGCTTTTACTTGATACATCTCGAATCATGATTAAAACGGGCTTATCCATGAAACCTTGCAACTGGTTAGGTGCCCAAATTGCGTTTTTAAAGATATTTTGTAAAAATATAGCTGCACAGGGGTTTTCTGAAATATGTATTCCTGGAAATCCCAATAATTCCAAGTAAAACTTCTAAAAAAGTTTAACAAATTAAATAATAATTAAAAATGTATTCAAAACCAAAACTAAACAACTAAAAGATGTGTTGACAGCACATATTGTCAACAAACAACCAACCACAAAAAATCTAATTTTCCTAAATTTACTCTTGCATTAGAACAAACTCTTAAATTATTTTATGGATAAAATATTGACAAACGTGTTTCGGTGTCGAACAACTGTCAAAGAAAATGAATGAGCCTTAAACACACACACACACGGGTAGCAACACTCATGCTCTCTAACCCGCAAATTTATTGGAAATGTTCAATAGTTTAGTTTGCAAGATTCGAAATGAAACTAAAAGAACTAAATTAAGAAATATTTAAATAAAAAAGAAACCCCAACAATGCGTGTGTATTAGTGTTTTAATCAAAAATACACTTTTCAAGGGGTTTCTTCTCCATATGTACATATGTACACGTGGTGGCATTAACTAATTTTAATATCATCAAAAATTAATTTCGTTAATTCGATTAGTGGTCTACCATGGAACACAAAAGTAACAGCAAAGAAATAAATAATGAGAATTTGTGAAAGCAAATGTAAAAGTCAATGAATTCGACTGTTGTGCAATCGAAACCTTTGGCACACTTTGCAAACATAAAATGTGTGTTAAAAGAATTGAACTTGAAGGGCTTCATAAAATCTATAAATTTGTTAATCTTTAGGGGGGGAATCCAAAATGGTTCTATTTAAGTGCATTGTCGAAGGTTTGTGGAATGTTAATTCAAAGAAGCTATGAAAAGCTGCATTCTTTAACTAGAAAATAAATTAAAATAAACGATTTTTTAGGGGAATAAGATTTAATTTTTTTAAAGTTAGAGTATAATAACTTAGCTGGAGCTGCAGTTAAATAAAGTGAAAATAGAAGGATAGAAGTAATTTAGGAAAGAATAAAAAAGAAAGAGGGGTATAATGAAGCAGACTTACCAGGGTCTCTAATTGGAATCGAAACCACAACCTCCAGACTGGAAGACTCGTGCAGGGCTATATATTTTTCTGATTAATACATCCTCTTTGTGAACCAAACTTTTTTATACCCTCTACATAGTTGTGTATCTCAATAGGTATGACCATTGTTAAAACAAAACATGTCGTTAGAACTTTAAAGACGGGCACGGGAATATGAAAAATATTTTTTTTTGGTTTCTAGCGCATTTTGCAATTTAAAGTTCTTAGTAGTCTTTTAACAATACATTTTTTATATAAAGCGCTAGAATATTGTTCAAGCATTTATATAACGCTCATTTGCCAGAACAACGTCATAACTTAAAAAATAAATTTTTTCGAGTTAGCATCACAGAATCTTTTGTTATGTTATGCCTTACACTCTGTATAAATTTAGTGTTTTAATTGTTTCTACTTTTTGCATTTTAAGAGATATTGCCCCTTGTCATACCCTTCACATTAGTGATAAGGGCATATAGGTATAAGTTTGTCATTCCGTCTATAATTTCTTTACTATCCATTTGCGACCCCATAAAGTAAATATGTTCTGGAGCCATGTCCGTCTGTCCGTCTGTTAATGTTATGGTTAAGATCAAATTTCCAAAGCCCCCCGATGTCGCAAAGACCTGTAAGTAGTACCAAACTGTCAGAAATATCTGCCAAAAAATCGGTATTGCCTAAATTGCCTAATAACTGCCGGAGACATAAGCAGAAAACCAAGACTATCTCTGTTTATTTCCCTAAAATTTTTGACTAAAAACCTCTAAAACCTTCCCGGAGTTGCCCCTACATGAGTGCAATGTAAGACCGACTCTTATTCATTTTTCCTCGCAAACTTTTGTGGAACATACTTACACATACTTACAAACATAAAACGTGGTAACATATATGAGACCAAAATTCAAGTGAACCACGAGAACGCTTACCGCGCCACGGTGTCGGAATTTGAAAAAATTAAAAAAAACTTTTACACTTACCAGCTAAAAAACGCAAAAGGCCTCCAGGTAGTCATAAAAGGTATTGACTCAAATGTTGACCCGGAGGAGATAAAGACCAGTCTGTGCAACGAAGGTTTTAAAGTCAGGACTGTGACAAATATTAGAAACAGGGAAAAATACCCTCAACCATTGTTCCGAGTTGAACTTGAGCCTGGTGATGCTAAATTAAGGAAAAATGAAACTCACCCCATTTACGATTTAAGATATATTTTACACCGTAGAGTTACAGTGGAAGTCCCGCATAAGCGATCTGGACCTGTACAGTGCTTAAATTGTCAGGAATATGGCCACACAAAAACTTACTGTAAGTTGCCTTCTGTTTGTGTTGTATGTGGGGATCTGCATGTTACAACCAAGTGCGACAAACCAAAAGATGACCCTAGGGTGAAGAAGTGCAGCAATTGCGGTGGAAACCACACTGCCAACTACAGAGGTTGTCCTGTCTTTTATTTAGTTAGGCGCTCATCTAAGCCGAAGGTAGTTCCTGACCCTTCCCAGCCGTTAAATATACCAACAACAAACATTCCCCAGTTAGCACAGCCAACTACAAGTCAAATTTCTTACGCCAACGCAGTAAAGTCAAACCAGTCCAATGCACAAAGGCCAAACCAACCAACCACACAACAACAAGTACCAAACCAACCAACCACACAACAGCAAGTGCCAACTAACGAACCAACCGGGCCTAATTTTAGCCGCCTGGAAGCCGTAATTGACAATATGGTCAAACAATTTACGCAGATAATGGCGCAAATGGCCGGCATGATGCAGGAGATGCAGAAAATGCAGTCTGCTCTTCTGCAGGCCATGCTTAAAAGACCATGAACTGCCTCAGGGTTTGTTTCTGGAACGCAAACGGCATCCGCCAACACAAAAACGAGCTCGAATATTTTTTAATACACCATAAAATTGACGTCATGTTGATTTCCGAGACTCATATGACATCTAGGAGCACTTTTAAAATTAGTGGATACAATTTTTATGACTCAAAAGATCCCAGAGATAGATCCTGTGGGGGTTCTGCTATATTAATCAAATCAAGAATTAAGCACCAATGGTTGGGTGGCCTATCTGAATGTTATATGCAAGCAACAAACGTCTGCATTAATGAGTTTTTCAATAACTTACTTATTTCATCAGTTTATTGTCCACCGAGATTCTCTATTACGAAGGATCAGTACAACAGTTTTTACAAATCTCTAGGTCCCCGCTTCATAGCTGCTGGAGACTATAACGCCAAGCACACGTACTGGGGCTCCCGACTAATTAGTCCCAGAGGTCGTGTCTTGTATGATGCCGTGTCTGAAATGGGACTTTATGTTATTTCAACTGGACAACCAACCTACTGGCCAACAGACCACAATAAAATTCCAGACGTAATTGATTTTGGCGTAGCAAAAGGTATATCCTCGGAGCTCATTGAGGCTCAAGCCTCCTTGGATTTATCTTCTGACCACTCACCCACAATAATAACTATTTGCAGTCCTCACCAAATGGCAACTAGTGAATTTTTCTTATCAAAAAGAATAAATTGGTTGAAATATAAAAAATATATTAGTACCCACTGCGCGGAAAACCTACCGCTAAAAACTCCTGGAGACATAGATGATTGTCTGAGCGTCCTAAATGAAAACATTAAAAAAGCCGTTGAACATGCGTCTTCTACCTACCGCCAGGCTAGGTACAACAAAATTTTCTCTGACGATGTGGAAAAGCTTGTATCTGAAAAAAGAAGAGCCCGCAGGGAATGGCAAAAACATAGATCGCCCCAACTAAAAACTAGGCTGAAAGAATGTACAACCCAACTAAAAAGCTTGTTGGAGGCTCACAGAATGGCATCACTGAAAGAGTACCTGGAAGGTCTAGACGCGACTCCTCAGACAAATTATTCCTTATGGCGATCAGCCAGACGTCTTAAAAGACCTGTTATCGCAAAACCACCACTGCGCAATCTGAGAGGATCCTGGGCTAGAAATGACGAAGAAAAATGCGATCTGTTCGCAAATCACTTCAAAAACGTATTCACTCCCAATACATGCACTGACGTGAGGGAATTACCGCCTGTTGTTGCCAGACGTCCTTTAGAAATACGTTTCCGATTTGCAGATGTTGTAGAGGCTATCGCTAACCTAAATGGTAAAAAAGCTCCTGGCGTAGATAAAATAAGCAACAAAATGCTCATAGAGCTGCCTCTTACTGCTAAAAGAATCATTCTTTTTACTTTTAACGCGATAATTCGGCTTGAACATTTTCCGCCTATATGGAAAGTTGCCTTAGTAAAGATGATTCCTAAGCCTGGCAAAGATCCCTCGAAGGTAGAATCTTATAGGCCCATAAGTTTGTTACCCACAATGTCAAAATTGTTCGAAAAACTGTTAAAAAACAAGCTAAATCCGATCCTGAATGACAACAACTGCATTCCAAATCACCAATTCGGCTTTAGAAGTCAACATAGTACCATCGAACAAACTCACAGGTTGGTACAGGTTATAAGAAAAGCCTTTGAGGAAAAGAAGTACTGCTCCGGGCTTTTTATCGATGTCTCACAAGCTTTCGACAAAGTATGCCATGAAGGCCTTTTAAACAAACTAAAGCTCAACCTTCCAGATAATATTTTCAACCTTTTAGAAAAATACATAACAGGCCGACAATTTATGATCAAAGAGGGAAACCAAATAAGTTGTTCCCAACCAATAGAGGCTGGTGTCCCTCAAGGAAGTATACTAGGCCCAATTTTGTACTTGCTTTACACGGCAGATATGCCAACAAACAGTTTTACGCACACGTCTACATTTGCTGACGATACCGCTTTTCTCAGTACTCATAAAGACCCTAAAGAGGCTTCGAACCAACTGCAGCAACACGTGACCCAAGTTGAGAAATGGGCAAGGTTATGGGGAATTAAGATAAATGAACAAAAATGCACTCACGTAACTTTTACCTTACGCAAAGAAACGTGCCCTCCAATCATTATCAACAACCATAATGTGCCTCAACGATCTGAGACAAAATATCTTGGTATTCACCTAGATCGCCGCCTTACATGGAAGCCCCATATAGATGCAAAGCTGACTCAAATGAAACTTAAAGCTGCTCAAATCCACTGGCTAATTGGTAGAAACTCTGTGCTACATCTTGATTGTAAGCTTCTACTCTACAACTCGATTTTAAAACCAATTTGGTGCTACGGGATACAACTATGGGGCACTGCTTCCGCCTCCAATATAGAAAAGATTCAACGCCGTCAAAACAAAATTCTAAGAATGATAACTGGTGCTCCTTGGTATATAAAAAACAGCAACATCCACAAGGATCTTGAAGTTCCACTTGTAAAATGCGAAATCCTGAAATATGTGGACAAGTATTTAAATAAGCTGGAATCACATCCAAATCCGCTTGCTCGAAGCATCCTGCAACATAGTGGGCACACCCGCCTAAAAAGAAGGGACACTATTGCTCTTAGATGAATCCTTTCAAATAAGATAATTTTATTGTGAGAACTTAAATTTTAGTCTGGTACTGACTGGACTAGTATTAATTACTTAGTTTTAAGATTTGAATACTTATTGTTAGTTCGCTTAAGCGAAGATTCAATAATAAAATACATGAAAAAAAAAAAAAAAAAAAAAAAAATACTTACACCCCATCTCCGCCCTTTAACAGGATTGTCATAAAAAATTTTAAAATAATAGGGTTAAAACCCATAAAACTTCTCCGGAGTTGCCTCTAGAGGAATAAAATGTTTCCAGACCCCCATTAGTTTTTCCTCCCAAGTGTATTTCCAGAATATATTTACCCCCTATTCCCACGCCATAAAGAGGTTTCCATACAAAATTTAAAAAAATGAGGGAAAAACGCCTATAACTTCTACAGAGTCGGCGTTAGAGAAATAAACTATACGACCGACCCCCAATAATTTCTACTCACAAACATATTCCTAGAACATACTTACCCCCTACCTCCATGCCTTAAGAGGGTTGTCATAGAAAATTTAAAAAAAAGCGTAAAAGCCGCTGAAACTTTTCCGGAGTCGCCCCTAGAGGAATAAAATGTATCACAGACCTCCGTTAGTTTTTACTCCCAAACGTTTTCCCAGAATATAGTTACCCCCTATCTCCACGCCCTAAGGGAGTTTCCATACAAAATTTAAAAAAAATGGGGTATAAACCCTTACTACTTCCCTGGAGTCGCCACTAGATGCATAAAATGTATCACAGAACACCATTAACTTCCCCTGCCAAAAATATTCCTAGAACATACTTACCCCATACAAAATTTTAAATAATTATAGTAAAAGTCCATACAAAATTTGAAGAATATTAGGGTAAAACCTCTTTCAGCTGCTCTAATTACCCTAAGAGGGTTCAAATATGACACCGACTCCTGCTTACAAATTAGAAAAATTCCTTATTAAAAATAAATAAAGGTTTGGAGTTTCGAAAGTCCAATGTAAAGGGTATTAAAGATTGGGCACAGCCGAATATAGTACTCTCACATGTTTTCTTCTAGTAAATGTATGCGAATCGAAAACTTCCAACGCGTTTTTCTCGAGATAACTTTTTTTGAGTTATGACGTTGTACTGGAAAATGAGCCATATGTAAACCCCTTAATTAAATAAAATTTAATCTTTGTCAGTGTTTATGTAATTTGTTTAATTTTACAACTGATATTCATTTATCTTGTTTAAAACATATTTAACTTAATTTTTTCATTTTTATTTAATGGTTTTGCTCTAAATTTCCCTTTAGCATTTAAATGAAATTCTTATTTACCTCAAATATATTAAAATTTATGTCATTGTCTTGAAGGTTTTTATTTTCCTTTTCTTTTAATCATCTTTTAATTCACTGTTGTCTGTATGTGTGTATATGTGTGCTTTTATAATTTATTGTTATATGTATTCGTTTTGTTATTGTTGTTGCTGTTATAACTGTTGTCTTTTTTTATTATTTTTTTATTATTATTATCCTTAGCACGTAATTTGAGTATGAAACATATGTGTGTTATTATGCTCCTTTATGAAGCCAATTTTACAATTTGCATTTTATGTCTTAAAAAAAATTTAATTTAGAAAAATTTTAAGAAAGTATTTAATTTTATAAAGGAGTTGCTTACTATGGTTGCTGGTGGAAAAGGTAATTTCTTAGTTTCTTATTTTAAAATAAAAATATTTTAGTTGCAGACATTTTTCATGGTACTGAACATTTTAGGGATAGAAGAACGTGCATTTTTATTTTTAAGAAAATATTTTTTTAATGCATTTTCCTTAATTAAGCTAAGTTCTATTATAAAAAATCTTAGTTTTTAAATATTTTTTCTTTTTCAAAGAAAAATTGGGGCTTAAAAATTAATGCAGAACAAAAAAGTGTAACTCTTTGCGCTCTAGTTCTTATTTTAATTTCATGTTATACTGGATACTAGCCGAATAGAATGCATTTTTGAAACCAGCTACGAAGTTTCATCATCAGTGCTATTTAAACCGTAGAAGCTCGATGTAAAATATTCAGCTTATGCGAAATTCATCTAAAAAGGTAACAAAATTCCAAATGGAGCATATCATTTTTGTCAGGCGGAAAACTAAGTTGGTATTTTGCAATTGCACTTCAAATAAAAGAAGCGACTTTTCTAAAAAGCTGTTTGTACATTTGTGTAAAAATTTAAGTCTTTTTCAAACAAAAACGATGTTTTTCAACTGTCTTCACGTTAATGTATGTATGTTAAGGCCAAGAAATAATTTGAGCGCTTAAAGTTTAAGTTTTATTAACATAAAACTACAAAATAATTTTTTGAACTTGTAATATCAAACGAATTTTTTTTAAGTTTTTAGACTTTAAAAAAACTCATACTTGGGTTGCATTTTATATATAGGAATTAGAGAAAAAAACAAATATTAATCATCGAAAATCTCTTTATTGTTTTTCAAAATATTCCCCATAAAGATCTATACACTTTTGCATGCGTTTGAACCAATTGTCGAAGCCCTTTTGCCACTCTGATTGAGGGATCTCCAAAACATGCATTTTGAATTCAGCAAACGCCTCTTAAAGTGTCGAAAAACGTTAACCTCTAATTGTGTTTTTACGAACGGGAATAAAAAGAAGTCATTCGATGCCAAGTCAGAACTATACGGCGGATGACTCATCAAATCGATGTTTTGGGTGCTTAAATATACAGTTGTTTGAGACGATGTGTGAGAGCTCGCATTGTCGTGGTGAAGAGTAATCCATTTTCGGGGTTGGTTTTTCTGGTTTCATGGAAGACAACTGGCAAACAGATGGTTGTGTACTACTCAGAATATACTGTTTTGCGTTGTTTAACTGATACGGTTGCGACATATCCAGTTGCTCCGAAAAAACTGGCGATCATTTGCTTAGAAGTGCTTCGGGCCTGAACAACTTTTGTTGGATTTGACTTATCTGGAAACACCCATACAGTGGACTGCTGTTTAATTTCGAGCTTTTACGCTTAAATCCAGGATTCATCACCTGTCACAATATCATAGACGTAATTCGAAGCACCGCGATCGTATTTTCTGAGCATTTCTTTCGACTAATCGACCCGAGCCTTTTTTTGAGCGATTGACAAATTGTGTGGGATCCAACGTGAAAAACTTGTTTTGCTAGTCAAATAATCATGCAATATTGAATGCATGCTGGTCCCACTCAGCCTAAGGCTGTCTCAATCTCACGATAGGTCTCGTGACGATCGTTCAATATCAGTTCATGCACAGCATCAATGGTTTTCGGAGCAACGACTGATTTTGCAGGACCTTCACGAAATTCGTCATGAAGTGAACTACGACATTGATTGAATTGACCATACCATCGATTAACACTGGTCCTGATTGAGCTTCATTGCCAAAAACAGAATTTAGTTTATCCATGCACCGTTGCTGAGTTAATCCACGTCGAAAGTTGTAAAAAATAATCGCACGAAAACGTTCACGATTAAATTTCATTTTTGGGTCGAGTTGAATCTTTTAAGTTACTGTAAATAACACAAATAGCGCTCGTGTGTCAAAACGTTCTGAGTACGTATAAATATATAAAAGGTAACCTACGTACAGTCCTTTCATTTATAATTATAATGTTTATGTCATTAAATATTCACTAGCGTCTCCTTGGAAATTTAGGTTAGGCTGCAAAGAGTAATGAAAAAATGTAAGCCCTCTCATAAGCCAAAACTCAGAGATTTCGGGGTCCCATTGTGCATCCCTTCAACATAAAGGAAGAAAAAGGTAAAACTAGACAAAAATAAGAAAAAGACAAAAGTGGAGAGAAACTATTCAAAAGCCCGTGGAGAAACTTACTTTCCATTGCCACACCTGATTTACCTAATAGACCTAATGATGACTGCCAGCTTACGCTGCAAAACATCGCACAGTTCTTTGTGGAATCTTCACCCTAACCACCTGAATTTATGGTGAGAAAACAGGCTCTATTGTTTCTTTTCTTAAGCGTTCTACAATTGTCTGGAGTGCAGCGATCCCCTTTGCTCATCATAGCCCTAATTTAGCAGGTCCCAGCCTACTCTTCCTAAGCCCATGAGCGAACTACATGCCAAGCAGCCATTTCTTTATTTCCAATAGTGGTGACGCGTTGATGGTTTTACAGATCCCTCCTAATTTGTCAAATCTCGGGCTCAACCACTACAAGTGAGCTTGTCAGCAATTTTAATGCCAACAATGTCGCAGTGTCCCGGAACTCTACAAAGTCTGATCTTGAAGGTTTTCATAATTTAATAATAATAATAATTTCACATGGCACCAATGGCGCTTATTCAAGCAAATCTTGGGACATAAGTAAGAAGCTTCCTTTAGCAGACTGCTTGCGTTGCCTTCCATTGTACAGTGTAAATCTAGTTTACCATCTTTGGTTGCAAGCCCTAGATTCCTCCAATGAAACTTTTGCGGGTATGGTATGCAGTAAGGTTCCCTTTGGTCCGTTTCTGAATAACTTTCTTCTATGATTGATTTATATCAAGGATTTTCCTTAGATTCTTAGCCTCGTGCGATAGTTTCAACTCCATTTTATTGATTTTTGGGCTTCTAAAAGCCTCAACCCTATACTATTTGGTAAAGAGAACTTATTCCGTTTGGCAAAATTTACGTCTAACCAATTTCCGGACGTTTGGGAGGAAAAGATATGAAAAATTTTAACTTTTTCATGAAAATAACAGAGACATTCAAGAGTTGTTTTTATATCTATTTTTCACCTTGTTGCAGAAATCATTTGTAAAAAAGAAATATATTATTTCGTTAGTTACAAAAATTTGTTCATAGAAATATGAGCCTTGATCTCGTTTTATTTACAGAAAAGTTTTGCAGTGGTTAATAATTGGGACCTTTTACTGAAATCCGGGTAATATTCACTTTTAATCAGATTTCCTTTATGGAATAGAAATTAGCTTTCCCTAAGCCCAGCATTTTATTTTTAGCAAAATAAAAGATTACAAAATTGTAAGGATTGCAGGATACATAAATGTGAAAAGACAAACAGTTTTTACCTTAAACAGTTTATAAACTTAACATTTATACAAAGATACACTTACATACTTAAAATGCGTATGTGTGTTATGTTTATCCAAAGCCCCACAGTTCTATTCTAATATCATCACAATTACCTAAACGGTTAGGTATTTAAGAAGGTGAAGTTACATAAACTATCGATATATATCATATTTAGATTTTCAGCAATATCTGTGGATTTATATATATGTATGGATATAAAATTAGAATTTACTAAAAAGACTAAGGGTAAAAGAAATAAAGAATTTTTACAAGGCTACGAATTTAATGGCATTACTACAAATCATTAAAATAATGAAAAAACAATTATAAGGAGTCAATTAAAAGAAATAATTAGAAGGAAATTGTTAAATATTAAAATGGTTTATAATTTAAAATCAAACTCCCTTATGTGGCTACAAGTGTCAGAACTGTGGGGTTGTTTGAAGGAAAAGGTGTGTTTATGCGTGCAGGATTTAATTTAATTCTATTTAATGGTATCTTTGTTCTTGATTTTATTTAGCTTTTTCCTCTTATTCCATTTTTTTATTTTTATTTTATTTAATTCTTTTAGTTTTTTTTTTTAAATTCATTGGTGTAATACAGGGTGTGTGGTGGCAGATTTGTATTTTCTAACTTAAATAAAAAACGTAAAATTGCCACAAAATTTTATTAAGAGCATTGGATGCTAGAATGAAAATGCGGATTTTATTTTTTAAAGAGTATGTCATCCAGATATCTTTCACCCAGTTGAACACAGTGTTCAAAACGGAGCCTTGTTTTCTGTGCCACACGCTTCTGTAAACTTGGTTTGATTGAGCTGATTTCTCGACGAATATTTACTTTAGAGCCACGAGAGATTGCGGATTTGCATTATAAACCCTCTTTCGGGTGACCTAGGTGGCCACGGGATGTAATCAAAGCAACTTATCAGTTTTTGGGGGAAATTTTCCAGAAGCAAATTCATCGAAAGCTGTCGCCCTATCCTGTTGAAACCACGTGTGTAAAGAGTACAATGGATAAGCTCGCAGGTTTGGCAAAAATAATCATGCGTAATCATGCGTCAATTGTTTTTACCGTTGACATTCGTCGCCTGGCCTAGAGAACTTTCGAAAAGAAATGGTTCAATTATCTCATGCGTGGATAAGACACACCAAAAAATTACCATGAGGAAATGCAATGGTTTTTAAAATTTCAATTAAAGACTGCGCTTTTTTGGAGACCAATAACGGCAGTTTTGTCGTTTGACGTGACCACTTAAAAAATGAGCCTTGTCGCTCCAAAAAATGGGATTTACGGTTCGAAAACGCTTCTACATCGTTTCACAAAAATTTTTGCGTAAATCAAAGTCACTTTCTATCAGTTCTTGAACAACTTTGATTTTAAAAGAATGGAGCTTCAGATCCTTTTTTAAAGTTTCATAACCGCTCTTGAAAGTCCCAGTAAGGATGCTCGCTTTTGTATTGGAAGTCGCGGATTTTCACGTAAACTGCTTTTACCCAGTTCAATGTTTTCGGGAATCCTTGAAGGTCGACTGGGCCCTGGCTGGGGAACATTCATAGCCGAAGCACTTTCGCGGAATCTCTGCACCCACGAACGAATTAAATATACACTCGGTCAATCACGTATTTGCCGAATATCGAATTTTATACTTGATTGTCGACGAGTAAATACGTAAGGATCAGAGCTCTTAAAAAATGTATCCAAAGCGAACGCGCAAAGCTCACTTGACCACTGCGACATCATGGCTGACAAATTTGGACAATCTAGGATTCTAATGGCGCCACCCTCCTTTTGCACCGTTTATTACCTTTTGAAATAATCGTATTTAAAAATAGAAATTTGCCACCAGACACCCTGTACCTGTGCACTTTTGGAGATGTTTGTTTTTGTTAAGATACAAATACAAGTTAAGTGTAAAAAGTGTGCCAGCATTACAAGCATAAAAAGTCACGCCACCAAAATGTAATAAAATTCCTAATTGTTCTTGAAATAAATGATTGTAGCATGTGAACAATGCGAACATACAATTGAACACATAATTACACATGTATGTACGTATGTATGTATTTGAATACATAAGTTTGCATATGAATATAAAAGAATCACGTTTAAGGGTGAGACTTCTTTTATTTTAAGGCACATTTGTACAAATTAAATATTTATGTAAATACTTACATTTGTATGTCAAATTTTCACCTCGTTATGGAATGAGAAATTTTTAAATATGCACTGCCATTGAGTTTAAGGTACATAATTGTCTTTAGTAAAAATCAAAAGAAATTTATTTTGATTAAATAAAGTTAAAAGATGATTTTTGAGTTGTTGAAAGTAATGCACTAAACAAAAAAAAGTTTTTGTCCGTCAACCGTATGTACAAAGAGAACGCAGGTTAAGATGGCTTTCAAAAGTGGCATTTACCTTATTTTAGGGCAAACGCCTTCTACGAAAGGTTCGCCTAATAATGAAACACACTTGACAAAATTTTGGGCAAAACACTAAGTTAGAAAATGTTTATTTTAAAAAGACATTTGGATGGGGGCTGTGTCAAAAAAAGGCACCGGATATATTTATATCTCGAACAATAGACATATAGCTATACAGTATAATGGTAAGAGGCATGCATTGGATAACCATTTGTACTGATTTTATCTGATTTTTCATTTAATTCTTTGATTAAAAATTTGTGTGTTTTGGAGGAAGTACTGATTGTACTGAGTTTTCAAGATAGCTTGATATTTTAAAAAATTTTCCAAATAAAATTTGTTAAATTAAAGAAAAACTACATAATTATTATTTTTACTAGCAATCGAAAGTGTATTAAAATAGTTTTGATTCGATTCGACTTCTTCTAAAATTATTATAATTTTTTTGAAAATTTATTATTAAAATAAAATATCGATCTGCGACCTGTTCCTTAAATACAAGAATACACAGATACCCAGACAGACATGCCCTAATCCACTCAGGTAGCGGTTTTTATCCGATCGCTATAATTAAAGGTGGTTCTAAGACTATAAAACTGAAAAGCCTACTGATTTCGACCCAGAAATAAATGGTCTCCATAAGCATGCAGCAAGACCGATATGCAAAATTTTGTGAGGATAGAGTTATGTTAAAAACAGTTCTAGTGCTAAATGTTTATTCCGGGAGGACATTTGAATTGGGGCTTTGTCCAAAAGTGGACTAATTAACACTACAAATAATAGGCTTCAGCCCAACTAATCACATCAAAATTTTATCAAAATATCTTCAAAACTACACAGAAAAAAATTATTTCTATATTTAATTCAATTAAAGAACTTTGTAAAAACCAAAACGGATTTTAAATAATAGTTTAGTTGCCCCAATAAAATATATAGGTTTTAATAAAAATTTTATTATAGCGATGATGCCTATTAAAAATTCTTTAAAAAAGGTGCGTCGACTTTAAGTCGGTTGTGTTGAGTAAAGTTTTTAATGGATCGTAAGTAAATTTAAGTAGTATTAACACTTTTAAAAGCAGAATGATTGAACGTAGGTGTTGCAACCATAAGGTCCCAGGTTCGAGTCGTTGTTGAGACTGACAATGTAAACTTAAATTAATTTTATTTGTGAATAAAATATATATAAATAAATAAATAAATTATACATTGACATAATATATGTATATTTAATAAAATTAATTAATTATAAATTAAATTATAAATATTGTTTTTTAATTTATAATGATTAAATTAATACTTGTAATTAAATCAATAAAAAAGTTGATAAATTTTTTTTCTGCATTTTGATAAATATTTTAATTGAATTTAAGATAGAAGCAATTTTCTTAAACCTAAAAATTCATTAATCAATACTAACAACTTGTTTGCAGGCTAAGATTCGGAAAAAGATTAAATGACCTTTGAAAATTACATAATTGAAATTCACTTTATACTTTTTTTGCGTGTACTTTATTCATAAGTATACGTTCTATGACCCAAATTGTATCCTATTTTTCGTGGTCGCATATTTTTATTAGATTGTGTATTTGCATTATTTTAGGATCTGGTAGCATTGGTCTGCAACAAATATTGCCTTTAATTAAAAAAGTAAACGAAGCTTTTTTTCGTTTTCGTGGTTTTTCAAAATAAGGCAATTATTTTGATACATTTATCTATAACTTGAGAGCTTTTTGCCTGATGTGGATAAATACACCAAAAATTGTTAAGGAATAAAATTTCCTTTAAGTCAGCTAAATAAAATTGTATTATCCTTTCAAGTGTTAAGTCAGAGTTTGTTTATCATCTGCTCTTTTTTGTTTTCAAAACGCCATTAAAAAATAATTAGAAAAACAATTTAACATTTTACATTTAACAGGCTGGACTATAGCGAATAAAATATCATAAGAATCGGTTAAGAATTGGGGGGGGTTATTCACAATTAAATAGAGACGTTTTGAAAATAATAGGTAGTACTCATTTTGCATAAAAAAAATTACTGCCACTAATTTTTTGTTATTTACAGACCAGTGTAATCAATGTTTTTTAGGTTTCAGATAAGCAGATGATAAACTTACTCCAGCTAGCAGAGCAGATGTTGGTACCTGCTTTCAGAGCTCGCCGATGCTTCACGGGTGCCAAAAAATATCTCCAGGACTAACACGCGAAGGTTTGTTAGCCAACAGGTGGTTGCACAAAGTCAAAATGAAGTGCAAAATTTTGTGGGGATAAAGTCCACAGAAAAATCTTCGCCAACCTAACTGTCATATTGTAAATATAATTTTTTATTGCTGAATTGGCGCTAACAACTTAACTTGTAAATAAAATAAATATTTTTGTTTTAATCCGTCGTTAATTGATTTTTGATTTTTTAGGGAGAATTTTAAAATTACATGCAAATACAACTGTCTCAGCAAAAAAAATTGATATTTGTAGGTTGTTCGTTGTAGTTCTAACAAGAACGACTTACTCAAGAAAGAAATTTTTATGTGGGCAGTCTGAAAATCTAATCTGTGCCAAATTTTAGTAAAGTGTTACAAAAATTGTCACCTGTGCTCTAATTCCAAAAATACGTCGACATCTAACCCGGCGGATGGATCGAGACAAGTGCTGAGTCAATCGGTATGAAAGAAGGTGGAAAGATGGTTATGGCCTTTATAATCATCTACAAGAAAGCATTGAGCCTTTAAAACATATGTAAGATTCATGGGAATATTATTAAAGTGAACCTTGCAAAGATTGAGCAAGCACTGATTTCAGCTCTCCAATTTTGGGTTTTTATATCCTTCACGAAAGTGATGAAAGTGTACATAAGTTTGTCATCCCGTTTGTAATTTCTTGAGTGTCTATTTGAAACCCCACAAAGTATATATTTTCTTGGTCCTTGAAGATAGGGAAGTCGATTTTTTTTTAATTCCTCCCACAGTTTTAAGGGTGCTCCTACAAGGGCCAAATATAAGACCCCAATAATTTTTTTTTCCCAAAAACTTTTGACAATGCAAAATTTTTAAAAGACTTTCAGGAGTCTCCCTTTGATAAATAAAATGTATTACAGACCCCCATTAGTTTTTGCTTCCAAACATTAATATTTCTAGAACAAACTTACCCACTATCTCCATCACCTAAAAGGGGTTGCCATACAGAATTTACAAAAATGATGTAAACACGCCCATAAGTTCTCCAAAGCAGGCCTTAGAGAAATAAAGTGTAGCTCCGACCCCCATTACATATTCCTACAACATACTTAACATCTATCTTCATTGTCTAAGGGGGCTCTCATACAAAGTTTAGGAAATTGTAATAAATCTTCCTACAGCTTCTAGGTTGCCGTAGGTAGTACAAATATAGGACTGACCGTAACCCATTTTTCTTTACAATTTTTACTAGAACATACTAACTCGCTATCACCACCCCTTAAGGGGGCTGCCATACAAAATTTAAAAAAAAATTTGGGTTAAAAGCCCTACACGTAGTGAAGAATATATAAGATTCGGCACATCCAAATAAAGCGCTCTTACTTGTTCAAGATAAAACTACACAAAAAATTTTCATCTAATCCATCAAAGATCGCTTTCTGTTCGCATCTAAAGTCTAACCCTAAAACAAGCTTAGACTGTCAAAATGCTGACAAACATATGTTGCATTGCGACAGAAATTCGCCGCAAATTTTTTGTAAAAACTTTATTAATATTAATAATTTTGAAAATACTTTCATACATTCATATAAACATACATACATTCACATTAAATTTCTTTCAAACAATTCATTCTTCTTAAAATATTTATGGTAAATTTATCAATGAATTTTAATATGGAAAAAATAACACCATTTGCGAATTGATATATATTGAATGAAAAATTTTCATCGTAAATATAATATTGGTATTTCTCGAAAAAAAAGTAAAACGTTTATACTTACATACATACATAAATTGATGCCAATTTAAACTCAAAATTTCAAGATGCTTAAATTTTCACGCATTTTTTACGATTTGTTTTGTTATTATTTTCTACGCTTCGTTTCATTTCAATAGTTTAAAATGTGGAGCATGAATGGGGACCAGACATACAGAATAATTAAAATAGTATTTACTGAAGATTGTTTTGTTTAATTTACTTAAATTTTGATCATAGCATTTTCTCACCTGGCTAAAAGGAAAAAAAATCTTTAAAGATTTTGGCATTTTGCCAAAATAAAAATATTTTATAAGTTTAACAGAGGAAGCAGTTTATTTTTGCCTAAATTTATATTTGATTTACTTTGAGACCGAAAAAGATTAAAAAGAGAAATAAAAATAACATTTATATATGAATGTTCAAACTACTCAAGAACAGGTTTAATTTAAATATTTAATTGTTTTGTTATTGTTATATGTTAAAATGTAAGCTTTGACCCGGTGTGCTTCGCAGCCTATTTAATATTGATATTATAACAATTAAAAAATAAACAGTTTTGCTTCTTATTGTCCACAAGTACCAAATAACTGCAACACTTAACTTAGTTAACTTCTGACCTCAATATTAAATAAATAGTTCTAAATCTCATATATAAATTCATTCATATTTTATCAAATCGAGAATAAAACAGAATTTGATTGGCCGTTAACGTTTCATAATGCTAACGGTATACGCCAACACAAAAACGAATTCGTATATTCTTTAGTACAAGCACTTTTAATATAAGTGGCTAAACTTTTTACCATTCAAAGGATCGTAATCTATTCTTTGGCATCACGTGGTGGCTATGCTTTATTTATCAGATCAAAAACTAAGCACCAATGGATGGGTGTCTTTAAGCAACAAAGGTTTGTATTGACGAATTGTTCCAAGACCTCGTTATTTTTTTAATATATTGTCGATCCAGATTTTCCATTGTAAAAGATCAGTACAGCAGTTATTACAAATCTTTAAGTCCCCGCTTCATAGCTTTTGGAGACTATAACCCTAAGCATGCGTAATTGGGCTCCCGCCTAATAAGTCCTATTGGTCGCGTTTTGTTTGATTTCGTGTTTGAAATGGGACTTCGAGTTATTATAACTTGACAACGAACCTATTTTTAAACCGACCACAATAAAAATTCCAGACATTATCGTTTTCGCCGAAGCCCCAGCCTTAGTAATTTTTTTCTTATATAAAAAAGTATTTTTGTTTAGGGCTAGGGTATATATCAACACCCATTGCTCGGAAAACCTATCACTAGAGACTCCGTAAGGCATTGATGAATTCCTTTGCAGCCTAAATAAACTGATTTAAAAGTCCGATGAGCATTCTTTTTCTACCTACCGACAGACTTAATACAGCAGAAGTTTTTCTGTCTATGTCAAAAATTTGTTTGAAACACACAGTACAGTATCAACTATATGGAACACTTACAAAGTCAAGTTGCGACTGCTTAGACGAATTATTTTCTATGGTGATTAGCCAATGGTCTGAGAAGACCCGTTAACTAAAAACCAGCACTGCGTTAAGTATAGGGATCCTGGACGAGAAATGATTAAGGAAAATGTAAACGTTTGGCGAATCATTTAAGCAGTAAGTGAATGACAGCCTGTTGCTGCTGGGCAACCCATAGAAATACGATTCTAATTTCTAGTTGTCATAGGTGGTTTTAATATTTCAAATGAGAAAAAGCACCTGGAAGCAAACAGATTTCCAACAAAATGAATTTAAAACTACCTTGCACAGCAGAGAAAATATTTTTTTATTTTCTTTAATGCTATCCTATGGCTTAATTGCTTCCCACCGATATGGAAAACTGCCTTTGCAATAATGATAACTAAGTCAAGAACGGATTTTTCGAAGATGGAGGCTTTCTGGCCTATAAATCTGTAACAAGCTTTGTAGCAGCCTTTCGAGAAAATTATTAAAAATAAGCTGCCTCTTATCTATACAACTGCATTTCCAATCACCAACTTTACTTTAGACGACTATCAGAGAACAAGCCCATAGATTGGTACACGTAGAGAAAAAGCATTGTTGAGTGTCGTCACGGCAATATGATCACGGATATTTGAACAATTGCATAGTTGCGAAAACAAAATTATGACTGCCACAACCACACTATAACTGCAGTAAATTTTGTGCAAAAAAATGACATAACAGCTTTGATTACAATTACCATTACTTGTTTGTCGTAACCATTATTTTGGTCATGGGCATCATGATTGCAGGTTATCAAATATATAATGTTCTTAGAATATGGTTATCATAATCTAAGAGCAACATACATACTTACGATAACCCATAATCAATATTATAATTAATAATGATTACCGCAAGCATACCGCAAAAGTTCAACCTAAATATAGTATGACGGTGGTGTTCATAATTATGATCTTCGCAACCATTCAATTAAAAAAATTCTACGTGACCATACTCAACAATCTTTCTCTTTTTTTTGCTTGTATAGGTTGCAAGAAAAATATTTTAGAAAAAGGAACAATTCCACACATTTTTACTAATATCCTCCAACCTTTCGAGTGGGTATGGCTTGATGGCCTGTTCACCAAACTAAGGCTTAGCTTGGCAGTGAATTTGTATATTCTTAGGAAAAGATCATAACCGAGAGACAAAGAGGCAAACCAATTGAGATGTTCTCAACCAAAAGGGGCTAAGAAATCTTAAGGGAGTATTTTAGGACCTTTTCTGTACCCGCTTTTTACAACAAACATGCAAATCAATAGCTATTCACTCGTTTTGACATTTGCCGAAAATATTAATTTTCTCAGTACTCATAAAGATCTCAAAGGGGGTTCGAACTAACCACATGCCTCATATTATCCAAGTTAATAAATGGGCTTAGTTATGGAAAATAACAACTAATGATGAAACCACACCTTGGTGCGCAGATTTTACTCTACGCAAAAAACATGTTCTGCTATTCTTATTAATAATTAGATGGTACCTCAAAACCTTGGGGCGAAATATTTTGGGGCAATCACTTAGATGGCCACCTTACATCGAAGTCACATATAGATACAAAGAGAACACAAATGAAACTTAAATCAGTCCCAATTAATTAGTAGAAACTCTATGCTTCGTTTCGATTGTAAATCTCAGCTCTATAGCTCCGCCTTTTTAAATACGAACTTCATTGCTGTCAAAACAAATCTTTCGAAATATAACTGCTGCCCCTTAGAATATTAAAAACAGAAACATCTATAAAGATGTACAAATCCTACTGGTTAAGTGCGAAATTTTAAACAACGTTGACAAGTATTTATATAAGCAGAAAAGACATTCAAAGCCGATCACTTAAACAATTTTACAACATGGCCGAAACAATTGCTTGTAGAAGGGAACTGTTGCCGTCAGATGTCGCCATTGGATTTGATGACTACTTTAACTTAAGAACATAAATTTATTTCTGGCACTTACTGCTAGTTCATGTAAATAAAGATTCAATAATTGTTAAATTTTTTTTTAATAATCAATAGCGTTTATATAATTAAAGGACCAAAAAAATTAAAAAATTAATAAATTCAATGCAACAGAAACTTACTTAATCATTTGTGTGTTAATGAGCACTTTTCAATGAAGCACCCTGTATATAAAAACGTCCATAAAAAATTCTTAGAATTTTTGCTAATAAATTGTAAAACGATGCCTTAATTTATTACATTTTTTAATGGTGCAATAGTTTTTTTAAATATTGATTATAAAATCCAAATGATGAATTAAAAATAAAAATTGATTTTATCTAGAACATTTTCCTCACGTCGAAGGCCAAATGCTGCTAGAATACTTGGAACGTTAATCTTATTTAGTTAAGAAAAAACGAAATAATTTGATTTTAGTACTTAATAAAATATTTATATAAGTATCATCCAGCCGTTTAATTATATCACAGTTTATAATATTCATACCTTGAATTATTACATACAAAGGGATGTACAAACTTATGAACATTTGAAAAAAATTAGATGATTTTAATTTGTTTATTTTATTTTTTATAACATTTCCAAAAATTTATTACATTTTGTCTGGTACTACATGTAATTTTTTAATGTTTGTTTAACATTTTAATTTAAAAATATTAAGTATTTGACCTTTTTGTTCATACGATTATTTATTTTTAGTACACACATACATACCTGGAAATCAACAAGAGTAAAATATCGGACAAAAACATCACATATCAGCCATCAATCTTGCCCAATTATTTAAAATAAAAAGTTTTATGAGATTATGACTATACATACACTTAACTAAATTGCATTTTTTTTTTTAAAAGATATCGTTACCTAAAACGCCATCGACATTAAGATTTTTTTCTCTAGGACTAATCGACCGCTTAAGGAAAGAAAGCGGCACTGCTCCATCATACACAGCTTTTATTGAGTGTAAGGCACACATTACACTACGGCAAGACTCCTAACATAAACATCATGACTTTAGGGCTTGCTGGGTAGTAAAAGCACCGAATCAACAATAAGAGGCCACGAAAATAGCTAAATGACAGGCCTCTGCCGTAACTCTTTTAACCCATAACAAGAGGTATCCGTGCTCTTGATTCCTATGTTGAAGATTACGGCAATAGATGAGACACTTAGGAGCTTAGGAGTCATAATTCTTAGGCTTGATGCTAGAAGGCTAGTTAGACATTTTTAGCTTGGTGAGGTAGATTGTGGAAGAGAAGAACCGGGAAATACCAAAAGAAAAATTGATTTACCTTGTTGGGACTCCCAAAATTCAACGATATATTGATAATGCTTCATACTGAAAGAAGAAAGATCATTGCATATGCAAACGATGTGATCATTCTGGACAGAGGCACTTGGCGTTGTCTAAATTTTCTTTGCAACATCAGGGAACGGGCTTGACCTTAATCCTGAAAAAATGAATTAAGTTTCCCTTAAAACTAAATGGCGTAGCGTGAAAAATAGCGTGTGAGGCTAAAGATTTTGGAGTAGTACTTGATAGAAAACTATCGTGAATATAATAAATATTAATGATACAGGAAGAGTTCATGAAGGGCCCTAAGGCCTTTAATAAATGTAAACAACCCATAGGAGAGAGCTTGAATTTGCAAGCAAAAGTGGTAAACTGCACTAAAGCAATAGTTTTAAGACCCATTCTAAAGTATTAATACCGAGTGTTGTGGAAGGGAAAAATGCTGTTCTGGGGAGCTTTTTACTAAGACCCAAAGATATGCTTTAATCAGTATTAGATGTGTCATTAGAACAACACCTCCAGCAGCACTAGTCCTCACTCTTAGGCAGTACATATTGAGTACTAGATAATGGGCGTGGGCTTGGCCAGACCTTATGCTCGATCTACTAGGATATTATGGGAAATTGATCTTGATAATCAAAATAATATGGCCACAGAGTTTAGTTGTGAAAAAACTCCGCCAGTAATAATCTCTAAAAACAAATGTTGGTTAAGACCCAAAAGCCTGTATGAGGGATGTAAAGTTTTTACTGACAGATCTATCCCGATATATATAGGCGGGAGAGCATTTGACTGTCCTTTAGACTATCTGATGGGTGCAGTGTGTATCACGCGGAAATTATAAGCTATCGCAAAGCCCTATAAAAGGTAAAGCGTTAAAACAGATGTTTCAATGTTTTTATGAAACTTAAATTTTTCTAGTTAAAAAAAAAAAACAAATTCCGGGAAAAAACTGCACTTTCTTTCTTCCTTTGGTTGATATGACAAGCGAGTGCATGTTAAACTTTCAATAAGAAAGCCTACAATTTCATTCCTACCAATAAACACTAAAACTTCACGGTTAAAATAAAATATTCCCTAAAAAAATTAGTGAAACTTCTATGAACTTCTATGCAATTTTGCCTTCTATGCGCTTCTCAAAATTTCAAAGGACCTTCGTGTTGCCGTTGCAGACATGGAATTTTAAAATGAACTAAGACTTCACATTCGCCGGCTTAAAAAAAACAAAATATTTCATCTCTTTACACTCACGTAAATGCCATGACAGAAAATACCTACCAACCTTATTTGTTGCCGGCCATTCACAAAAACCCAATTTTTTTTTCATATTTTTTATTACTAAATCTTCGCCTGTGGTTACTTCAATAAGTATTAAAAACACAAAACTAAGTAGTTAATATTAACCATCAGTGCCAGACTAAAATTTATGTTCTCATATTAATAAATAAGCTTCATCTAAGTTCAATAGTATCCCTCCTTTTCAGACGGGTGTGTCCACTATGTTGCAGGATGTTTCGGGCGAGCAGTTTTTGCTTTCACGTTTAATTTCTCCCTGGCTTCCTAAATGGGAATTTCCGTTAAGAATTCTCTGCCCTTATCTATACCCACTTCTCCGGAGTCTTAATCAGGGGGAGAACCTCTGAATAAGTATATTTTAACCTATCGTCTGGCCCTATAAAAAGCGAGTGAGCTAAAACAAGTAAGAGCGTTATATTCGGCTGTGCCGAATCTTATATACCCTTCACATTGGTCTTTAAATATACCCAGCCGAGTTATCTTGTACTGCAAATAATATATTAAAAATACCTTGTGTAAGTTTTAAAGCCCATAGAAAACTTTACAAAATTTTAACGTTCGTATGAATAATAGAAATAGATGAGGAACGTTTGAGGTCGACAGTAATGCAAGTTTTGGACATTATTTATATTAAAAGGTTAATAAAAGTTGTTAATTTTTATTGGATGTTCTAGTCGCCCTGCTCCTCTCCAATTTTTTTTCAAAATGAATGAATTACTTGATTATTACTTTTTGTGGAATACTCGATAGTCGATAGTTGTTATAGTTTTCCAGATGTGGCGTATCGCAAATTTCATAAAAATTCTTAGTTTGAATTAGAGCTACTCCTTCCCCTGCCCCTGCCAAAAAAAAACTTTTTTTTGAATGTTGGTCTTATCCTGTTACTTTTTGCAAAACATTTGAAGTCATTTTCTGTTATAGTTTCCTAAATTTAGCATATCGAAAATTTTATAAAAATTGTTAATTTGTATGGGAGATCCCCTTTGTCCATCCTCCACCCAAAAAATTTTTTTTTCAAATCGTAGGCTTTGTTGTCGCATTACTTTTTGTAGAACACTTGATTTCGATATCTGTTATAGTTTCCTAAATATATCGTATTGAAAATTTCATAAAAATTGTTAATATGTTTGGGAGCTACCCCTTGTTCACCCCCCACCTAAAAAACTTTTTCTTAAAAACATAACTCTTGATGTACAATTACTTTTTGTAGAACATTTCATTTCGATATCTTTTATAGTTTCCGAGATATAGCGTATCGAATATTTCATGAAAATTGTTAATTTGTATAGGAGCTACCCCTTTTTTTGTCCCCACTCAAGAAATTTTTTCTTTTAAGTGTAGGTCTTTGCGTACAATTACTTTTTGTAGAACATTTTAAGTCGATAGCTGTTATAGTTTACGAGATATAGCGCATAAAATATTTCACCAAACTAGTGCAATTGTAGGAAAAATACCCGTTTCTCTGGTCCTATCTGAAAAAAAATTTTCCGTTATTTAGGTCCCTTTTTTAGGAGTATCCGCGCCAAGTTTTGTGGCAAGAGTGACTTTACTTACTGAGATATATAGGGATATATGCACGGATTTTGTCCTAAAAAAATGGGTTACTTTGGGTTTTCGCTTATATCTCGGTCAATAGTGCACCGATTTTGCTGATTTTAAATAGCGATTGTTAGCGGGATATTTCCAATAGTTTGACATCATTAACTGGTCTGTATCTTTTTATTTGACTCCGGAAACTTGATTTCAACAGACGGACAGATGGACAGACGGATAGATGGACAGACGGAAAGACGGACATGGCTATATCAACTTCCCTATCTATAAGGATGCAGAATATATATATTTTATGGGGTCGCAAATGAATAATAAAGAAATTACAAACGGAATGACAAACTGATATATACCCTTATCACTATGTGAAGGGTATAAAAATAAGTGCACTTTCCTTCTCCATTTGGTTGAGATGACCAGCGAGCGGGCGTTAAACTCTCGCTGATAAGCCTATAATTCCCTCCCTACCAATGAATACCCAAAAGGGCCTTTTGAAATTGTGTACTCCCTAAAAACATTAGTGTTGCTCAAATTTTGCCTTCTATGCGCTTCTCAAAATTTCAAAGGCCTTTGTTTTACCGTTGCAGACAGAATTTTAAAATAAATTAAAACTTCACATTTGTTGGCTAATAAAACCAAATATTTTTTTTTCGCTTTTGTAAATGCCATGACAGAAAATACTTACCGACGGTAATTGTTCCCTGCTTCCTAGAACGAAATTACCGCCAAGAATTCACTGCCTTCATCTAGCCTCACTTCTCTATCAAATTTTTACATTTTTGTTTAGCTTTTCTCTTAATATTTTTCCTTTTTTCTTCACAACAAACAATATACAATTCAATATTTTTATTTCCCCATTAAAAATTGCGCTCTAAAATTTATTCGCGGCCTGCCATTAACCAAATCGAAAAATTAAAGAAAATTTAAAAAAAATTCATATTTAAATTCAAATATTCAAAAAACCAAAGCATAGTTACAACAAGTAGAAAAATAAGTGCAAAAACAAAATAACTCAACCAAAAAAATATCTTAAGTATGTAAAAAAAATGTATCTTCTTTTTTTCTATTTTTTTTTTGGCAACACAATATACCTTTTATTTTAAAGGCAAAGGCAAAATTAGGCCACTTTTGCTGTTGACAGTCAGGCAGTACTTAACAATTTGGAGGTTCATTGCGCTGGTTAGAGAAATAGCGAAATAGCTGGGAATAAAATTTCCGATGAACTTATTCGTAGCGGCATTTAAGATTAAGACATGTAGTTATGGAAAGATTAAGATATGCTTTAGTAGGCGAGAAGAATTGACTGTTTAATAGCAAAGGCTAAATAGCCAGAGCTGATCTCAGCAGATACTAGGCTACTAATGGAATTGGGAAAATTGGATCTAAGGATTATGACTGGGTTCATAACTAGACACTGCCTGATTGAATCTAGGGCAAGGAAATAGGGTCATAGCACTATGGATTATTGTAGAATGTGTAAGAATAAAAAAGGAATTGGAGATGATAAAAATCGCATCGCCTTAGCGTAACATGGGTAAGTAAAAGACTCCACAAAAGTCTAGGCGTTGATCCCTTTTAAAAACTTGAGACAACATTGTGTTTACAATAAGGCTCATGTATCTAGCGGAGCGGCAATAGTGAGACGGTTCACACGGGTATTTAAATTGATTTATCTTTCTTGGCCTTATTATTTTATTTGTTTAAAGGAATCCACATCGAATTCAGGAGACCTTCAAATACAACCGTAAGCAGCTTATCCACTTCCTAATTGTAAAACGGGGAAAAAATCACCCATATTTTCATGAGAAACTATCGGTGCGTACACTGTTATAAAGGTGTGGCAGACATTTACAAAATGAAATTATATCCTTACTGTTTTACTTAAAACATCCATATTGTTTTGAGAATAGAGCCCAAACTAATCTGCAATGATTTTGATTTTTCCACATATTTTTAGCATTAACTAAATATTATCATAGACATGACTTTAAGTTGTTTTAAGCTATGAACATATCGGGTAATATATTAAGGCGCTATTAAGAGGAGGCTATATAATGACCCTACCTATTCACCATTTTGTTTCAACTATTACTTACTATTACTTAAAATTTGGATATTTAGTTAGCTAGCCCAGCAAGTTTCTCCCCTTCAAAAAGAACGAATTTTCTAAAGCTTTCTTACAAAATCTGTAGCCTGCCCATGAAATCACTAGATATTTCTCTATGCTTAACTGTGAACGCGCTTGTAGTACTTTTGCTTGAGTCAAGGAATTTCGAAGTCAAAGCCCATAATAAACTCCAGCCAATATGGATGTTCTTAGCTATAAGCGGATTACTAGTACGTAAAAATATATTCGAATTCAAAAAATTATTTTGCCTTTAAAGGCATATTTCTTAAGCAATTTATGCCAAAGAAGTAAGGGTGTTTGTTGAGCGTTGCATGAATACGAATACATTTAAATTAAAACTAGAATTTAAAAAAAAAAAAAATGTGACAGTTTTGCTTTCAGATGATAAAATTTGTTACCAGAAAAAAAAAAATAACTTCTTAATAGGATGTCGCACATGTGTCACTGAGGGTGGAGTCCATTTGATTTACCGTATATTTTGAAAATAGTTTAAATAAAATGGTCCCACTGTCGGAGATACATTTGCGAAATCTTTTAAGGAAGTTGTTTTTTTTTGGGAGCAGCTCTCATCAGTCACACTATATTTAGTAATAACGCAATTAAGTAAAAATGTTTATTAAAATTCCATATTATTTTTTCTGTAACTGCCTAATGTTAACTATTCTACATCCTTTATACATACCGCTTCTAGTTGAAATAAAACTCCATCCTACAAGTCATGTTGAGAGGAAATATCACTTACCGAAAGTCATTTGAAATAATTGCATAATGAATGGAAGTAGCATTAACTGCGTGAGTTTAATCACAACGATTAATCTAAAAGCATTTAGTTTGGTAAGTAACACACACAACTTTAAATATGCAATTCGATATAAAGACATATGCTTTATGTTGAAGGACTCGTTTTAACTTTTTTGTAATTAAAGAACGTTTGTGGAACACAAACTAGCAGAGGCAAATAAGAATAGGTATTTGAAGAAGAAACTATGAAATAAAGTTAAAGTCATAAAGATTTAAATTTTTGAAGAAGGTTGAAGATTGAGCTTAAAATTCTTAAGTTGGAGGACTGGTAGAAAAAAGCAAAAGGGAAGTGTTTATGGATATTTAGTACTTTTTTAAAAATATAAGTGATTGAAAAGATACCTGTAGGAACTTTATACCATATATGAACCATGTGACTAAAGTAGTATCCATGTAATGCATGCAGTAACGGTCAGTCTACCGCAAATGGGAATGCTTGCATCATGGCCTGTATCTTTTATTGAATGCGAAGGTGACTGATGAATAATGTGGGGGTTTTCCATTGCCCGAAACCGACTTTAATGTTTATTCACATTTTCATTCAAATGAAAATATGTCTCGTCACTCATTACGATTTTTTCATGAAAATCGGGGATGTTGTGTGCGGACTATAACATCCTCTTGGCATATGTATGGTGGCGCAAATGGTCTTCTGGAAGAAGCTCTTGTGTTAACTGAATCTTAAATGGAAACAAATCCAAATTTTTGTGGAAAATTCTTGCCAAGAAGACAAAGCTTCTCAGCACGGCGCCAAATTGGTGTTGTTGGATTGTTTTGATCACTTTCTTAGGCAGGAGTAATGTTTTCAGCCGATCTTGCAGTACGTTGTGGTCCACGCTTGGGCCTATCAGCTACAGTCCCTTTTTCTTCGAAATCATTCACTATACAATTAATAGTTCGTCTTGTTGGGACTTTGTTTCCTCCAAAAATTTCCCGTAACTGCCTGATCGTCACAGAAATTGATGATTGATTTTAATAAAATATTTTGACGATTAAAACACTTTGGCTTACCAAATATTTTTCCATAACAAAATTTCCCCGTCTGTTCTTTACGACTGCCTAATATGAACTGTCAGGACTAATGCCAACCAAAATGGCGGCAAAACAAAGTAGTGTACCTTGCCGGTGGACACCCTGTATATAAGTTGTTCTCAAGCAGTTGGGGCTGGTTGAGAACAACATCACTATCTTTATAGAAAGTGATGCTGGTTAGCCTCAAATAATAACTATAAATTTACCCTCTACTGTTCTTTGGGACTGCCTTTGTATCAAGATGTCTCTAAAGACACAAAATAATTCTCTGCAAATTCTTTTCAAACATGCAAACCTCAACTATGCTCCATATTAATAAAATTAAGAAAAGTTTTGTTAATTCCTATACATTGAATAACTAAAAATCATGCTGTGCAAATGGCTCATTACCATTTCATTACATAAATTGTAGCCAATATGTCACAGAGGGTAGAACAGTAATAGAATGTTAGTTTAAAGTACAAAAATACATATAAAAACAGGAAAATTGAAAAAATAAAGGAAACGAAAAAAGTAAAAAAGTTTAAGAAAAACAAATGACTGGTACATATTTTATTTGAGGCATGATTAAAAGCGAGCTTTATTAGAAAAACCCATGATGGGTAATAGTGGTAGTTTAATAGAAACAGTAACAAATATTCATGTTAATTTGCCAGTAATTTTCCAACGGTTTCCTACATACACACACACACACACATGTACTCATAATTCTCAATTGTCATTTGTTTTTTTTTTTTTTTCTAGATTTTCATTGTAATAATTGGCACCCAGGGAGGTACGGGTAATATAGAGAAGGCAACAAAGATTATTTACAAGGCAAAATTGCGTACTCATTGAAACACCTTGGGGGGTTAACAGTAGGCATATTGCTTTGTGTGATAATAATATATTTACACACACACTCACGTGATTAAGTCAACTAAAATTGGAGAGAGGAAATTGATAAAAAAACAACCTTAATCAAGATTGGTTAATGGTATAAATAAAATTTAGTCAATATTTTTTTAGACATTTACAACTAATTATTTTTCTTGTGTTTATGTACATACATACATATGTTTGAACTGACAAATTAGGCTTTGACAAACGACAATATTTTTTAAAAATGTTTGAGAAATGCAACAAATTTTTATACCCTTCACAAAGGTGATAAGAATATATATAACTTTAACATTTCATTTCTAATTTCTTTGATATGTATCTCCAAACTTTTAAAGTATGTATTTTCTTGATCCTTATAGATAATTAAGTCGACTAAGCGATGTCCGCCTGTTCGCTTGACCATCTGGCAGTATTACGGTTGAAAAAAAACTTTTTTAAATCTCCCGATGTCGCATAGACCTGTAGGTAGTATTTACTACATTGTTAGAAATATCTGCGAAAAAATTCCTATTGAAATCCAGCAAAATCGCTCCATAACTAACCGAAATATACGCCAAAAAACAAGACTACCTCTGTTTTTCCCTATAACATTTTTACATAAATATCTCTACAACTTTCCCGGAGTTGCCCCCTACCTGGGTGCAATTCAAGATCGACTCCGACTAATTTTGCCTCACAAACATTTTTGTAAAACATACTTACCCCTAACAGTGTTGCTATATAAAACTTAATTTTTTTTTTGAAATCGCCCCCAGAGCTTCCAGGGTGCTCCTACAATGAATCAGCCTTATAAGTTTTTTTTTTCAAACTTTTTTGTGGAGCATACTGTCCCCCATCTCTAGCCTCTAATAGGGCTGCCATACAAATTTTTAAAAAATTAGGGTAAGCCCATACAACTTCCTCGGAGTCGTCTTTAGAGAAATAAAATGTATTGCAGATCCCCACTAGGTTTCCCTCACAAACATATTCCTAGAACCTACATATCAAATGTACAAAAATTATGTTAAAATGCCGATAGCTTCCTCAGAGTCGGTTTTATAGAAATAAAGTGTACGACCGACCCCCATTAGTTTCCCCTCCCAAACATATTCTTAGAGCATACTTACCCTCTAGCTCCATCGCCTAAAGGTGCTCCCATACAAAGTTTGGACTATTGACTTTCTTAGACATCTTGCGGACGGTACTCTTGCTTCTTTTATCCTTTTTCTTACCTATGAATCGCGTGACTTATTTTATTTTTCTTCTCGACTCTTCTGAAGGGATTCACAATGGGGCTAATAACCTAATAAATGCCTCCGTACAGCTTCCGGTATGCCCGCGGAGAGGTCAAATGTAGGAATGACCGCAACTTATTTCTCTTGCAAACATCTTCCTAGAACATACTTACACCCTAACACCAACCGCGTAGGGGCTGCCATACAAAATTTGGAAAAAAAATAAAATAAAACCCCTTTACGTTGCAAAGGGTATATAAGATTCGGCACAGCCAAATATAGCGCTCTTACTTGTTTTGATATTAAACGGTTATTAACAATTTAAGTGTGACAAGAATGAATATTTAACTTGTATTTTGATTCAAATATTTTAAATTTATAACTTTAAGTAAAGCTTGTGCACTATACCCAAATTTCCAAGTTTAGCGCAAAAAAGACTATTTTTAAAGTTTAGATTTTTAAATTTTTTTTATAGGGTTCAATGTCTAATATATGAAAATAAAAAAAAAATAAAAAGGATGACATTTGACAACCCCGCTCGTTCATATATGTTTTGTCAGCTGTGAAGCAATAGAACTTGTGTGAAATCAAAACAATGTTTTCTAAAAGATATCTCTATAAAAAGCCTATGGATAATAGACTTTAAAACTAGAGGAGTGAATTTTTAAAAACATTTGATAAATGCTTGTAGAAAGTCCTTTTTTTGATGTTCATAATGGACAATCTTATTTATGGTATTATGAAGAGTATAAAAAAACTTACTTGAATGGACTTACATAAGTATCGTACATGTAGTTATTCTTAAAAAACCCAAGACTTATTTCATGCAAAAATTTTTTAAAAACATATTTTTTTTAATTATCAGATTATTAAATATTTAAATTTAAATTTATAGAATTTTAATTAAAAAATGAAAATCCCATACTCAGTTTGAAATAAACAAAACAAAACAATTTACCAAAAGAAGAGCTTCAAGATCTTTTTTCGCAAAATTGGGGCTTCATGTCGACAAACCAAAAAAATTAAAGTGACGTTACCAGTGATTGATGGCAACACAGCCAGAAAAACACTTTCTTCCGCTAATCCTTTAGCATCAATAAAAGGTTTAAGTACAAAATTTTTGAATAGTTTACATATAATCAGCAACTTAACATAAAATATTAACATATTCGTAACAATAATAGATGCTTCAGTATAACCTGTAGGCAAAAAATGCGTCTGGGCACAAAAAAAAATTTATAAAAAAAATGTTCAAGTTTGAAAAAAATTCCAGAGCACACAATATACTTGACTAATTATTTTTAAATTTATGTTAGATAAAACGTATTTTTATAAGAATTTCTCGTTACCTCAAAGCGTTATTGAACTTTTAAGAACTTACGATTGGCTGCCGCAACCTCAACTTCCTCAGCTTGATTCAGACATTAGCGTAGAGTAGCAAGATAATTATTCGATGTTATAAGGAATGTCCTATATCGGCACGTAACTGCAAAAAGGGGGCGGGAAATACCTTTTTTCCTTAAACTATATACTTTGACATTGGAAGTCTATGTACTTAGTTTGGTAACGATAGCTTGTAGGGAAATATTTTTTGCCGAAACTCTGTGAACTTCGGCCATAGTGCAAGATTATGTGTTAAATTTTTAAAATGTTTTAAATTGATTACCAGACAGTGAAAAAACATGGTTTTTGCTCATAATTGCTGCCAGAAGACTGGGAATAAGTTTTAGTTTAAAGAGTTTTTAATTAATATCGTATTGTAAAAACTATGATAGATACCGAAAATTATTATTCTGATTTATTTAGCAGCATCAATACATAAGGTGTTCTGAACTATATTAACGGTGTTATTCATTGTTAAGAACTTTTTTTGACAAATCTCAAATAAGCTTTTGATAAACATAAAATAAATATTTAAAAAAAATTTTTTAGCAAATGTGACGGGTGTGACATTTTTATCAGTACGTGGAAAATAGTTTATTTAGGTGTGATAATTTTAACTCTTTTTAAATATGGCAAAGTTAATGAAGTACCAACTTTTAAATTTATTCAATTTATTATCTGCATTGACAAAAGACACAGTAATACTCGTATTTAGAGCTGTGTAGCTCATGAACGAACGGGTCAAAATGAACGGATCACCGAATTGAACGAAGTGATCCGGTTATTTTACTGAGCGCTTTTCGTTCAATTGTGTTCCGTTCAATGTTTGTTTCTTCAGGTCTTTTTTATGTCACAATTTCGTTCGTTTAGATGTGTTTTTTATGTTATGTTCTTTTGTTTCAGTTGATTGTTTGTGTATTGATAAGAGTTGCTTTAAAAAGTTTGCGAATGTGCGTACATATTTCTTTTGAGCATCGCTGTGGCACTGCCATAATTTTTTTAAATTTGGTTTAACAGTCTTTTTCTAAGAAGTTTGATTTATTATAGTGTTTGTGTTTTTATAATTAAAAAGTGTAAAAAAAAATACGAACAACTGATAAAAAAATTTACAGAAATCGGCCCTCCGTTCCCATTTTATGGATTACTATACACTTTTTACACAATTTTTATATATGGATTATTTAAATTTTATTTCACAAAAAGTTTTTTCTATTTTGAATGTCAAAACCACAAGCTATGTCAAAACAAATCTTTAAAAAAACATGTTGCCGTACTGTCGTTCAGAAGTGAACGATTGAACGAACGGGTTAATTTTTGTAAATCGAACGAAACTGAGCGATCACTGAAATGAACGATTTGGCACAGCTCTACTCGTATTAGAGGCCAGCCCAAGACGGCACTAAATAAGGCATCATCTCGAATTTTCAATTCATTTCATATACCTTACGTGTGCACACTCAAAAATAAGTACTGCGTTGTATTGTTTGCCATCTCTTTTGTTTACTTAACTTAACTTAAATGAAAAATATATTCACAGTTTAGCACACTTAAGCAAACAACCACGGCACATCAATTCATCATGATCGCACACTTCCATGATGTTCCTGGTATGATAGTTATAAAAAACGGGGGTTGATTTTGAATGTACATATGTATGTAATGTAATGTAATTACGCATGAATTTTATATTGATTTGCCTGCTTGTGTACTTGTTTGTTTATGTATGTACCCATTCAACATTGTGTGTGTTTTTTATGTGGAGTTTATTTTTTTTGCATACATACACAACTACATTACTCTTAAGTCTTTGTTGTTGTTGCCACACATAAGCACAGTAATTTTTTTTATCGACCACACCTCATGACAGTACATAAGTTGCGTCAACAACAGTGCCTGACACCACTCTTTATTCTTAACTACTCTACACTGCAGCACAAAAACTGTGTCAGCTACTCTACATTACAGCACCTAAACCGTTTAACCGCACAATAACACAAGAATTAGAAAATTATGCGGTTCTTGAATAAGCTTAAATAGGACTTGTTGCAGGTCTCTAACTCGTACACAGAAAGAAAACTCGCTTTCTAAAATCAAGAATTTTATTCTTGAATTTATCCAAAATCTTTTTAAGTACGATCCTCACTTACATTTTCTTAAATCAAGCCTATTTGGATTGCTTCAACAAATCAAGCAAAAAAAAGCTTGTTTTTAGTATATTATTTTACATTTGAAAAGAAAGTGTCTCTGTGGCCTAGAGGTAACGCGCTTGTGCTGCAACACAGAAATCCCTGGTTCGAATCTCAGCTTCGGTAAGTATAAAAATGAAATTTTTAAATTATAAATTAATTATAAAATAAAAATAAAATATAAAATTCTTCTTCTTTAATAAAGCTCCATAAGTCAAAAAAGTGACATTCCACTTTCGAATTAATTCAGTTTACGGCTTATATCAATCTTTTTCACGCTTACATCAAGTACGGTTCCGAACTTAAATCAATCCTTTTTTGGCTTAATTGTGGCTAAAAGTAAGAAATTCGTACTTGAAAAATTTTACTTGGAGGAAGAAATTTCGTACTTGATTTAAGAAAAACCGTACTGACCGTACTTTTGACACCGCTATGGCTTGATTTAAGTAAAGTTTTCTTAGATAATTTTTTGTGTGTATCAAGTACTCCCTTTGCTGTGTAAGCTACTTTGAGCTTCAAATTAATGATTTTTTTAAAATTAAGAAATCATGTTATGACGATCTTTGGGAAAAAAATTTCTCTAAAAACATATAAATATTTCATCTTAATAGATTTCAGCGGTGCCAATTTATATTCGGTTTAAGCTTAGTTAAAAAAATAAATAAAAAGAGGGACCATCACATAAGCAATATTCTTTTAATCAAAAAAGAAAATGGGATTAATTATAAGTTAAAAGAGAAACAAATAATAATAAAAAAATGACATTTATTTTGTGAAACCTTTATTTAATGGACCGTATTCATAAACAGTATTAAATATACTTTAAATTCAAAATATACTTTTTAATAAAAATTTTTAAACAAAATTAGTATATAAATTTGCTCAAAATTTCAAGTCTACTTTAAATTGCTTATGAATGCTATTATTACTATTCAAAAATAATATTTTTATTTATTTTTTCTTTACAAAAATTACCAAATAAATTCTTCAAAATCATAGAGTAATGTTAATTAATCAGCCCGTTAGAAAATAAAAAAAAATCAAAGTTTATATAATCATCTTAAGGCTTTTGACAAAAATTTGTTAAACGTTTTAAAAATAAAATTAATAATTAAAAACAACCAAATTTGCAAATCAACAAGTTATTTTTGGGTGGCTGTTTTTGGCAACAAGTACACAAAATTATCTTGACATCGCAAGCATATCTAAATGAATAGATCTGTCCTAATCCTCCACTAAATTGTTGTTTACACATTTAGAAAATTTTTTGCTAAAATATTTTGCTGCGCGTAATTTTGTCACACTTTGATTGGCTAAAAGCATCGACAAACAAACTCTAGGTTCCCCAAAGTAAACACAACCTCATTACATGCATACGTACACATATACAAACATACCAATATATAAGGAATATCTTTGTACATATCCATATATATATGTATGTATGTGTATGTATTTGTTTGAACATACAATATTTTTAAAAGACTATATAATTTGCCAAGGATTTTCTTAAATTTTAACGCATGCTCATTCAATTGTTTATTTTACTTGTAGCACGTGCATTTAAAAGGAATCTTTTATGTTTTCGTTAAGTGTTGATAAACATTCGAGGGCAACATTTGACGAAACATTTGCTGCAAAAGATATTTCCCGCCAAACATTTTCCAAATCCTTTTTTGGATGGTTGCTTGTGAAAACTTACAGGCAGCAAGCCACATTTGGCTTTGTTTATAGTTTATGTGTGGAATTTTTTATTCATTCTTTGTACCTGCCGTTATGCTTGCACACATACTTGCAAAATGTTTGTGTTGGCTTTTGGTATAAGTATGAAGTGGTTTGTTAGAGGCTATTGCATTGTATTATGTTTGTTTTTCTTTTGGCTTAAGCTTGTTTACTTTTACCGGCATTTGTTTCAACAATAAAACCAACAATCATAACAAAAACAATATGCCAAAACATAAACGAACACAAAACGAATGCTGACGAATTACAAACAAACACATTGCATTTCGTTTGCAATTTATCATATGTTGTATATTGTTTGCTACTATTAGAATTGTTTTACAGTTTGCTGTTTCTTTAGCGGTTGTTAACAGTTGCACGGAAAATCAAAAAATCAGTTGTTAACGAGTTTTCCGTTGTTATGGACGTGTTCGCTGTAAATGAATAAAAGAAAACAAGACATAGAAATAAAATTAAAAAAAAAAAAATATTACTTATACGCCACGTTAGTGCAAACGTTAAAAATATTTAAAGTGTTTTTCTAAAATATCTGTGAAGTTCAAAAATAATTTTGTCAATATTTAAGTGCAAAGCATAAGTTAATAATAAACCACATTTAAAAAAATTTTTTTGTATAAAAAATTTTACAGAATTTAAAGTTGTTTAACAAAAAATACAAAAAAGGAAAACAAAATTGCCAAAAAATTCATAACAATAAAAAAAAGTAAGTGTTGATTGTTAAAAAAACATTGTGTCATTAAATTAGGAAAAATTAAAGGTAGAGTCTTGTTTATAAATATAATTAAGATTCGTTAATGTATGCAAAAATTAATAAAATATTTTAGTTGTGAATTAAGATTTGTTTAAAGGATTTTATCTGCTTTTATATCCTAACATTTTTTTAATATTCCCTTCAGCATTAGCAACACCAAAATTTTGCTCCGGAAGCTGCAAAAATATATGTTTCGCCGTCTATTATGCAGGGAGGACTATAAAACTTGTCTTTAATTTTGGTGGTCTGATTTCAGCGTCTGAATTTAAAGCACATTACCCCCTTGAAACTTTTGGATACTGTATGTTTTCAAACTTGCATTAGTTTTGATTTTTTCTACCAAAAAGTCAGAGCACACAGCTATTTTTGAAATTGTTCACTTGTTCACTTTCTTTTCTCCCAAGCCGGAGGTTTTTTTATAAATGGCTAAGTTATCTTGATTCTGTTTGATAATATTGAAAACAGTTTGACCTTTAATTATCTGGCAAACTTTTGTAAGACCATGTTAGGTTATATGGAAAATATTTATAACACGGTGCTACAGTGAACAGAAAAATTTTGAGAAAGACTTATCATGTGGGTTAGAGACCTATTGATTAAACTACAAATTGTTAAGAAAAAATCAAGAACTTCCTTAAATTCAAATGTGATTGTGAAAAACAGTTTTCAAGGATATTTGTCAACATATTGACTTTTAACTCAGCCAGGGTTGGTGTGATTTCAAGTTTTTCAACAGGTCCAAAAAAGAAAAATGAATATCTTTTCAAATGATGGGCGTTTTTTGATATTTCTTTTATTAAAAAGTATTTTTTTGAAATATCTACAAGAAAAGGAAATTTTATTAGATTTTTTTGATTTAAGTAATTTATTTTTGCTTATTTTGATACAAAAGCTAATAAAACTTTATGGGGATTACAAAATAATGAAGTAACAATGAAGTTAATTCATCGAGTAATCAGAAAGTCAATTAAGTTTTACATAGAAAATATTAAATATTTTTTGCAAATATTAGCCGAGTTTTAAAACTGGTTGTCTTGATTTTTCTACGGTTTTAACAAGACCTGGTTTTAAAATAATATAACATTAAAATATGACCGTCTAAGTTAGTGCAGTTATCGAACCTAAATCAGCTGATACAACCAAGCAATATTAAACAAAACAGTCATACAACTTTGCTGCTAAAATGCCATACCTGGTTACTCTCTTTCAAATTCATTTCATCTAAATAATTTTAAAAAACTAATTTTTGGCATAACTTAAATATTACAAAATTTTGTTTATTATTTAACATAAAAAAACAGCTGTTTACCAGGAACCAATGTCGGCTACTTTTGCCGGCGGAGGTGGCTTAAAGTATACTGTTCGGAGGTCTTGCGTAAGTTTCCAGTACTGGGCTTTTTTTACGGATGACGGTGCTGGCGGCTCCCGAAATTTATTTAAAATTTGGCGTTTCAGCAAATATGGTTTTAAGGTGCTTGGCGCAGAATTCTGTACATGATATGACATTACAATAAATATAGCCTACAAAATTTTTTTTGTTACGACAGATTTAGTATGAAAGGCAACAACAAAATTTTTAAACTATTGTAAAACTATATATGTACATACAACATTCTATCATATCGAAACTTGCAAATACAGTAAATATATATTTTTTAAGGCTGTGAGGAAATATATAAGCTTCCACAAAAAAAATTAAAATAATTACCGCCAAATCTGAAAAATTAAATATTAAAAAAATTTAAAAGTTTTTAAAAAAACTTACGTTTTTTCATAAAGAAAATTACATTGAAAATATTTTAAAAAAGCATGATTCTTTGCTTTCTGAAACTCGGATATTTGCCCAAACGGTTTTATATAATAAAAGGGCACTAAGGAGCTTCGACCTATTTTTAGACATTTCTTTTTTCTAAAAGAACTCTTATTCTTAACTTAAAATTTTTTGATCGTTTCAAATTTCTAAAATCAGTTCTGATATGTCCACTCATAGGCCTACAAAAACACCCACTTTGTTGTTTTTGAAGTTATAAAAAAGTGTATTTCTAAAGCAGTGTTTGAATAAAGTGAGCGCCTTTTTGTCACTCATTTTGATCAAACTTAAAATAAATAAACATACTTAGTTAAGATTAAACATAATTACTGATATATTTTTAAACAACACTTGTGTAAAAGGTGTTAAGAGAGTTTTCAAATTTTTTGGAGCTCTCGTGTTATCTATAGTAAAAAGTATTTGTTTTTAATTTCTTTTATTCTAAGGAACCGGGTTTTGACTCGTGAAAAAAATATTATGAAATTTTTCCTTTAACTTTATTACTTCTTTTTAGGTAACCTGCGACCATTAGGCAATAAGAAAATGAGCGAAAAACTTTACGAATTTAGAAGATAATATTATTTTTAATACGTTTTACATAAGAATTATGCATAATACAAACCTATACCCTTAATAAATTTAATTGGTTAAGAATCAACAATTAGCCTTTAAAATCAATTTAACTAAGAAAAGGTCGCAAAAATATTTCCATAAAAGTTAACTTTCTTAATTTCCCTAATATTTTCATAAAACAAATTATTTTGTATTTACGGAAGTATCTTTTTCGTTTTAAGGGAAAATTTAATAAATGTGAGCTAAGAGCTAATAAAAAATTAATTTTGTTATAATAAAGGCTTTATAAGATTTTTATATATACTTTTTATCTGAAAAGTTTTCAACGTATTTATTGGACGAAATTCTTCACATTTGATTGTTTTTTTAACCTTTTCAATGGGTGTAATCATAGATTCTTTCCAACTATTGGGAAATATTCCCGTTTCTAGTGATTTGCTTATAATATTCAGCATAATATTACCGGCAGTGTTCCAGTTATCTAATATTATATTGCTTGCTATTTTATTATCATCAGGCTTTTTCTTAATATTTTTACATATAATTTTCAGTTCTTCTAAAGATATTGCACGGAATTGAAATTTTAAATCTATCACAGGTATTTTGTTTTCATATTGCACATAATTAATGGAATTTCTAATTTCTTTAATACTATTAACGAAATATTTATTACATTGTTCGGCTATCTGAAAATTATCTTTATATTCTATATTATTTATTATCACAGTTTTTATCACGTTTCTGGGTTTTCTTAGTACTAGTTCTTTTATTTTGCTCCACATTTCTTTTTGGTTGTTTGCGTTATTAATTTTATTACTTATGTATTTATTTTTTTCGTTTTCAATTTTAGTTTTATATGCATTTCTTATTGTTTTATAGTTATTCCAAGCTTCATACGTGTTTTCGGTTATTGCACTTTGATATTTAAAAATCTTTTCCCTTTTTAGCGTTCTAAGATCGTTGTTAAACCATTGGTTATTTCTATTTTCATTTAATTTTGTTCTTACACTAAATCTTTGTATTGTATTTTCAAAAACATTATCAAAGTTGTGAACATTATCGTTTAATCCTTTTTGTTCATCATATTGTAAATTTTCACTTATTTCATTTCTGAATATTTCTTTATTGTACTTAAAAATATTTATTTCTTTAAATTTATTGTCGCGTTCTATACATTCGCACTCAATAACAATGTCTATAGATTCGTGATCAGCTATTCTATTATTTATATTTCCCTTGGCTGAAATCATTTCACTGTTTGTTATAATATAGTCTATTAAAGTTTTTGAATTTTGTGTTATTCTAGTAAATTCCTTCATTACATGTTTGAGGCAATTATCATTAAGAATACTTTTTAATTTTCCAGTATAGAAATCGTTATTCCAGTCAATATTAAAATCTCCAGTTATTAAAATATCACAGCTTGTTTCGCATATTTCTTCTATAAAATCTTGAAATATATCACAAAATTCTGACTTTGAACTACTTGGTGATCTGTATACTGCTATAATTATAATTGAGATTTTTTTATATTTTGCCATATATGCGCTAATCCAATATTTTGAGTCTTTAATATTGTGTTTAAGTTCATCAATTTTCCAATGTTTTTTAAAATATATTATTAATCCACCAGTTTTTGCTGAGTTTGACAATGTACTATAATGGTCGTATTGTTGTAGTTCAATTTCACTTTCGTCTATTTCTGTCGTTTGATGTGTTTCTGTCAGTATTATGAAATCAGGTTTCTCCGTTTCTGCTATTATTTCCAATTGGTTGAAGTTATTTGTTAAGCCTTGTATGTTAGTATATAATCCATGTATCTGCTTTGATTGTTAGGCGGATAAACCTATCCTTCTTTTTTTTAAATTCAGTTTATTCAGATACACCGGGCATTCCCGGCTACTAGTGACATGATTTTCATCAAGACCTAAATTTAATCTTTTATTTTCTTTTATGCAGTTAACACATTTCATTACTGTGCTCTTATTACATTCTTTACTTCTGTGGTTTCCATGGCATTTGTAACAAACATCTTCGCTTTTGCAGTCAGACGATTTATGGTTATATCCTTGACATTTAAAACATTGCATTATATTTGTACCATCGAATACCCTACATCTATCCCATCCAATATTTAGTTTTTGACTTGTTATTACTTTCGGATATGACTCATCGTCTATTTTTACTTTTGCGTTAAATATTGTTCTATTATATCTTTTTGTTTCAAATATTTTAATAACATCTATTTTACTATTCTTGAGTATTTCGTTTTGTTTTTTTAGTTTTTCTATTAGTTCTTTTTCCGGAATTTTAAAATTTAAGTCTGTTATTACTATTTTCATATCAGTATTTTTTGGTATTTTCACTTCGTAGTCTTCATTCATTTCGTTTTGTATTGCCTCCTTTATTTTTTCGCGTTCTTCGACGTTTTCACTTTGAATCACTAATGTACCGTTTTTTCTATTTTCAACATTTGTAATTTTGAGGTTAATTGGATTAACTTTTTTGTTTAGTTCAGCTTTGGTTTTTTCTACACTTTGTTTTTCCTTTGGTTTTACAATCAAGGGGACAGTTTTTGATAGATCTGGCATCCCCATATTAGCTGTTAAAGTTTGCGCGTAAGACATTTTTGTTGTTTTTATATTTGTTTCTTTTATAACCTTCTTAATTTCATTACACATTTTTAAATTGTTTTTTTCGATTGTATCACATATATCTTTGTTTTTGTTTTCTACTTGATTTATATTTCCATATAAGTTTTTAACTTCTTGAACATTTTTTTCGCAGAGTTTTTGAATATTATCTATTCTTCTAAATCGTTCATCATAACGCCTCTCAATAGCCTCTAATAATGCTTTAATTTCCTTTTCATTTTGCTTAAGTGAAACTTCAAATTCATTTTTATATTCAACTAATGTTTGTTTATTTTTATCTACACTATTTTGGACTTCCCTTATAACAAGATCCACATTTTGGATGTATTGCATACAATCATTGCATATAAATCTTACAAAATTGTTTTCATCTATAATATTTGCCGAATATTGGTCAATACCGGCACATTTCTTTGTATAGTGATACACTTTATCACATACTCCGTTGCATCTAATGCCACTTTCTCCTCTTATCGATGACTTGCATTTACTGCATTCAGCCATCGTTAAATTTTTCAACAATTTTCCAAGTAAAATATCTTATATTTTGTTGTCTCTTTGTTTTCCACTTTATTTATATTACTAGTTTTATGTTTTTCAATAGTCACTATCTATTTTTTAAAACACTTTTATATTATTTTTATTTATTAAAATTAGTAAAATGTTTTATATATGCATATGTATGTGTACGAGTATGCATATTGAGTTTGCATTATTATAAAGTGCATAACTAAACTACAATAACTACATTACGTATACTTGCTATGTTTGTTAAATATTACTCATACGCGCAAACAGGAAATCAAGAAAGTTGTAGTCGGTTAAGCTCGACTTATTATGAATAACAATTTTATTTATGATAATTACCAGAATATGGTCAATACCTTAAATAAAAATCGGGGAAACTTGCTATTTTCCTCTTGAAATATCTTCGAATTTATTTTTTAAAGATAATTTTATTTTTATTAACTTCTCAAGAGTTTGAAATGATCACAAACTGAATAAACGGCCCTTCTTTTTTAAGGTTTGGCGAAAATGCCCCTTTCGTCTTACTATTAAAATGGTAGAAAAAACACTTTTTTCTACCCTCAAAAGTAAAAAAAAAAATTAGCCTGTTCTTAAAAATATTTTACAAAATATGATCTTAGAGACAAAACTCGTTTAAACTCAAACTTTTAAGTTCACACCCATCGCAGCCTTATAGTGGTTATGTTTTTTTAGTGTCCACTTACTATCTATCGCTTAAAAATATTGTATCCTTGAAGTTATCGCCTCTTATTAAATTAAAGTTTTGAATTGTTTAAATTATTAGCAAAAGTCTGAGCAAAATAATCACATTTGTCGCAATGAAACTGCTCTTATGTAAAAAACTTATGCAAGATATGGTGATTTTTGGGAGTGGAACAAATTTTAGGCCGTTTTTTTAAGTAGTGCACGGATCATTTTTAAAATTTAATGCAAGAGCCTGTGATATCAGGTCGTACACTGAAAAAATTATTAAGATAAAATCACCTGGAAATCTATTTAAAATAACTGGATATTCATTTAAAAACCGTCCAACAAGATATTCATTAAAATTAACAAAATATTTCATTTAAATTCAGACATCAAAAAATTGACTGACATTTTCGTCTAAAATTAACTAAATTTTTTGTCATTTACAGCAAAACTCAAAGTATCAGAAAAGAAATAACAAAGTAAAATATTACTAAAAAATAACTGACAAAATTAACTTCAACTGAAAATCAGTATTTTTGTTTATTTGAGGCTTTGAATAACCCTTCAAATCAGTTAAAAAATATATTGTATTAAAATTTAAGTGTTTTTTCATTTAAAAACAACTTAACGGAATACTTCCTAAATAACTTACAGTCAGTTACTGTAATAATTTTTTAAGTGTAGATATATGTAATATTATGTGTCAGAGAGTGAAATTCAAGACAGTGTTGGTCAAAAATTCTTTTTTTTTTTTGGGAGGGCATTTGTATTTAGGCTATGTGTACGAATATAATATTTCGGGCAGCAACTGATGGCATAAGGCGTGACTTATATGCGAATTTTTGTGGCAATACAGTATGGGGTATTAAAACATATGTTGGTTATTTATTATTTTATCGTATTTTGATTGACATTTCTTTATAACCTATTTGATTTTGAATATTGTTTGATAATATTTCTACTACTTACTATTTTATAATAAAATAATAAATTATTGCATACAAATGATTCTAAAATCTTTAAAATCTTTTTAAGGGTTACTTATTTTTGGAAAAAAATTGAATAGGAATATTATAAAATATTATTATATTGTACCTGGTGCATCCACTAAATATAGTCTGATCTATATGTAAAGATGCCCTTTGCAATTCGAAAAACATTAATGTGTGATCGCATACTGCCAACACCTTGTGCCCCTCTTTAGGTGGTTTAGTCAATCTAGCTAAACTACACTTTTTTTTGTTAAGTTTCTAGTTAAATTTTGTATGTTATAATATATTGATTCTAGAGGGTAAATAATTTGTTGAATTTGTTGTTCAATGTACTGTTTAACTAGGCAATAGTCTGCCTAACGCTTTCGAAATTATGTTCGGCTTTTCAAGGTTGAATTCATTTGCATGGTTTATATGCCAATCAAAAACGACGAACAATCAATAAAATTTATTTGTAGAAAAATAAAGTAGGTTGATAAAACATTTAGTTATTTTTTAAAATTTTAGTTATAAAAAACTTAAGTGAAAATTGTGTGAAAAAATTAGAAAAAAAATTGTAATTGAACATACTTTAATGCTATTACTGCAGACTTTATAAGTCTACGATTTTATTTGCAAAAATAATTCCTCTTCTAATTACAGAAATACACAGGTTTTTTATTTGCAGCAATTAATAGTTGCTTCTAAAGTTTTTCGACCTTTTCATTGTATATATTTGAATGAGTAAAAATTTTTTAATTTTGCAATAAATTTATCTTTAATATATTTTTTTATCATTGTTTTCAAATCTGCTTCAGTTGGCTTTACATGGTAATACAAAGTATTGAGATTTTGTATAATCAAAATATTATGAAATTTCCTCCGTGTTTAAAAAAAAGAGAATAAAAATCTGTTCTAAGTATTTTTCGTGTTTACACGGATGAGGTTGGTAAAATCAAAAGCAGTTGTTTCCTTGCCAGTTCCCATTTGGGGTAACGCCATATGGTTAATAACAATATTTACAAAAACAACATGAAAAAATTCTGCTTTGATTTTAATTGTTTGTATATTGTTTCATTAAGTGTAGCAACTTTTATTATATGCTGTAAGTGTTGCCAATCTTTCACACCTCTGATGTGATGAGAATACACAATACATTGTGCATTTACATGATGAGATTTTGTATTATTCTACAACATATTTTGAGAAGTCGTAGTATATGTATTACCACGTAAAAGTACCTTTAGTAGTTTTGGGATAGTTTTGCCTCGGAAACTAATGATTTTAAAATTAAAATAAAAAATAGAAAATAAACAAATCTTGATGAGCTTTTAAGATGTTGTGCTGTACTTTCCTAAAATTGATGCACGACTTTTGATTGTACCCCTGATTATGTGATGCCATCTTGAAACCTTAGAAAAATCTATTAATTGCTTTAATTCAAAAGCTAGTTTTAATTTTGTGACTTGTGTTTTTAGTTAAATACACTTTTTCGAAATAACAAAACATACTAAACTAAAACTAAAACATAATAAATCCCTTTCCACATCTTCCAGGTAGATGTCAAATAACTTATTTTCCCTTGCAAACATTTTTATAGAACATATTTACATCCTGTCACCACCAGCGTTGGGGGCTGCCATACAAATTTAAAAAAAAAAGAGGGTAAAACCTCTACACGTTGCGAAGGGTAAATAAGATTCGCCACAGTCGAATATAAAGCCCTTTCTAGCTAATTTTTAAATTTGTTTAATAAAAATCCAAAAGAAATAATTTGTGCTTTATTAAAATTAAATAGGTGACTTATAGACCTTATTAATATGGAAGTAAGTGTTATATGTTAAACGATTTATTGCCATTTTTACAACCAATAACATTAAATACTACCAAATAAATACATACATGTACATACGTTTAAGCATGTATAAGTATGTATAATAAAAAAATAATTTTATGTTAAAAAATTTATTCAATAACGATAAAACTATTTGCTACAAGCGTTTAATGTTTTGCCTGCCTGCATGTGCTTATTTTTATTATCTGATGTGATGGTATGTTTGTTTAAGGCCATGTATCAATCTATACATTCACATGAATTTATATACGTTTGCATGTATGTGTTAAATGTAAAGGAAACATGTTTACAGATGTTGCAACACAATTTAGTTTAGGTTTTTTTTGGCAATCGAAAAACCATAAATCTATGTTAAACATCTTTTTACAAATAGAAGCTTGGAAATAGCTACAGGAAATCAACACTAAAAATTTGTGTCAAGAAGGAGAGGGGTAATAAAAAATATACGTATGTTCACCTATAAACACTTATGCAGTTATGCATATGTTTGTATGTGTGTATATTAATAATACTTAAAATCTACCCCTTGACTATAAACTTTTCTTTTTAATTTTTATAGTGAAAATAAAATAAATATTTAGTTTTTTTACCAAAATATTTACTGAAAATCAGCAAAATCATTTGCTAGGCAGATTTGTTAGACGTTGATATAAACAACATATTCGAAAACAATATTATTATTACAAAAAAAGAAACAATCATGAATTTTTTTATTTCCCTTTTTATACTTTTAATTTTATTTGTTTTGTCAATTATATACAGTTAGTTTGGTAATAAAGTAAATGTTATTTTCCGCCAACATGCAAAGAAAGAGTTAAATTGTATAGGCGTTTTGATTATGAGTAAATTAAAGCTTAAGATATTATGAATATAATACCCTGTAGTAGTTACTTATATAAATTTGGCAGAATATTTTGAATTTTTATTTAAAAACATAAACCTCTTAATATATGAATGCAAGACTTTACTTAAGGGAACACTTTTGGGTGGAAATATTAAGGAACACATTTTATTTTAAGTTTGTGGATTAATTGATATGCATTCGTTTCAAATGTTACTGTAGGAGGTTATAGTTTCTTTAATAAATAAAAATTATCCATCCTTCAGCGTGTTAATTTTTACTATGGCTTTTCCACGCTGGTGAGTAATATATCTTCTGTATATATAGACACTTAAAAGAGTAACTGAGAGTTCCTGACTGATTTACCATCGCACAGGCTAAACAGAGACTTGAAATTTTGCCAACTCTCCAGGATAATAGGTCCCCTAAGAAGGGATTTCTGCGCGTAAAAGGAAATAACCGGTAACTTTCTTTCTCCCAACTTTACATGATAAAAACAAGATTTAACAAACAACAAATTTTACTCAAAAAATTAAAAGGCATGTGTCCGGAACTATAGTTGAAATTTTGGTACCCCTTAGTTAAAGGGGGGGGGGGGGGGGGGTAATAATTAACTTTTGTTAATTTTTTGGTACTTTTTGTAACTTATGAATTAATAAAAATTGAAACATAATATAAATTGTTTCGCCATGTCCCAAAAATGTATAAATATTTTGGCACTTTTTTTGCAAATTTTGTACCCCTTATTTAAAGGGAAGGTAAAAATTAGCTTTTGGTAAATTTTAAGTACTTTTTTGTAACTTATCGACCAATAACAATTGAAACATAATTTAAACTGTTTCGCCATGTCCTAAAAATGTACAAATATTTTTGGTACTTTTTTTTGTTAATTTTGTACCCTTAAAGATAAAAAAGTGTATATTATTGACATAATGTAAAATGAGTTCGACAGGTTTCATAAAGATAGGAATACATTTTTGGTAATTTTTTAAATTTTGGACCCTATGAGCTTAAAAAGGTGAAACAATTCAACTTTTTATAGTTTCCATTTCTTTTGGCAATAAAAAAAACACATTTTGATTTACTTTCAACAGGTCTCAGAAAGTAATGAATACATTTTTTCTATTCTTTGAAAGTAACCCTAAGGGTTAAAAAAGAGTAAAAGATTTTTTTTGGTACTTTTGCATGCCTTTTGTTACTTCTAAACTAACAAAGGGAGTTGTAACCTTGTTTATATTGCCTTTGACAGGCCTTACAAAAATATGATATAAAACAATGCCATAAATTGAGGCCCGAAGCCAACATAGTTTATAGAAAACATTTTTTTCACTTTTGGGTACCTTTTTGTAGTTTCTATAATTATCTAAAAAAAAATTTTGACAGAAATAATTGTTAAGTTTTTATATCCATACCAAATATGTCCTTGGCAGGGAAATTATGCGTTTGTGCAGATGCTTGTAATGCCCAAGAGTAATGGTATGAGAATCACCTTCAGGTATACCAAAAAAAAGCATTTTGGAATATAAATGGTTTGAAAATTACTCTATTTATTCACAACCTTATACATATCATTGGCCAATTTTTTGATAGTTCACAACATGAATGTTCAGCAGGAAATAGCATTTTGGGCTATAAATATATCGAACATTACTCGATTTTGACAAAATTTTTAACATGTACCAAACCTTATGCTACTAATCAGTATGCTGAACTTAAATATCATTGTCTCATTTTTTTTAATACAGCCCTCATACAAACGTCCTCCCAGAATTAGAATTTTGGGATGTAAATGGCTCGAATATTACTTCGTCTTTTAAAAATTTTCCACATGTGGTTTGTCTCTATGCTATCAAATATTTGTTTTACTGAATTAAAAAATTATCAGTTTTTTTTTTCATAAAACCCCCAAACAAATGTGGTGTGGGGTATAATGTGTTTGGTTTTGACTGTCTTTAGCCTTTGTACTTGTTTAAATTGTGAGTCTATTTATTGACTTAGATTGTGGTCGGATATCAATTAAGGGGACAAAAGTACTTTTTCCATTTTTTTTTTATTTTTTGCATATTTTATTTCCGTAGATTATTGAAAAGAAAAATAACTTTTCTTATATTTCTGGTACTTCATTTCATTTTTCGAGATTATGAGTCTAGAAATATAAAATATAGGCTTCTCAGATTAAGGAGAAAAAACTACTAACTTTTTTTATTTCGTTAATATTATGGCTACTAATCCAGATTATAGGGGAAAAGCCAACTTACTGGAAAAAAGTACCTTTTCCACACTATCGGTACTTTTTTACATTTTTTGGGACTGTGAGCCTAGAATAAAAAAATTTAATAGTAAAAGGTAGTTTTCCAACATATCTAAAACTTTTTTTTTTTCTTTTCTTTTGTGATTGTGAGTTTTAGTTTGAGGTTGTTGTTAATGCTTTTTTGACCATTAACATTTGATACTTTTTTGAGATTATACGTCTAGGGCTATTTAGGTCTGAAGTTATCCAATTGTACAAAAATCACTTATTCACATTTTTGGTCTATTCGTGAATTTTTTGAATTTAGAAATTTTTAATTAAAGACTAAAATTTGTTTATATTTTTTGACATTTAAATGAAAATAAAGGATTCTCGAATAACTTGAGAAATCGTAAAGCGGCAATACACAATATACTTTCCTCTTTGCCAATTTACTGAAATGAAAATACATTTTTAAGTAAAAAACTCAATTCTTTGTTATAGAATTGCTTTTAATTACTCCTTAAAGCATGCACTAGTTTTCTCTTTTAATTTTAAATAATAGAGCGTTATTAATAGGTTTGTAGATAATATTTATAAAAAGGCATTTTTATATTTCAGCTCGATGTTGCTGATTTCTGTATATGGATATTTCTTTTAAATAACTATTACCTTTGGATAGCCTCCGGGAGATATCCTTGGGGAGGAGTAAAAGCTAACTGAGTCAGTTTATATGTGAATAAAAGGAGAAAAATATATTATAATATATTGCTCTAGTTTGGGTCTAACTCTTTGATGAGCCTCGTTATAAACAGTTTTTGGAAAAAAAAAACTCTATAGGGTGTGTATAATCCAGCGTTGCCATTGTAGCTATCACAAAGTTACGTTTTTTCATCCAAAAAGCTACATTTTTTCTTTAACCGTTCGTATGTAGAATAGAAATACCATGTAGAAGGTCTTAGATCGAGAATATTAAAATTTAATAAAAGTTGTTAAGTTGTATGGGAGGTTCTAGTCCCCCCGCTCATCTCCAAATATTTTTTCCAAAATGTATGGATTATTTGATCATTACTTTTTGTAAAACATTCAAAGCCGATAGCTGTTATAGTTTCCCAGATACATCGTATCAAAAATTTTATAAAATTTGTTCATTGATATGGTAGGTTCCCCACCCCTGCTTCTATTCAAATAATTTTTTTTCCAAAATGTAAGCCTTATCTTCCAGTTACGTGTTGTAGAACATTTGATGTCGAATAGCAGTTATAGTTCGCGAGATATAACGTATCGAAAATTTCATAAAAATTGTTAATTTGTATTGAAGCTACCTCTTTCCCTGCCCCTAAACAAAATACTTTATTCCAAAGTGTTGGTCTTATTGTCCAATAATTTTTTCTAGAATACTTAATGCCGATAGCAGTTAAAGTTTATAAGATGAGCGCAAAGTTTGTGCAATTGTGAGAAAATACCAATTCCCCTGACTTCAGCTGAAAAAATCTTTCCTTCATTTAGGTGTGGTTTTCGCTTTTATCTCGGTCAAAAGTGAACCGATTTTGCTGATTTTAAGTAGCAATTGTCTCTGGAATATTTTATTTTATTTTTTTTTGACACCAATAACTACTCCGTATTACTTTATTTGACACCGGATTTTATTTGATTTCTACAGACAGACGGGCATGGGAATATACACTTCCCTGTCTATAAGGATCAGGAATATATATATGCTTTATGTGGTCGCAAAGGGATATTAAAGAAATTACAAACGGAATGACAAACTGATATATACCCTTATCACCATGTGAAAGATATTATAAAAGTCAAATAGTTTTTTTTTAAGAATGTCGTGACATGATAACAAAAAACAATTAAAGCCTTAAACTCTACAAATTCTAATAGCATGACTACATACATACATACACATAGTCACACATACATACGTAAATACAAATGCTTTATGCATTTTATTTAATTTTTTTCCTTTGGATGGTGGAAATATGTTAATTTAATGACAAATTAACTTATATTTTGTTTATTTTGTTTTTATGAAGCCTTTCATCAATATTCATATGCATGTATGTTTATTTGATTAGGCTGGAAAAGTCATTTTGAAAATTTAAATAAATTCTTAATAAAATTTTAAATGTAAATACATTTTCTTATTTTCAAATTAAATAAAAGAATTTGCAAATTAAAAATTCATCATCATTTAATTTAATTCTTATCTCTGGTTTAATTAAAGCCATTGTCATCGTTAATAAGTTAAAACGTTAAGAGAAAACTGCTTTCTATCATTTGTCTCGTCTTTTGTTTATTTGTCATGGATACAAGTATTTAATACAAACATTTAAAAACGCATTATTTTTAATTAAAAAAATAATTATAATTTTCATTGACAATAAATTTCTTTTCACATTTTATTTTAATTTATTTTTATTTAAACGGGCATTCGTTAATGGAAAATCATAGAAAAAAGTTTTATGATAAAAGTAATATTATTTTATTTTGCCCTACGTAGGGGCTCATGTTAAACTTTTGAATGCTGCTTAAGAATTTGCAGTGGAGGTTTTAAGTAAGGCATAATAGCGTTTTTGTCTCAAGCAGACCAATGTTTTTCTCTGAGTAAGTATCTTAAGAAAAAATTTGCGTGAAAAGCTAAAGACTTGAAATCTGGGAATAAAAAAAACGTAGGCAAAATAGCCAAAAGTCGCTATGTATCTCTCCCTTTTATAATACACGATTAAATTAACCCTTTAAAGCTATCGTATTCTACTCAAAAACTAAACAGACCCATTTCTAGCACATTTTTGAACTTACGGGCCCCAAGGTAAAAATTAAAGCTAGCAGAGACAAAACCCCATTATTTTTAGCAAAGCCAATTTTGGAGTTAGCCTAGTCATGTTACGCATTTAACACTGCTGATAATATCAGCCTGATATGCACAATTCACTTAATCAAACAGGTCAAAACAAGAAAATAAAGCATTAGTTTTCATACCTCACCATATGGAAAACGTGTTCCTAAGGTTCCTTATTGAAACCAGAATAGTCTAAAATCTAATACATTCTTGGGCAGTAAATAAAAAAGTTTAAAAAAAGTTATTTTTTATTAAAAACTCTTTGTAAAATGAACTACTAAAATGGTCAGATATGGAATGGAGAATAAAGACCAAGGAGTGCCCCATTAAGATATGTAACTCATATGTCTAAATTGTATTTTGAAGAGTTTTTTAAATTATTTGAAAATTTCACTTTGAAAAAAGTATGGTATCTTTGAAGGATTTTGGGCATGTTTGGCCTTGGTTTTTGTTTTTCATATAGTCTATATTAGTGACAGCGTGCCACCTAGGAGAATTCTGAGGTGTATTATTGGGACCCTCACAGGGCACTGCAATGTGATGTTTATGACGAGCAAATGGAATAGGAATTCTTCGGACTTCTGCAGGTTACTCGGGGATGAGGAGGAGAAAGAAGTGGCTGAGAAATAGGGCCTGTGGGAAGGGGTGGTGAATTGCATTTGTCACTACCCTTCGTAGCCTAACCTAAATTGAAAAAACTTTATTTGCAATTGTTGAGGTTGGAATTCAACTGAGTGAACAAAAACTTTTTTTTTAATTTGTTTGCCTTTTTTTAAGATTGTGACTCTAGAAATATAAAATTAAAGACTTTTGTCTAATATTAAGGTTAAAAGTCAAATAAGTGGGCAAAACTTATTTTTTACACACTTTTTTGCCTTTTTAAAGAGTCTAGAACTATACAAACGAGAATTTATAGCCCAAATGGGGGTCGGATGTGATTAAAGTTAAGGGGTATTGTTCGTCATGGAAGTCAGACACATAACGTCGTTGTTAAGTTATTGTGTTCTATAAGTATAGGACTTGTGTGTTCGATAGAACACAATAACTTAACAACGACGATAAGTAGGCGTAACGTATAATTTTTAAAATAATTTAGTACTTATGAGACTAAAAATATCAAATTTAGGGACATTAAATTTGAATTTGGGTAAAAGTCAACCAAGAGGCTGAATAACAATTTTTATATTTTTTTTCTTTTAAATAAAAAATTTCTAAGACTTAGTTAATTTCCAATAAATAAAATAAGAAAAATTTTTAGAAAAGTTTCAAAATTTGTTTTAAAGTTAACTGCTTTTGAATCTAAAATAATATTTTTTTTAAACCAGATTGAGATAAAAAGTCGTACAGTCAGACAAAAATTATTTTTTAATTTTAATAAAAATTTTGAAAACACATTTTGGATTAAGATTGTACAGTAAACTATGAACGTTTTACTCTTTTCCTTTTTTAATGTTTGAAAATTTCGAAATTTTATTTAAGCATATTCAAAGTATAAGCCATTGTAAAACTGTCTTCAAGGCTTCTGCTTGAAAAGTTAAATCAGGAAGAAGCCAGTTATAGTATTACTCCTCTTAAAATCAATATATGTATGATTTTGGTGTAAATATTGGACGTCTATATTTGAATAAAGTTAGATAAAAAGGGCTTAGCATGCGATAGCTAAATCAAAAATAGTCATAACTCAAAATTAGTCAAAATAATTTTTTTCCCCAGCTCTCACATTAAGTTTTAAACAAATACAAACATTTTATTAAATTTTTAGTTAACTTCATTTTGAAATAATTTTTGATGCATTTAAAACCAATTATGTTATACAATTAGCGCTATGTTTTCTTAAGAAAAAAAAAGACTCTCACGAAAAAAAATAATTTTGAGTTGTGGCAGTTTTTGATTATATGTGTGCAATGTGTGCATTTACAAGCGAAATTTATAAATAGTTTGATCTCTAGTTTTTTCGCAATTTTTCTAAATTTCACACATATAAAAATTTTCATTACATTGCATTACACAATTACACACATTTTGAATTTATCACCACATCTGCCCATTGGTATGTTTCTTTTTGCCAAAATACCGCAACAATCAAAAATAATTAGTTAAATGAAAATCTAAATGACAAGCCGAAAGAAAAATAAATAATTTTTGTATGATTTTTAAATGAAATTTGAATAAATTAAAATTGTTGTTTTAATAAGATGAAAATGAACATATTGAACACACGCAAAAATTACGAAAATTAAAATCTTTTTTCAAGATAAAATAAATAAATCAAAAAATATTTTTTTTTAACTATTTAACGCAATTTTTTATATTCAATTAAACAACTGATACCTGGAAATACAAAATCAAATTCGGTTTTCATTGATTAAGGTAAAAACAATCTGTGGAAATTTATGCTTTAGAAAAAAATCGAAAGGATTTAAATATAAAGTTATTTTGTTTATAATTTTCGTAATGAATACTTGCTGATATTGTTATTATAAAAAATTAAGGTATTGAAATGCATTTGAATATTTAAGTGTAGTGGCGGTTGGTTAGAGAATAAAAAAAAATCCTTTTAGTTTGACATTCATTTAGTAGTGTCATAACCATCCAATTAAACTTCAAGAGTTTGGTTTACTTTATGAACGTTTTTTGATTCCTTTGTTTTCTTTTTTTATTTAAAATCTGATGAATAAATGAAAGCAATTGTTTGGCCTTGTCATAAATAAAATAAAGAAAACATCAATTAACGTTAAAATAATCAATTGCATTTTAGAATAGTTTGCATGTCAAAAGGAAAGCTCTGCCAGATTAATACAACTGTAAATTTGTCTGGAAAAAAACATTAGGCAAGCAGAAATTTTGAAATAAAAGGGATAAATTTAGAACGAAACATGTTTCTGTTACATATAGGCTGTTGTTAAATAAATAATTGTTTATTTTGAAAGTATGTATGTATAGGTATATTGAAAATGTAACTGAATTTGGAATTTAAAAAAGGTGCTTCATATTGTTAATTTTATATTTTGCATTATACATAAAGAATTTTCGATTTATTGTGATCGCATCTGGTGTTGCCTTCTTTGCAACTTAAACCTGAATATTTTATGTATAATCTGGCAACCTTTTAGGAAATGCTTTGACAAAAGAGGATTCTTTGTAGAAAACTCGCCAAGAGGAGTATAATTGTGTAAGATTTTTTTAAAATGTAATTTTGTAGAAAATGAATTATTTTTTTTTATTGTTAAGATCGGTGATCAGAGAAAGAATAAATAAAAAAAATTTTAGTCTCTCTTGCCATACGACCAGTGTGGCCAAATTTTTTAATTACATTTAATGATTGGTTTAACTTATATCTGCGAGACGTTTAAAAGCCAAATCAGAAATATGCTTAGTAATAACCATGTTAAAGTTCTTATCCGGATAAAATATTGTTAACATGCATTTAATATCTATGAGATTGGCAAAATTATTTCGCATTTAGGAAAATTTTACTTTAACACAAGCGGCTTAATTTTAAATATTAAATTCCAAAACTTTTTCAATTTAGTTCTATCATATTTTAAACTTAAACAATGGTCACTCTAGTGCCATAAAAGACAAATAATTACGCTTAAAACAAACAATCAACACAATCAAAACATATAAATGTATTGGTTTGCCGATACCTGGTTTAAGTAATAAAAAACTCAAAACCCAAGGTTAACATTATAAAAAACGTTAATCGCCAGTTTATTTACGTTATTATTTTATTTTGAGTGTTACAGCCGCAACATAGGCGGTTCCGTTGTGACGGGTGTGCCCATTTTACTCAGATTTATTGCTTAAGTTGTAAAACTTTAAATTTGTAAAAAATAAAAAACCCACTATTTTCAATAATGTAAAGCTTTAAAATCTTATGTTAAAGTGGACGCTAAAAGAGCATGATTTCTTCCCACACAGACGAAATTATTCCTATATTTTTTTTCACAGAAAAGACTGAGTTGTAGAATCAGTAACAAATTTCAGAGAATCAGTATATATTTTCTCTGGCTGAGGACCTACAACGAAAGTTGTAAATTTAGACAAACAGTTTTGCAAGAATTTGTTTGAAAAATTTTTTTTGTAGTTTTTTGTGTGTTGTACACTCCTTCTTGCTGGTATGCATCACCTTTTGAAGTGAGGATTAGAGACCTGCATCAAGTCCTATTCAAGCCAATTCAAGAACCGCATAATTTTCTAATTCTTGTTTTATTGTGCGGTTAAACGGTTTTAGTGCTGTAATGTAGAGTAGCTGACACAGTTTTTGTGCTGCAGTGTAGAGTAGTTAAGATTAAAGAGTGGTAATAAGCACTGTGGTCGATAAAAAAAATTATGGTGTGGCAACAACAACAAAGACTTAAGAGTAATGTAGTTGTTATGTTAACAAATAATAGTACACACATTTAAGTTAAGTTAAGTAAACAAAAGAGATGGCGAACAATACAACGCAGTACTTATTTTTGTGTGTGCACACGTAAGGTATATGAAATGAATTAAAAATTCGAGATGATGCGTTATTTAGTGTCGTTTTGGGCTGGCCTCTAGTGATTATACAAAAATAAAAAAACCAACATTAACGCTAGTAAATTAGAATGTTAACTTTGAAAGTTCAATATTTCTGTGGTTCAGTGATAGAGTCCCAGCCAAGGCGCATGCATATCAGGTGATCTCGGTTATTTAGCTGAGTAAATGTATTTTTTTTATCAAAAGGTCAAAGGCTGTTTATGTTTATTTATTTTCTTTCTTTTTTATAAGCAACCACTGTAGTATACTAAGAAAAGCGCAAAAACAAGAAGAAGCCATTTGTGAGTTTTTGTTATCTGTCTTTGACATTCGTATGACTATTAAGTTGTTTTTGTAGAACCGGTCCCACCTAGTATAAGTGCGCCTTGGTTCCAGCCTGGCAAGCAAAAAGTGCCAGGTTCGATTCTGGACTGGGTCGAAATTTTTAAACGTTTTATGCTATTTTTTCCTTTGCTTTGGTTCGTTTTTATGTTTCCTGTTTTTTTGTTTTGCCTTTGCCAATGCTTGTTGAACTGTGTTCATTTGACTTGAGGTTAATTCCATAATTCATAGCAAAAGTAATGTTAGCAACACCTTTAAACAGCAAAGGCCTTGTTGGTTAAATGGATAGAGCCTACATCTTTCAATCACAAGGTCCCTGGTGCTAATTGTTGTCACCTTAAATTAGTTGTATTTGTAAACTAAACAAATTATTTTTATAATTGGAGAACGCACAAAATTATCTAATTTTATTATTTCTTTAGTGTTTCCAATTATATTTCGTAACTAATTAATCTGCATATGATAGTTTTATATTGGGGGCAAGATATGGAGTAAAGCTACCGGAAATATAAATATTTTCTTATTAAATATTGAAAATATTCAAAGCTTTATTCCGCTGTATATCATACTTTATGCTATTGCGGTTGGAAAAAAGATCACGAGAGATCATTAGTTAACAATTTCAATTGCAAAATAAATTAAGTGTTAATCAAAGTATGAGAAACAAATTTTTTACATCCCAAAAAAGTAAATTCTTATGAATTTTTAATAATCAAGTTTTCATCAGATAAAACAACGGAGCTTTAGATTTATGCTAATATATTCGTAATTTTTTTTTTAAATTTTATGACTTAACTAAAAACTTCCGCACACTTATTTCAAAAATTATTAAAAATAACTTTAAGCCTTAAGTCTTAAAGTGTCATAAATAAATTTAAAATATTTTATTTCTTAGGCCTTAAACATTTGAAATACTTAAAACAAAAAAACAAAAAGCATTCCTTTTGACAATTTAAGTTGTCACTAACAAGACTATTTTAAATGACATTAAGTGGTTTCGTTTTTAATCTTTCACGTACCATGTACAGAACATCCCCAACTCCTGCTTATTCAAAACCCAGCGATATATAAACAACAGAACTTGAAAGGCAAATAGCAGAAAAACAAAAGCAGCAGCAATTGAAGATAGTGAGAAAAAAACAAAACGCGTTATGAATATAACAGAGTCATAAACAAATTCAAATACATTGAAGGACGAAAAAAAAATTAAATCAAATGCAGTGTAAATTCGACACAAAGAAAGCCAGTAGCGATAACTTAAAAATCAGTTTTAATTTTGGTACTTTTTTAAAAGGAATAAAAATCAAAAGGGTTTAATTAAAAAATTTTTCGTTGTACACACTAATTGAAGAGAAATTTTAAAAATCTTGGGACTTGTGTATCAAGTTCTAAACACTTTAAATAAATATATGTTTAAATATTTGGCCCATTTTAAGCCTCTTTATTGTTGTACATTATAGAAAAATTTTTTTTAAAATTAATATTTTTAAAAATGAGAACAACTTCAATTAAAACGACTGAAGTCGTTAATTATACATTTATTTTAGTACCTTAAAACAATAAGGCAATTATTTTTTTAACCTCTCATATAATTTTCTTAATTTATAAAAATTAGTGAACATTTTTTGTTAATTTTTTATTTACAAAATTTATAAATTTCTCTCTCATAAACTTTCATTCGGGGACCATCCAGGCCCATTGTGTTTTAAATCAAGAAAAAGTAAGAAAAACCAGACAGTAAAGAAGAAAAGTAGTTGTAAGAATAACAAGAAAGAAAGAAAGAGCCCGCCCAAGGACAACAAAAAGCTATCAATTGAAGTTTTCAGGTGAAGCCTTGCCAATTGCCTTCCTACTACCCACCTAATTTTTGTAATGAGCCTAACAATAGTTTCAGTTTACACCCCGAAACATAACCTGATTCTTCCAGGAATCTTTTACTCACCCGCAAGATCCTTTGCTAAGTAGGCTCGGACAGGGGCAGACAACATTCTCTACCACCCCTAGTTTCTCCTAATCCTCCCACATATTAAAATAATCTGGAGTGCCGTGATCCCATATTCCTGGTCCAAGCCCTATTAAAAGAGTTTCTAGTTATAATCAAAATGATGTTTCTAAGACACAATTTCTCTCAATCCACAAGCAAATTTGTTCCTGCTCAGCTAATCCCAACTATCTAACCTAACGAAACCTGCAGTCACCTCTGTCCCCTAATTTTAGATTCGTCATATAAAGCATCCAAGTCTTAACCTTATATTATTGTGAACTCTTGTAAGTTTCCAAGTTTCTTTAAAAGTGTCAAGCCACTAATAGCGAGCTCGGCAATTTTATAACTAACTATATTGCATGGCTACGGAACCCAACATTTTCTGACGTTGAAGAGAAGTGTTTCATTCTACCAAGGGCTTTTCTATTAACCTAGACTTGAGGCAATGCGCCCTAAAGGACCTGTGTGAAGATATATACGTATTTAACTAGCAGAGACAAAAACCACAATTTTTAGCAAAGCCAATTTTGGAGTTAACATAGCCATGTTACGAATTTAACAGAGCTCATGTTAACAATTTACTTAATCAAATAGGTCAGTACCAGGAAATAAATCCCAGTTTCGAGACCTTACCATATGGAAAACGTGTTCGAAATATTCCTTATTAAAACAAGAATAGTCTGATAGCTAATATATTCTTAGACAGCAAATAAAATAAGTTTAAAAATAGATATTTTTTATGAAAACTCTTCGTAAGATGAACAACTAAAATGGTCAAATATCGAATGGAAAATATAGACCAAGGGGTGTCCTAATAAATTATGTAACTCATATGTATAAATTGTGTTTTGGAGTTTTTTAAAAAATTTTTAAAAATTTCACTTTGGGAAAAATGATGATATCCTTGAAGGATTTTGTGCATATTTGGCCAAGTCTTTCTTTGTCACTCATATAGACCACATGCATAATAAAGTCCAAAAAGTGCTCTATTAGGTTATATAAGTCATTAGCCTGAATTGTATTTGGGAGTTTTTAAAAAAATTTTTGAAAATTTCACTTTTGGAAAAATAATGATATCCTTGAAGGATATTGTGCATATTTGGCCAAGTCTTTCTTTGTCACTCATATAAACTACATGTAGAATAAAGACCAAAAAGTGCTCTATTAGGCTATATAAGTCATTAGCCTGAATTGTATTTGGGAGTTTTTTAAAAAATTTTTGAAAATTTCACTTTTGAAAAAATGATGATATCCTTGAAGGATTTTGTGCATATTTGGCCAAGCCTTTCTTTGTCACTCATATAGACCACATGCATAATAAAGTCCAAGGAGTGCTCTATTAGGCTATATAAGTCATTAGCCTGAATTGTATTTGGGAGTTTTTTAAAAAATTTTTGAAAATTTCACTTTTGAAAAAAAATTGATATCCTTAAAGGATTTTGTGCATATTTGGCCAAGTCTTTCTTTGTCACTCATATAGACCACATGCATAATAAAGTCCAAGAAGTGCTCTATTAGGTTATATAAGTCATTAGCCTGAATTGTATTTGGGAGTTTTTTTAAAAATTTTTGAAAATTTTGGGAAAAATGATGATATCCTTGAAGGAGTTTTTTAAAAAACTCCCAAATACAATTCAGGCTAATGTTTTATATAGCCTAATAGAGCACTCTTTGGTCTTTATTATGCATGTGGTCTATATGAGTGACAAAGAAAGACTTGGCCAAATATGCACAAAATCCTTCAAGGATATCATCATTTTTTCAAAAGTGAAATTTTTAAAAATTTTTTTAAAAACTCCCAAATACAATTCAGGCTAATGACTTATATAGCCTAATAGAGCACTCCTTGGACTTTATTATACATGTGGTCTGTATGAGTGACAAAGAAAGACTTGGCCAAATATGCACAAAATCCTTCAAGGATATCATAATTTTTCCCAAAGTGAAATTTTTAAAATTTTTTTAAAAAACTCCAAAACACAATTTATACATATGAGTTACATAATTTATTAGGACACCCCTTGGTCTATATTTTCCATTCCATATTTGACCATTTTAGTTGTTCATCTTACGAAGAGTTTTCATAAAAAATATCTATTTTTAAACTTATTTTATTTGCTGTCTAAGAATATATTAGCTATCAGACTATTCTTGTTTTAATAAGGAATATTTCGAACACGTTTTCCATATGGTAAGGTCTGGAAACTGGGATTTATTTCCTGGTACTGACCTATTTGATTAAGTAAATTGTTAACATGAGCTCTGTTAAATTCGTAACATGGCTATGTTAACTCCAAAATTGGCTTTGCTAAAAATTGTGGTTTTTGTCTCTGCTAGTTAAATACGTATTTATCTTCACACAGGTCCCTAAAGGCCACTTGACTATTGACACAAATAGTGCATTCACAATCCTTTGTAGTGTGTTTCCTTTTCCGTTAGTATTTTCACTTTTTTTCGACTGGAACATACTACGCTCACCAGATGGCTTGAAGGACAATCTTGTGTCCTTTTCCATCATATAGACGCCAGCTTAGGTGTCTTATATTTTAAATTCATGAACGAAAACTGCACAGCCCTCACAAAAACTATCGGATACCAACTAATAATCCTTATAAAGAATTATTTTCGATGTTGTTGTTCTATCACTGACCATTGTGACCATATAGGCCATATAGATCTATTTTCTACACTTTAAACCTCAGGACCAATGTCACATAGTATTCAAGTGTGGCCAATATTATTTGCTACTCCTTACCCCCCTTTTCCTCCAGTCTGACTTTGTTTCGTGCTGCGTTAAGAATAACTTTTATACCACTTAAGATATGATTATCATGGCACCGGAGATGCCAATTAAAATATATCGTTGGACCTTTTTACAGCACAAAGTGCATTCACTTGTTGGAAATCTTCTTCCAACCATTATGATAACCTAGTAATATAGGAAACATTTGGTTACAAATCTTAAATCTTTCCGATGGAATTTTTATGTTATGACCTCCGTTTTATGTTTGTCTCGCATTCCAGTTTACTGTTAAGGACTACCCCAAGATAATATGGCTCATATGCTTGCTAGTACTTCAGCCATTTTTGATGAAGGGAACCAGGTTTGTTTTCAGCATTTAATGTCCCTAATTTATCATTGACCGCCATGAGCCACTAAAGGGGTAAAAGACCTCCAAACCTTTAGGGTATCCCCTAGTTATAGCTTCCCTGTAATCTGCCTTTTCTAGCCTAGAATTTACAACCCTGCTCTTAGAAATCGGGGTTGCTAATTTGAGCTCCTAGGTCTATAAGAGCTTTATCTTTCAATTCTTTCTTACATTGTTAAAGGCTCCCTCATATCCAGGATACGCTGCTTTCGTATATTCGCTATCAAATATGCCGCATTCTATATAACCAACCACATCAAGCTGCGTACTCTGAACAAATTTACTATTGAGATGAGCATGTTAAGCTCCACAAATAATGTGCAGATCAATAAAACCCCCCAAATGAGGATTTGTTTAATCTTTCCAATATCTTAAAAAAATAGACGATAGATTCGAAATTCTGAAGTTCTTTGTTTTTGAATGGCCTATTCTCCTAGACTTAGACATTCTCTGGTATGGAATTCGAACCCAGTGATATTTTATAAATTTTTGTTAATAAAAGTATTTTTGTATGAAAATAAAATCTATTGAAACAAGTTATGATTGGATTTTTATCCTTTCTAGCCCCTTTTAAACCCATAGCAGTTCTTCTTCCTTCTACAAATAAGTAATGATTTGGAGATCATCGAAATTATACCCGATCTCGCATATTAAGTCTAATGCCAAAAACTTTGTGAACCCTTATATTTTCCTAGATTTTTCGACAATCGGTCAAAAAGCTACCAGGGACCACTTCTAGGTACCATTCTTAAAAGCACACTTAAACCATATAAATTCATTTGCAGTTTTTGGTAATTAATATAAATTAAATTTTAGAAAACATTGTACCCTTCGGACTTGATCCAAAAGTGTTTTAATAAAAACAAATTAACTTAATTTATTTTTTTAAGGCAAACATTTTTGTATTTTTTTAAAACCAAAAAAAAAGTACCAAAAAGGGTACTGGTTCTGAACTGCCTCAGTGAGAACGAAAGTAATCTGTTAAAAAGAAAGTGGGCACATCAACAACCATTCCTTAAAAAAAATTAAAATGTTAACACCAAAAAAACAAATAGAATAATTTTGTTTTTGCTTTTCAAACTTTCTAACAGCAGCTGAAAAACAAAATTATAAATAATATAATAAACTGTGACTAAACTCATGCTAGTTTTTTTTTTTTTTTTTTTCATTTTAAAAACACGAGCAACAAAAGCATGTTTTGTAAATGTCATTCTTCATTTGTCATTTTAACTGCGCCGAGTTTTGATTTATACTTAAGTGGCTCGTTCTACCATCTAACTCTCAAAGGGATTAAATTTGCTGGCAATAGTAGCACTGAAAAACAATTGAAGAAAAATAAATGTAACTGAAATTGTCTTAAAATTCTTGTGAAAGTTTGGTTGAGAGAATGTGGGGTGTTTTTTCTAAATGATTTTATGTTTTAGAAGCAATCATATTTTTAATATTTTAATTTTTTATGATGTTTCTCTTTAAATTGTATATAATGCTTTGAAAAAAAAACTGATCGCGTTCATTTTATAAAACGCATTAAAGGATAAAAAGTTAAATTTGTGGAAAAAGTACAAACATTTTTTTATTATATTATCATCACACACGATTTGGGATTAAAAATATATACGAGGGTTGCCTTTTATGTTTTGGGATTTGTCAACACTAGTGTTAGCTCAGACATACGAGCGCTATTCATGTTGTTTACAGTAACTTAAACGATTTAACTCGACCCAAAAATTAAATTAAATCGTGAACATTTGCGTGTGATTATTTTTTACAACTTTCAACGTGGATTACCTCAGCAACAGTGCATGGATGAACTTAATTCTATTTTTGGTGATGAAACTCCATCATCCAGTATTTATCGATGGTATGGTGAACTCAATCGTGGTCGTAGTTCACTGCAAGATGAATTTGGTGAAGGTCGTCCAAAATCAGTTGTTGTTCTGAAAGCCATTGATGCTGTTAATGAACTGATATCGGAAGATGGTCATGTGACCTATCGTGAGATTGAGACAACCTTAAGCATTAGTGTGACCAGCATGCATTTAATATTGCATGAAAATTTGACTGTCAAAACAAGTTTTTCGCGTTGGATCCCACACAATTTTTCAATCGCTCAAAAAAAGGCTCGTGTCGATTAGTCGAAAGAAAGTACGATCGCGGTGCTTCGAAACACGTCTACGATATCATGACAAGTGATGAATTGTGGGTTTACGTATATAAGACCGAAACTTAACAGCAGTCGACGGTATGGGTGTTTCAAGATGAGCCAAGTTCAACAAAAGTTGTTCGCGCACGAAATACTTCTAAGCAAATGGTCGCCAGTTATATCAAAAAAACTGGACATGTCGCAACCGTACCACTAGAACAACGCAAAACAGTCAATTTTGAGTGATACACAACCATTTGTTTGCCAGTTGTCTTTCAACAAATTAGGAAAACCAGCCGCCGAAGATGGATCCCCATTCACCACGACAATGCGAGCTCTCACACGTCGGCTCAAACAACTGCATTTTTAAGCACCCAAAACATCAAGTTGATGAGTCATCCGCCGTATAGTCCTTTCTCGGTACCAAGCGACTTCTTTTCATTCTCGTACGTAAAAAACAAACTTAGAGGTCAACGTTTTTCGACATCTGAAGAAGCGGTTGCTGAATTCAGAATGCATGTTTTGGAGATCCTTCAATCAGAGTGGCAAAAGTGCTTCGACCACTGGTTCGAATGCATGCAAAAGTGTATAGATCTTCATGGGGAATATTTTTAAAAACAATAAAGTAATTTTTGATGATTAATATTTGTTTTTGTTCTCTAATTCCAAAATATAAAATGCAATCCTCGTATCAATATCAAAATGATCATTCCTGCATTTGTATTTGTATAAAATAAAAGAAACTTTTGTAGTTCTTATATTGAAACCGACAAATCTTAAGGTATATATAGGAGTTTTAAAAGTTTCCGTGCTAAGGGGGTTTGTATTGAGGATCAATAATAAATTAAACTTAATTGAATTTTGTTAAACAACTTACATACTTACGTTTTTCTTAAACGATTTAGTTTTTGACCAATAAAAAAATTTAATATTATTATTGTAATTTTAAAATTGTTAATCAAAATTGAAAGCGGATTTTAAGCCATAATAATGATTGTTAATACTTAATATAAACTTCCTGATCATGCCACACAACGGAGTAGTGAAATATTTAATAAATTGAATAAAATTTTCAATAAATAAATATATTTAAAATGACCTAAAGCTTGAGAAAATGGACTTATTATTTAATACAGAAAAAAAGTTAAAAAACTAGAGAAAATAAATAATTTATAGGAAATGTTGTAGGTTAAGTTTGTGTTCTCGAGACTAGACTTCAACTAAATTCTTGAAAACCATAATGAATATTTTCTGACTTTATATATTACCTTCAATAAACTTACCGAGAATTACTTTAAACATACCAAAACATTTAAGAGTTCCTTAAATAACCCAACAAACAACTTTTCCGTCATTAACTATTTTGATTTTCTTTTACCCTTATATGTATGTTTCAGTAATTTTTAACAAGTTTTTGAAGTTATTGTATAAAGACAGAAAAAATTCATGAGGATTTTTAAAGATTTGGTTGAAATCTACTGACGATTTGGTGTAAAAACTAATAAATAGTTTGTTGGGTCTTTAAAGGAACTTTTGAATGTTTTTGTTTATATATATGTAGTAGTTCTCAATAAGTTTATTGAAGTTATTAAATAAATAGAGAGAATATTTTTTAGCGTTTTTAAGAACTTGGTTAAAGTCTACTGATGATTTTGAGTAAGAACCAATGAAATAAATATGAACAAACCTAACTTAGAAACAAACCCTGTAAATGAACTAAGAAAAGTGGGATCAAATCCTGAATAGTATTTTGAAAATGGTTGAAAAATAATTATTTCTATGAAAAACACTTTATTTATACACTGAAAAAATTATTAAGGTAAAATTAACTGGAAATCTGTTTAAAATAACTGGATATTCATTTAAAAACCGTCCAGCAAGATATTCATTAAAATTAACAAAATATTTCATTTAAATTCAGACATTAAAAAATTAACTGACATTTCCGTCGAAAATAACTAGATTTTCTGTCATTTACAGCAAAACACAAACTATCAGGAAAAAAATAAGAAAGTTAAATATTACCAGAAAATAACTGACAAAAATAACTTTAAGTGCAAAACAGTTTTTTTGTTTAGCTGAAGCTTTGAATAACCCTTCAAATCAGTTTAAAAAAATATTGTATTAAAATTTAACTGTTTTTTCATTTAAAACAACTTTACGGAATACTTTCTAAATAACTTACAGTCAGTTACTGTAATAATTTTTTGAGTGTATGAACATTATAAGAAAACTTTTTAATTTTAATACAAACAAGCAAAAGTTTTTAAGAGGCTTAACATACAGAATTTGCGGCTAAAGGCCTGTTACAGACAGCAGGCAAAACCCGAATTGATGTTAACAAATTTTGCACCAACCAGTTCTAGCTTAAAACACTTACGCATGTGCAATTTAATCACAATACAATTGCCGATTTGCAGAGTATGTATGCAGTGTATGGCTGTTGTTAATTATGTACCAAATTTTAAAAAATTAGGTATAACAACTGATGGCATAATTTCTTAAAAATATGTATGTAAATATGTATTTAAGTAATCTATTAAGTTCTTTATTCAAACAAGAGCCACTTAAAATTTGGCGTGTTTAAATCTGCCTCAGTTTAAGTTGGGAACTAATTGCAAATGGGAATCGGTTTTTTAAATTCATTCCTTGTTCAATTGCATATACACTTTGTTTGCAAAGAATAATTTTAAAGTTAGTAAAAGATAAAAAAATGTCGAAATATTAATTATTTTTTTTTTTTTTTTGCTTTACAGGTACGCATTTCCACAAAACTATTTTGGAATTTCGATCAGAGTAAGAAAATATATTAAAAATTAAATGACATTTAAAATTTTAAACATTTTTAACAAATTTATGATGGTAATAATTTTTAATTCAAAGTGTGTTACCATGACATTTAAAAATTTGATTTAAGAAATTGTTGTTATGAGATGTAGATGCGGGGTTGCGCGCCTATATTTGAGGGCAAAATAAAATAACCGTTTTGACAAGTCCTTGTATAAAGAATATATATGTATTTTAAGAAAAAATTAAACGAGTAAGAAAGTTATATTCAGTAAGACTATTGCCATTTTTTCCTGTGTAACAAAAGCGAGTTTACAAATGCAAAGTTAAAACGTAAAAAAAAGTTTTTATGAGCATTATTCTTGGCAAAATTTCTAAAAAATAAATAAATATTTAAATGGAATAATGACATTTTTCTCAGCGGTAAATTTTTATGAATCTGTTAATAAAAAAGGTAGTAATTTTTTTTGAGTGGGTAAGGGATTGGCGAAAATTGCCAGCTATAATATTGGTTCGACTTTAAATTATAACTAGAAATTATCTGGAAAAATGTAGGCATGGTCTTTACTGTTGTTTTTAACTTTCCTTTTCCAATAAACGAATGCATTCGTACGCTGACACATTTATTTCATTTCTTGCTCTTCTTGCCTACTTTACAATATTTAAAAAAATAGCCTAAATAAAACTAAATAAATTTCTTATTTGGCATTAATTTGAAATTTTGCACATGCATTAATATGTATTCAAAAAGTTTGAGTTTGTTAGTTAAAAATGTGAGAATAAAATTAAAGGGTTTTTGGCTTTTTCCCGCTGGTACTTGCATGTGTAAACCCCCAGTTAGCTTTAATTAATTTCTGATTATGTTTCTTCGCTGAACAATACAATTTGTTTCGTCGATAATAAGTTTGTTGGCTTTGCTGTTGCCGTTTTAATACTTTCTGATTTGTTGTTGAAAATTGTTGTTATAGAAATTAAACTGATGTTTATTTTCGCGGGAACAAATAAAAACTTGTAAAAATAAAATTATTTTGTGTTTCATTCTATAGACACAATTAAACTAGCAAATGTTCTGGAAACAAAATTTTCGTTAGAATATCATTAAATGGTAACGAAAAAGGAATTCCCAAAGCGGGGAATATAGATATGTTTATTATAAAAGAAAATCAGCCAACATTAATATATATTAGGCGTTACTTTAAGAAATGTTGTAATTTTGCTTATAGGACCGAAATCAGTAAAACATTTAACAGAATCAATACTTTTTTTTTTATCGAAAATCATTTCTATAAACAAAATTGTTAAATCAGATAGGGAATTTTATTAGATTTTTGAAAGAATTTATTTGGAAAAAATTCCTACTATTTTTCATAAATAAATTAATGCTATTCGAGAAATATATTTTTTAGTCTTTTATTCAGTCTTTTATCTATTTTGTTTCATATAAAACTCATATGATAATTTTATTAAGCTATATTTACACTACCTGAGTTGCCATCAGAGTTTTACAACTGAGACTCATTTGTATAGTGTAATAATATGTCTATTTCCATTTGTTAATATTTTTGTCTAACCTCAGTTGAAAATAGAACGTTTTCAATTGGTACCGTGAAATAACTCCCAAATGAAATAACTCCCAATGAAAAAATGAAATAACTCCCAATTTTTTTCCATACAAATTGGGAGTTATTTCATAATGAAATAACTCCCAAAGCGTTGGGAGTTATTTCATTATTTTTCATTGGGAGTTATTTCATAATGAAATAACTCCCAAATGAAATAAATCCCAATGAAATTTTGTTGGGAGTTATTTCATTTTTTCGAAGTGTTGGGAGTTATTTCATTCTTGTTGGGAGTTATTTCATTTTCTATCATTGGGAGTTATTTCATTTTTATTGGGAGTTATTTCATTTTTATTGGGAGCTGTTTCATTTTTGTTGGGAGTTATTTCATTTTTATTGGGAGTTATTTCATTTTACTAAAAGCAAGTGTATATACCAGAGCATTTAAAAAAATTTAATCACGCTAGTATAAAAGGTGACATTTATTTAAAAGTTTTGGGGTTTTAAAACCGTGGGTATATAGCCGGCCTTCGGCCGGGCGCAAGAAAAAAAAACTCCAGTGGATTCGATCCGCCGGCTTCGCAGTAGCCTTCGGCCGGGAAATATACTTTAAACTGTAGTAACTAAAGTGTCATAAAATTCATGTTTTATTTGGCGAAGCTTTATATGGAAAGCAGTAGAGCTTAAAGTCCATTGCCCAGCCGAAGGCTACTGCGAAGCCTGCGGATCGAATGGACTGGAGTTTTTTTTCCTTGCGCCCGGCCGAAGGCCGGCTATCTAAATCACTCCCTTTTAATAAAAAAATTATTTAACCAAAAAGGTGCTTAAAGTCCACGCGCCTGTCCTAAAGCTGTAACGAAGCTGGCATATATAGCCGGCCTTCGGCCGGGCGCAAGGAAAAAAACTCCAGTCCATTCGATCCGCCGGCTTCGCAGTAGCCTTCGGCCGGGGAATATACTTTAAACTGTAGTGCATCGGAAGTATTTGCAGCTTCATAACTAAAGTGTCATAAAATTCATGTTTTATTTGGCGAAGCTTTATATGGAAAGCAGTAGAGCTTAAAGTCCATTGCCCGGCCGAAGGCTACTGCGAAGCCGGCGGATCGAATGGACTGGAGTTTTTTTCCTTGAGCCCGGCCGAAGGCCGGCTATCTAAATCACTCCTTTTTATTAAAAAAATTATTTAACCAAAAAGGTGCCTAAAGTCCACGCGCCTGTCCTAAAGCTGTAACGAAGCTGGCATATATAGCCGGCCTTCGGCCGGGCGCAAGGAAAAAAACTCCAGTAGATTCGATCCGCCGGCTTCGCAGTAGCCTTCGGTCGGGGAATATACTTTAAACTGTAGTGCATCGGAAGTATTTGCAGCTTCATAACTAAAGTGTCATTAAATTCATATTTTATTTGGCGAAGCTTTATATGGAAAGCAGTAGAGCTTAAAGTCCATTGCCCGGCCGAAGGCTACTGCGAAGCTGGCGGATCGAATCCACTGGATGTTTCTTTCCTTGCGCCCGGCCGAAGGCCGGCTATCTAAATAACTCTTTTTACTAAAAATATATTTAACCAAAAAGGTGCCTCAAGTCCACGCACCTGTCCTAAAGCTGTAACGAAACCGGCGGTTCGATCCACGAGAGTTAACTTATCCTGCGTCCAGACGGAGGCCGGCAGTCATTTGGTTTGTTTGTTTAGAAAATAATTTTACGTTAGTAACATCTTATTTATGGATACAAAAGGTTTTCGCATTATATATATTTTAATTGGGAGTTATTTCATTTTCGTTGGGAGTTATTTCATTATTGTTGGGAGTTATTTCATTTCCGTTGGGACTTATTTCATAAAACAATTATTTTTTTTGTAATTGGGGGTTATTTCATTTTTGTTGGGAGTTATTTCATTTGGGAGTTATTTCACTTTTTTGTGACTTTTATGAAATAACTCCCAAACATTGGGAGTTATTTCATTTTTACCGTTGGGAGTTATTTCATTTTTTTCGATTGGGAGTTATTTCATTTTCGTTGGGAGTTATTTCATTTGGGAGTTATTTCATTTTTTCCATTGGGAGTTATTTCATTTGGGAGTTATTTCACGGTACCTTTTCAATTTTCAAATTATTTAACGTCTGAGTTTTAAATTTAAGTTTTTAAAAGTTACCGGATTAAATGCTTGTTTTTGTATTGCCATACACTTTGTACAAGTTTAACAACTTTTAGAATTAGCGGACTTATTATAATTTCTAAGATGTAATGTAATACTAAAAATAAAAATTTCAAATTGTTTTTTGACGCTCAACTCAGATGAGAAGTTAGGTAGTGTAAATATAGCTGAAGAATGTAATAAAATATTGTCTGAAAAAAAATAAGTTTTAAAAGAACTATTCGTTTGAATAAAAATTTGTAAAGTTAAAGTACATGTATTTGAATTTTTAATTGTTTGGGAATGGTACCGCTAACTGTATTGCTTTGATGCTTCTAACGTAAGAGGATTTATGTATGCGAACAAAGGTTAAACAAAATCTGTGCAGTAGAAAAACCGCCCATATAGAACTGCCCACTTTTATGCCTTAAGAATTTCGAGTTGAAAACCCAAGCTTAATAAAATCGTTTAGGTAGAAAAACAAGTACTTAAGTCAATGCTTTATATATTTGTTCAAAGTTTTATAGAAATCGGTGCAATAGAAGTACCTATATTAGGAGTTAAATTTTTGGGCGAGTGGCGCCGCCTAATATTTTTCCCTAAGAAATTCGACGTAAGAGGCCCTGTAAAACTAAATAACATCATACAGTAGCTCAGTAAAAAAGTTAATTTTTTGTGGGCATGGAACCGCCTTTTTTTACCAAACTTGGACTCTGGGTCGGTTAATATGCAAACAAAATTTTATAAAAATCTGTTGCGAAGAAGTGACTACATTTAGATTTCAGTTTTTAATGGCATGGTCCCCCTATATTTTGTCTTAAAAATTTTGCCGCTAGAGGCGTTCTAAATCTGGTCAAGTTTAAAAAAAAATCGGTGCAGTAAAAGTGCCATTATTAAAAATGTAACCTTTGCGTCAGAAATACAGGTAGTTTTTTTGTGCTCTGGGCGTGGTATCGAACGTTTTTTTTAAAGCGCACACCTTGTACTTAGAAGTGTTTCAAATTTATTAAAATGGTGCGGCAAACAAACAAAAATTAAACCCGGCAATGAATTAAAAAAATTTTAACCCTTTGACACTATGAAATTTCTTTGCCCACGAAATTTAATATTTAAAGTTGAATCCCAAGCTACTGGAAAATTTAAACTTTGTTATTATATATGACCCCAGTGATAATAATAAAAATTTTAATAATAATTAAAATTTTAGTTAAACTTGTGTCTTTTAATTAACTTGACTTGTATGTAATTCAATACTTAACTGGCTTTGATATTCTTAAAAACCAAAAATACAGGAAGTGAGAAAACAAACTCTAAAGGAATAAAAAGCATTTTCAAATTAGCATTTTACCCTTTTAATATGTGCAGATTATTAACATATATTCATTCATAAATGTTTATATACAAACATACATACATACATAAATATATTCATTTATCGTTTATTTGTTTTTAATTCAATTCTAGTTGAATGTTCAGTTCTAGTTGAATGTCTTATATCCTCGGATTCCTTAAGCTGGCATGCAACCGTATTTTTCCTATATAACAAACATATGTTTCTGCCGCATATGTATAGTAAAAATTAAATATGTTATAAGTTTTAGTATATTTGTGTTTAAAGAAATATTTTTGATGCAAACGTTTATATCGACCCGTGAAATGCAAAAGGTCCTAAAAATAAAAACAAAGGATTTTTTGATGGATAACCCTACAGCACATTAAATTAAACGGTTCTAGAAATTCTTGACCTTTTACATTTAAAAACAATTAAGAGCGCTATATTCGGCTGTGCCGGATCTTGTATAACCTTCACATTGGCCTTTCTATACACCCAGCCATCTCATCTTGCCGAGTTTTTTTTGTACTGCAAATCTTGTAATGAAAATACTTTGTGCCGGGTTTGAAGTCGATAGCAATCCTCGTTTTTTAAATAGAAAACTGTACGAAATTGTTACGATTGTATGTTTAATAGAAATACCATGTAGAAGATTCGAGGTCGAGAATTTTAACAGCTTTTGAGATTATTCGTTCAAAAGATTTTTTTTTAATCAGTATATTAGGTGTCCCTCCCCCTGCTTCTACAACTATTATTTTTCGAAAATGTAAAAATTTATTTATCAATACCTTTTAAAAAACATCTGAAGTCGATAGCTGTTATAGTTTCCCATCATGAAGGTCTTGTTGTCCAATATTTTTATAGTTTCTTAGATTTAGCGCATGAAATATTTCACAAAATTTGTGCATTTGTAGGGGAATTACCACTTCCCCTAATCCAATTTGAACAACTTTTATCCCTATAGGTCTATATGTTCAGGGTAACCGTGTCAAGCTATGTGCCAAGATTATATTTACTAAGATATTAGGAATATATTCACGGATTTTTTCTTAAAAAATGGAAAATTTTGGAGTTTTGCTAATAGGTATCTCGTTCAATAGTTTTAAACAACGATTGTTTAATATGAAAACGTTTGCTGTGCGTTTGGGTCCGGAAACTTGATTTCAACAGACACACAGTTGGGCAGACGGACATGGCTATATTGACTTCCCTATCTAAGTATAAGGATCCAGAATAAATATAAACTTAATGGGGTCTAAAGTAGAAAATGCAAACAGAATGAACTGATGCATCCCCTTATGTGAAGGGTATAGAAAATTAATCGCAAATAATTTCATTTTCAGACACCATCTTTGTTTTTAAATTGTTGTTGTTAATAAAACATATTAAAACAGAGCAATACTTTTTGAATTTTTGTAAGTTTTTTCTTTCTTAAATAAAGTTTTAAAAATATTTTTGGCTCTTTTATATTACATGCAACGAAAAATGTGTACATTGCTGTTTTATTTTTTTTTTTTTGTTGAGATACAATTTTATTTATTATCTCTTGATAAGTAAGTAAATATATCAAAAGGTTTTATGTAGGTTACAAAACATGAAACAAACTATGGACAAGTTAAAGTGTTGCTGCTTAAACTTTTGTAGCCAATATTACTGTTTAACTGTCCAGCGAAAAAAGAGCATACCAATCATTAGTGAATTCATTGATGAAAAGCAACCTGAAATTGTAAAATTTTTGAGGGAAACTTCAATAAATTTAATACGTGCTTGTTATAGGAGGTAAGTGATCCAAGAAACTAAAAAGTGAAAAATCTTAGATAGTTTCCTTGTTATTGTATATTATTTCCCCAAAATTCGTTTTATGTAAATCCTTGGCATTTTTAAGCATACTTAGATATTATAAAAAATAAAACTTAAAGAATATAAAATTCGGGAGTTGTTAAGAATTCAATGAAAGTGCCATGATTTTAGAACGACTTAAAATTTTTTTGCTGGGTGTTGTTAAGTATTCAATCAGCCATTCGTTGCATGTAGTATTCTATTTACATGGATAGAACACTTGTACATATGTATTTATGTGGCAATAAAAAAATATAAATATACCATCACAACAAACTTCTGTTGAGCAAAAAGCTTTCAAAATAGAATTTATAAAAAAAATTTAAATTAAAAGGTAATTAAATGTACATAAGGGCACAGAATACAAAAAATTTTGTTGTACAGGACAACCTAAACAGGAGCGGCAGGCGTCTTTTAGCTGTCAAAAATTCTTATGCCCATACAAATTGTATGAAGGAGACTTAAATACTGCGGCAATGATTTGAAATTGGAAAATCCGAATTTGACAGGGCGTTAAGAAGCGAAGTTAGCTGCAAAAGGATAAATCCAAAAATGGAAGTTTTTTATAAATTTTTACAAATATTATTTCGTCGGTTATTTGTGTCAACTTTCTAAATTTAATTCATGTGTTCTTTGTTGTAAGATCATTTTATACATAAATTTTTTTTTTTATAAAAAAAACCTTGTCCTACTTATATTGAATTTATTTTAGGAAATTTTTTTTTTGTTATTTAATTTGGTAATAAAATTTTTTTTTGTGGAAGCATTGTTTAAAACATTGCTGCAATGGCTGCCGCTTTTTATTTAGGTTTGCCCGCATAAAGCTCCCAAAAAAATATTTAAAGCTCAACTTATAATATATGGGTGTATTTACGTTAAATGCCCTAAAACGAGGAAACCCGTTTTCTTCTTAAAAAAAATTCATGAATTAATAAAAATAATGGAAATAAAATAGAAAATAAAAGAAATGATTGCAACTTTTATTGTTTTAATTTTTCTTTTTTGCTTTTACAAAACTTTAGATGACATTTGATGTAGTGAGTTTAATAAAAGTTGTAATAAAACTTTCCATTCCGATATTTGCTTTCCCTTATCTCCTTTAATCATTAACTTTCTGCCTTTTTATTTGTTTTGGTCCGATATGTAAAAAAAAATTTGTAAACGCATACAAATTTAAGGTTTTATTATGGGACATTGGACAGAGTGTCGAAGATCCGTGTGGATACCTGCCGCATTGGCCCAATCCCACAGTGCTCTCAACACAAGGTAAAAACAATGCGTCCACCAACGCCCCCATGGATGATATTTTGCCAACATGGCAAATTATCACCCATGGGTACCAATTCGAAGACATACATTTGGATATGCCTTCCCCCTTGGTGAGGAGCGGAGCCTATCTAAAACTTCTACCGATCTAAAGGTCACGGCACCCGGTTGCAATGCAACTCCACATCGAGCAGAAGCTCTCCCCGCGATTTGTGTTTAAGCCAGAACCACCACGTTGCTCCCGAAAGGGCCTCAACCATTGTCAGGCTAGAACCGAGGTTCTAGGGGCTTCTGACACCCGTGGTACCAGATTTCGAATGACAAGCTTCTGGTCAGGCCTCGTAGCCAAGGTCAAGCCAAGGCTACTTCCAGTGGAACTCCAAACAGTTCAGAGACTGGCAACCCCTCGTGGCCGAAACCACTTCCAGTTTCGACTCAAAAGTCCGGGACTGGTCACTTCAGCATCAACAAACAACAACACACAAAAAGACAAAAACACAAACATTGAACAGCCGCCCTCACGAGCGACACTTTGGCCACACAATGTGATACCAGCAAAGACAACACATACAATACATTAAACAGACACTAATGAGCAATGAGCCCCCTCACGGGTGACCCAGTGTCATTTCAAGCGATCAAATCCAATCGAGCGGCAAATCGTTTTCCAAACAGTGCGAAGTCATCCACGGTGCAAGACTCGGGAAAAAAGCCAGCAGGAACCAAGGTACCTGCAGGAAAAGTGATTCCAAAGACACAGTCGACGTGATACCCCTTAGGGCGAAACGCCTCCCCAGTGTCCGTACATGCAACATGAAAGCCGATTATTGCCAAACATCAAAAACGGGTGCGACAACCATAAGCAGCCAACAACAGACGACCCAAAAGTTATGTACTGAGCGGACACTTACAGCGACAATCGCGCACAACGGCCTTACAGAAGCCACCTCCACTAAGTTCCGACAGCCAAAGCCCGTCTGGTCCTTCTCCTGGCAAAAGCAGCACGAGCGAACTCGCCAAACTTGTCAAACGTCCGTCTGTTCTCTACCACCCTACTAAAGTCCCATCCCGTACCGGTACGGACATTGGACAACATAAATAATAATAAATAAAACAAATGCATTGTTCACATGCAGCTGCTAAGTAATATCGTTATAAAAAATTCTAACTAAACACGCCGTTTTGCTTTAAAATTATCTAAAATTATTTATTACTTTAATTAATTCAATTATACAAAAATATTACTACTTACTTATAGTTTATTTCTGTTTATGTGCCAGAACCAAACGTCAAATTTGCCACCGTATGTGACAAAAAATCATAAGACAGGCAGTGTCTTATTTGGGCAATAAACATAACAAGTTCTAATAAGTTAAAAGCATTTTTATCCTTTTATGAATCATTTTTGTTTCAGTACTAAAAATGCATTGAAACTATTTTTGTTTTGGCATTATTTCAGCTAATTTTTTTAATACTTTCGTCGTACACATTTAAGTGGCGGCCAAGCCGTTTTGTTTTATTTTAAACTTGATAAAAAGGCAAAATATTATTAAAAAGATTTATATCTGGTATAAAGATGGATGCTTACGAATTATAAAAAAAACTGGTAAAGTGTGAAAAAATTAATTTATTTTTATGTAAGTAAATCACACTTAAAGATGCCAATGACTTAGGTTAGGTAGAACAGGCAACCGTTGAAGGAAAAGATACAGCTCAGTTGGGTCTGCTTAATTCGGTCCCTTTTTGTTACCTGGAGAATGCCAATGACCTATATAAAATGAATTAATAGATAATAAGCAAAATTTGATAAAAAGATTATATAAGATTTTTTTTTTTTTTGATGTTTTCCCTTAAAAATGGAACCACTTCGGGTGGGCTTTAGCAATGAATTTTTTAATGAATAGTGTACTCTTTTTCTCTATTAGGCCCATTTTTAACCCCTTTCCTGTAAGAATTTCTTGTAGTCCCGTCTTATTGGATCTGTACATATAGAGAGGTTATCACAGTCCCAATTTGAAGTCTTTAGGTCAACGCGTTCTGGCTGTACGAAAACAAGTAAGTCAGTCGATCTGTCAGTTGGTCAGGCAGTTGGTCAGCCAGTCAGTCGGTCAGTTATTACGTTGTACCTTTATATAATTATATGTATAGTTATATATGTTTATAGAGCAAGAACGGCCAAACGCCTTGGACGTTTTAAATTTTTTTTGTTTTTGTTACAATAACAGAATACACACAACACATCCCAGACGTTTAGCCTTTCGTTCTTTTAAACACCAACATAAGACTCAAGTAGTACTTTTTGCACTTTATAAACTAATTATACAATAAACATAGAATTAGGGGCCAAAGACTCCGTCTGACATAGAAAATAGTTTTGGGCGGGGAAAAATGCTCGCACAGTAATTGTTTTTATCTGGGTTTAGAATAAAGGAAAATAATAAAAACAGAATGCAAATAGACTATTGATAAAGCTGCTTTATAAAAAAAAACAATTTTTAATAAACATTTTGAAATTATAACACGCGCGAATTTAATTAAGAAGACATGACATGTTTTTTTTCATTTTTATTTAAGCAGACACTTTTTTATTGGGCAACACAATTATAATTTTAACTTCCCCTTTCATTTGTGATAGGGGTCTATAAAAATTTTTTATATTTTTTATTATCTCTCCTTAACCAAGTATAAATCAGTAATACAAAGGAATTAATATTATAAATTATAAGTAAAATAGGTAAGAGAGCTATGTTTGCTTACCCAGTCTATTCTATCGTTCGAGTTGTCAATGCTTTTATTATAGGAATTCTAATAAGAGTTTTTAAAATTCGATTCAAATCGAAGGCCTTAATTTGCCCCCTGATCTATGCAAGTCGTTTTCAAACAGTAAATATTATAATTCCTTTTGGTGGGCTTAAAGTTTTTTTGAAACAGAAAACTCACAATATATGAACAATTGTATCGACTTCCCTTTAAGATGCAGTAGGTACATACTTTATTGGGTCGCAAATGAATATTAAAAAAAAATTACAAACGAAATGATAAACTGATATAAGCCCTTATCGCTGTATGTAGGGTATCAAAAAGTGAAACATAGCTTGAATAGTTCAAATGTTAAACTTACATTTCATATTTTTTATTTTTCCTGCTTAGATTTTTGACTTTAAGACGAATAAGCCATATGGTTTGATTCTGTTGTTGGGGGTCCTGACTTTGTCATGGCGCATGCTCTATTGTGGAGGGTTTTCTCCTAAGCATGTGAATAAGCTATCCATCCATGAATGGTCGTCAGAGTCACGTAAGAGCAAGATGGTATACCATATAAGGGTAGGCAGGGAGTAAAGGTTCATTTATACGTGGCTTAACCATAACCACAGAAAACAGCTGTTCGAATCAAACTTAAGCGCAACACTGCTTCGGTTATAGGGACTTACCATTACGCCACAACCATAACCATTGAAACCAATTGAGTTTTGGTTTTAATGGCAACGGTTATGATTATGCCGTTATAAAAAGTCACGTATAATTGAACCTTAAGATTAATAGTTAAAAGGGATTGCCCTAGAGAACATTTAAAATAAAAGAATTGTAAACCTTTCAGATTCTTTAAACATTTTTTTATTTAAATTTTTCTAAAAGTATATGACTTGAATGGTAACTTGCTCGCAACTGGACCGAAAACGAGCCCGTTTCATCATAACTGTTTCACTTGTTAAATAGAAAAAATCCAATAATTCCCAAAAAACTTTTCGAAATTCTCAGAATAAGCTTTTGTGGATTATTTTTTTACCATAACTCAAGGTCTAAGCTAACATCTACGTAAATTTTTTGGTAATCAGACTAACCGTTAAAAAGTTACTGAATTTTTTTCCTACCCACTGTGCACCGTCTTCTATGCTGTTATGTTTTATTGCATGCAAAATACGTTGACTTGTCTTACCTGCCATTTGTATATACCTCAAACACCAGGAAATATTTATTAGCGTAAACACAAAAGATACATTTTTGGCGTCCTTGTCGTTTATACAACCACATATAAAAACATCTCCCTTTGCCAACGTTTGTATAAATGTAGGGCATATATGATTCGCCATAGCTGATTAAAAAAGCTCTCTGTTGACTTAATCTCAATGAGTGGGCGCTAACTTGTCGAAGTCATAACAATTGTGTTGATATCATTTGAAAATGCGGAAAATTTTAAACATTTTAAAAACAAATCGATTGACGTGGCTTTAAAGCAAGAGTTTTATATAAATAGGACGACCTTTTTTAGCAAAACCATTAAAGCTAAAAAATACATAGTTTGAAACTTAAAAGATAATGAAGAATTTCGCGTTTATAGTTTTAGCTCTATCAGCCTTTGTAAGTAAAATTTCTAGAAATGGTAGATATGTTATGCACACTAAATACAAAGCAGTCTCAACGCAAAATCACTATAAGAGGTTTTAATTTCGTTCTGAAAAATTTTAAAAATTTATAACAAAAAAACTAAAAAGGTTTTTCAAATAGAGTTTACTTAAATTCAAACCAAATAATCCTGTTCTTTAGAGATGTGTTCAAGGAACATGATTATGTGTATTTCATAAATTTAAAATTATAATTGTTTTGGATTTAGCGCTTGATAAGTACATTTATGTGCATGTTATTCAAAATTTTTTATTTAATTTTTTTTTCGATAAAACATTTGCCACAGGTTTTTGCTGAAGAATCGACTACTGAAAATGGAAGCGTAACAAAAAGCCGTCAAGAAAAATGCAACAAGTTGATTGATAATCTTGATTATTGCTACTGCATTTTTGTTGAGTATGGTTTTTATATTCCTGGCATTGGTTTTAATATCGATCTGCTTACTAAAAATTTTAATTTGGAAGCCCTTGTGGAGACGGAGTATAAGGAAAAGGTTAACAAATGTATCTCCGGCACAAACAAGAACGATAAATCCGAAAAGCAGTACGTGTTTATGGTTGTTATTTGTATACTTAATAGACAAAATGCCTTAAATGATAATTAATTTTTCCAAAAATATCTAAATATAAAAGTGAAACTTTTTATGTAAATTTATGCTTAAAAATTTTAGTTTTAAATAGTTTAAAGGTAAGATATCATCATCTTAAAAGATTAAAATGATTGATAAAGAGAAGACAAAAAATTAGAAAAAAATTGGAAAGCCGGGCATAGGCATTCGCGTAGTTACAAATTTTTTCTAGGTGGCAAGGTTCAACCCCATCAGAATGGCCTTCCTACGCCAAAGGTGATGGGCTACCATATTGTACCCTACACCACAATTTATTTTTTGATACCCAAGTGCATGGGGATTAGTTGGGTTTAACATGATTTGCCGATAAACGCATATACAATTTATGCTGTTAAGTGTAATGTTCGAAAGTGTAACTAATATGGATCCAATGATAGATTATTATTCGATCACAATTATATTTAGTTTTACAATTGGTAGCATAAGGTTTTTCAGATATGCAAAACTTTGCAGAGATAGAATAATATTTAAAGCAATTATAGCCCAAAATGCTAACTTATTTCAGCAGCTACTCTTGTTATTAGATTCAGTGTTATCCTTGGTACTGTAAGAACACTAAAAACCAGAGAATTGTGCGGAGAAAAATGGCAGATGCTGCCAAAAAGCTTATTTCGAGAAGGCATTTGTGTTATTGTTGACTACCGCCAGCTTCATAAGGCTGAGCACAAAAAACCAAAAAAACGAAAACCAATTTCTACAGCAAAAAATAAAATTTTTTGTGCTAAAAATAATTATTTAAAAATATGATTATTTTGAAAAAAAATCTTAAGCAAAACATGGTCGTCTCGCTTTTTATTTCAAAACACTATTTGAGTTCATTATTTTGGAAGGAGGTTTCGCTTAATTGACATCAATAGCTTGGGAAATCTGTAGATTTCTCAAAAAATTGTGCCATCAAGTTTGGTTCAAAATCTGATTTATATTTTGTTAGAGTGCCAACTGTGCAATATTGTAGCTAAGACTTCATTTAACAAATATTGTTACATTTTATAAGAACAAAAATATTTTTCCAGTACTTTTCATTTCATTTTGCACCGAATCGTCAGTAGAATTTAGTTTGTTTATAATAATTCTCAATAAGTTGATTGAGGTTACTATATAAAGGCAGAACACATTCATTAGTTTTTACAAGAGCTTGGATGTGGCCTACTTACGATTTGGTGTCAAAACCAATGAAATTTATATGAATTTAATTTTGCGCGATAATAAACGTGTTTTTTTTTAAATAACCAGCACTGAGGGGATGTCCCCTGTAATAAATAGACTATGGGAAGGAGGATATAGGGAGTAGGGTTTGTGGATATTAACTGTGACAGGAATGACACAGTATTGTTCCATATATGGACTGTGCGACTAAAGAGCGAATTTTTTGTGTAATGTGTAGTGAGATTCACTGGCCAACCGACCAAAAATGGGTGTACTCTTTTAGAAAGACGTATATCACGCAAAAGAACGGGTATCAGGAACAAGTCCCCTGATTCATTATAGAGAAGCGAAACGCACCCACATTGCGACGATGTTCAAGTCAGTCGATTGAGTACCTTCGCCTGTTCCTGTACGCGGTCAAGAACCTCCACAATTGACTTAGATATGAGAATCGTATTTCATTTTCGGTTGGACATAGGTGGTATAAATTTTGAGAAGTTCAGGTTGCGTAAAGTAATTTTCACACCGTTCCAAGAAACCCAGACACTTGGATACTTTCTTTGATAGAAAAAAGTGTCTTTCGCCAGCGGGCATCGCACTGAATTTTTAAGCCCAAACCATCAAGAGTTTCCATCTTCCCAATGTTTATACCATTAATTAATACAGACGATGCAGTGTAGTCCGATATGCATTTGCGTGTCAAAAGAACACATTGGGTCTTAACGGCATTAAAGTCGACCTTGTTCTCACGGCCCTAATTGGAGATAAACATCAGATCACGGTTAAGTGTGTCATTTGTACTCTGCCTCATAACCCCAATCTCCAAGGAGCTAAGCCTGAATCCAAATGAATATGAATGGCGTATACTGCAGTCGATTGCAAAGGAATAGATACAATTTGAGGTCCGACATAGGAGGTTATTAAGAAAGATAAGAAATAGAGTAGGAAAAAGGAAGGAGCCTTGCGGTACCCCTGAATTGATCTCAAACTTATTGAAAGAGATCCCATCTATTACAACATGAATAGTGCGATCTCTGAGAAAACTCGATATAAATCGAAAAAGTTTGCTACCGACACCAAAAGCGACAAGTTAAGATAGGAGCGCACCATGCTAGACTCTAGCAAATGCCTTAGAGATGTTAAGAGCCCCCACTTTACTTTCGCCAAAATGGTGAATCGAGGTACACCATTTCATTTTTCTGTTGGAAAAGCCAGTAGAGCGTGCTCTTATAAAGCCGTTCTGGCGGTCGCTTAATAAACCGCCAAAAAGCATTGTTTCAAAACCAGTTCCGATATACCATCCGACCCAGGAAATGGTAAAATACTTTTAAATGCACAAGCTCAAAAAATATGCCAGACATAGTCCCAGGCACTCGTTAAAGCTCGGGCAGGGGCTGATCGCTTTCCGGCAAATATGAATTGCCTGCACTAAGCATTCAACTTTTGCATTAAAAAACGTAAGTTGACTTTTTATTATATGAGTTTGAAGAATTGTTTAAATTTGAATCAATATTGATTATTATATTTTGTTGAACTCATTGTTTTAATCCAAATTCGTTTTAATTATTGCTGGTTTTATTTCAATTTTTTACGATTTCCTTTTTCAAGAATAAAAAAATACTTTTTATACATATTAATTGAAAGAAACTTATTTGAAAAACCAAGTTTTCTTACTAACACCAGCCAAGTAGAATAAAAGAAAATATAAATTTCCGTAATATAACACGCGCAAATTTATTTCTAAATACATGCATTAGTTTTGATAATAGCATACCGGAAGCAAAAGTCTTTTCCTGTTCTTATTTAAATGGACACTATACTTAATTAAATTTGTCAATACAGTTATAACCATAATAACACCCACTTAAAATATATATGAACTTGTCATTCCCTTCATACACTCTACGAAAAAAAATTATATATCAGATTGATGGAGGACTCTATCTTTATATTAAAAGCTTAAGCAAAGTGGAGCCTAACTCTTTAATTTGTTAAGCACTTCGAAACAATGTCACTTAGTTCTTGATACTTTTTTTAAAACTTGGGACAAATATGGTTAAAATTATTTTTAAAATTTAAAATTTTTTTTGTAACTTAATAAAGGTTTGGGATTTTTATTTTTATTTATTTATTTATTTTTTATTAAAAAAAAACATTAAAAAATATTTTAGGATTTTTTGCATAATTTTTGTAGCTTCTAAGCCAATAGTGATAAAAAAAGTAATTCAAATTACGCTCAAAAACAAATATATTTTTGGTACCTTTTTGAAATTTTTACTCTCAGAAGAAAAAAAGGCATAAAGTTTATATTCCAAAGCTCATAGAGATTAAAGTATATGTATTTTAAAATTTGATAGGAGTGCTCGAAAAAAAACTAAATACCCTATGAGTAAAAAAACACTTTTCGCCTTTTTGGTACTTTTTTTTGCATTATCTGAGATTATAAATTTAAAAATGCTTAGTACTTTGTTACCTCTTCCTAAGTTATCAGTCTAGATATGTAAAGTCAAGTGCTTTAAACCTACCTTGAGCGAGAAATTCAACAATATCTGCACAGTTTTTTTTTTAATTTCGTCTATGTTTAACATTTTCTGATTTAATAAATATAAATATATTTAATTTAGGTCTATTGATCTATAAGTAGTAAGCTGTTTACCTTGCTTAAGGCCTGAAGTCAAATACATATGTGGACGAAAAAATGTTCATAGAGGGGGAAACTACACCTTTTTATTATGGTATAATCCTTTTAAAACTAAAAATTACAAAGACCTGGCTAAAGATTGTATACTTTTTAGGGTTCATAACACTATATTACATAAAGTGTTGCGTTTTAAAAAAATAAATTCAGGTGCACTTATGAAGTAGCGAGCTAATCGCTAGTCACTTGTGCAAGCAAATGCTCTTCTTTACTAGAAAACGTTTTAAACCGGTAAGAGCGCTATACTTGGCTGTGCCGAATCTTATATACCCTTCACATTAGTCTTTTTATATACCCAGCCATCTAATCTAGCCAAGTTATTTTGTATTGCAAATATTGGAATTAAAAAATATTTTGAAATAGAAAATGTAGAAAATTTTAACGTTTGTATGTATAAAAGAAACACCACGTAGAAGGTTTGAGGTCGAGAGTTTTAACAGTTTTCGATATCAAGGCTCAATTGTACGTGACTTATCAAAATGCCATAATGATAACCGTTGCCATAAGAACCAAACTCAATTGGTTTCTATGGTTATGGTTATGGCGTAATGGTAAGTCCCCTATAATCAAATGCAGTGTTGCCCATAAGTTTGGCTTGAACAGCTGTTTACTGTGGTATGGTTGTGTCACGTATAAATGAGCCTTTATTCGTATTAAAAAAATTGAAATAAGTTGCTTATTTCTATGCGGGGTCCCTCTCCCCCGTTCCTAACCAATATTTTTTCGATAATGTAAGAGTTATTGTATCAATACTCCTTTTAGAACATTCGAAGCCGATAGCTGTTATAGTTTCCCAGATATAACGTATCAAAAACTTCGCAAAAATTGATTATTTTTATGGGGGATACCTCTTTCCCTGCTCGCATCCAAATTTTTTGTTTTTAAAAAGTGTAGGCCTTATTGTCCAATAACTTTTTGTAAAACATTTGAAGTTGATAGATGTTACAATTCCGAGATAAAGCGTACACACAAAAAATTGTCTTAGAAAACTTTACTTAAATCAAGCCATAGCGGTGTCAAAAGTACGGTGAGTACGGTTTTTCTTAAATCAAGTACGAAATTTCTTACTCCAAGTAAAATTTTTCAAGTACGAATTTCTTACTTTTAGCCACAATTAAGCCAAAAAAATGATTGATTTAAGTTGGAACCGTACTTGATGTAAGCGTGAAAAATATTGATTTAAGCCGTAATCTCGATTAATTCGAAAATGAAATGTCATTTTTTTGACTTATGGAGCTATATTAAAGAAGAAGAATTTTATATTTTATTTTTATTTTATAGACACTTAAAATTTACAATTTAAAAATTTCATTTTTTGTACTCACCGAAGCTGAGATTCGAACCAGGGATTTCTGCACTGAAGTACAAGCGCGTTACCTCTAGGCCATTGAGACACTTTGTTTTCAAATGTTAAATAATATATTAAAACAACTAGCTTTTTTCTGATTGATTTGATGAAGCAATCCGAATAGGCTGGATTTAAGAAAATGTAAGTAAAGATCGTACCTAAAAAGATTTTGGATAAATTCAATAATAAAATTCTTGATTTTAGAAAGCGAGTTTTCTTTCTGTGTATCGAAAAATTTCATAAAAATTATTAATTTGCATGGGAGCTACCCCTTTGTCCACTCTCACCCAAAAAAATTTTGCTTCAAAGCGTAGGTCTTGTTGCGTAATCACCTTTTGTAGAACATTTAAACGACTTTAAATGTTATCGACATAGCTGTTATAGTTTCCGAGATATATCGCATGAAATTATTCACAAAATTTGTACAATTGTAGAGGAGTTACCACTTCTGCAGATCCTATCTGAAAAAAAATTTTTCCTAATTAAGGCCCCTATCTTCAAGAGTGACTATATTTAGTGAGATGTTTTGGGATATATGCACGAACTTTGCCCTAAAAATAGGTTTTTTTGGTTTTCACTTGTTTCTTGGACAATAACTAACAGATTTTGCTGATTTTAAATAGCATTTGTTTTAGAAACATTTCTGATTGTTTGATACCAAAACATTTTTTATGCATTTTTGTTTGAATTAGAAAACTTGATTTCAAAAAACACAGGCGGACAGACGGACATGGCTAAATCGGCTTCCCTATCTACAAGGATTTAGAATATATCTATATATATATGGGGTCGCAAATGGGTAATGAAGAATTACAAATGGAATGATAAACTAATATATACCCTCATCACCAGGTGAAGGGTACATAAGAATCGACAAAGCTGCACAGAGGAAACGATTTCAATTGAGATAATTAAAATCGCTTTCTTAACCACAAATAAAAACTCGATTGTTAAAATTAAGTAATTCGATTGGCATTGAGCTCGGTTGCAATCATATCCTTAGTGTCTGGGTTGGTGAATATAAAAATTTGTGTTGATTCTTGTTTGTGTTTGTCAAACTCATACTTTAAGCACATGTGTTTACTTGGTTATTTACGATACAAACTGAGGAAGTTTTAATGGCTAATCTGATGACGGGTCTTTAATTTCTATATAAAATTTGTCAAAAAAAATTGATATAAATAGGGCGGATTTTTTAACACAATCATCAAATCGTCCTTACCTTGTTAAAAAAAACACACAGAATGAAGATTTTTGTTTTAATTTTGGCTTTGGCTGCTATGGTAAGTAAAAGTTATGTTCAGATGTACATACTATATATATATACGTAAGTATGTTAATAGACCTATAAATTTAAAAAAAACTTTTTAACAGGTTTTTGCCGAAGAATCGTCTACTGATAATGCGGGTGCAATAGATAGCCGCCAAGAAAAATGCAACAAATTAATTGACGACCTTGACTATTGCTTCTGCCTTTCTGTAGAATATGGTTTCTATATTCCCGGTATCGGTTTTGATGTCAATCTAATTACAAAAAAACATAGTTTGAGAAACCTTACAAAAGTGGAGTTTACTGAAAGGATAAACAGCTGTCTATCTGAGTACAGCCAGGAAGATGTATCTGAGAAACAATATGTTTATTCTGTTATTATTTGTATACTAAAGAGATAGAACTTAAGAATGTCACCTTAATTTTCTTAAAATATTTGTTATTAATACATATTTTTGATTTTTAGTTTGGCTTTAGTTCATATAATTTCTTTTTTATTAGAAGAAATTATTATTTTCCGTTAATGTTGAAAGAAACTTTCAATTTGAAAAAAGCTGATTCTTCTACCAATATTAGCCGAGTAGAATGCATTTTCGAAAGCAGCTACGCAATTTCATCATCAGTACTCTTTGAACGGTAGTAGTGTATATGGTTGTAAACATCACCTATTTAACTTACATGTAACAGAGAAAAGTATACGGTATCAGTGTTTTCCTTCTGTTTTTATTTTGTAAGTTAGGACGAAGTTTATTTTTCATATAAACTATGCTTTTTTCCATTAAAAGTCTCTTTGGCAACACTTGACTAACGGACAAGCATTTGTCCATCTCTCAGATGGAACGAAACGCTTTTTATTATTGTATATCATACAATAGATGTAAGTTAAATAGGTGATGTTTACAACCATATACACTACTACCGCTTAAGGAGTACTGATGATAAAATTGCGCAGCTGCTTTTGAAAATGCATTCTACTCGGCTAGTAGCGGTAGAAGACCCTGCTTTTTTTCAAATAAAAGTTTCTTTCAACATTAACGGAAAATATTAATTTCTTCTTATAAAAATAAATTATATGAACTTAAGCCAAACTAAAAAGCAAAAATTTGTAATTTAATTTTATTAAAAATAAAAATGCCATTGGCAGTGGCATCACTGCAGTGCCCTAATATGCAAAAATGTTAAAGAATCTATAAAATATTAAGTCCCTTTAATTTAGTAAAAAAAAATTATTTTATTTCAAAGACTTTTATTTTAATTTTTATAAAAAATTTTTTGTTTTGTCTGGAATTTTTCATTTGACAAAATGACATCATCACATACCTTTTTAATCAAATTGCTGACTGTGTGTGGTAGTAGGGAATTTTTCGTTTTTATAACTGTATGTGTTTGTTTGAACACTAAAGCTACGATAAGTTGTTATAAATCGACAATAAAATATAATTTTTCAAAGCATTTATGACTATAAAATCACTCTATGAAGTAAAATAACGACGATTTTTGAAGACGATTTTTCATGTCAAAAATGCTATGTAATAATTTCAACAAAAAAAAAACCTATTTTTGAGCCGTATTATTACTTGCAATGAAAATGTGTGTAAATTAAAACTGCATAAGAGTTCCCTTTTTATTTTCAACTACTCAGTGGTAAACAATGTTCTTCTGCATGTTGTTCACTTACTCATAAGGCAATACTTGGTGAACGTAAGGAAATTGTTTACAAAATGTTCTGTAATTAACATACATATGTGAGTGAACAACTTAATACAAAGAACGAACTAGTTCTTCTAATTCTTCTGAAGGGTGCACCGGTAGGTCAGTGCTAAGTGCACGAGTCTACCAGCCAGGGGGTTGTGGGTTCAATTCCCACCAGAAACCCTGGTAAGTTTGCTTCATTATTCTGTTCTTTCTTTCTTTTTTTTATCTATCCTTCTCTAAATTTCTTCCTTCCTTCCGTCTCAACCTATTCTATCTGCTTCTCCAGGTAACACAAAGGGAACGAATTAAGTGGACCCAAGTTAGCTGAATCCTTTCTTTCTACGGCTGCCTGTTCTACCTAACCACCTAACCTACCTAACTGTTCTAAACAAAATTTACCAATCTCTAAAAGGAGCAATGTTGCCCAACTCAACCGTGAAACAGTATTTGTTGGGAACCCCTGCTTTTATAAATACACCTATCATTTTAGCCGCTTGTGCTTGTAAAGGGGACACAACATTCTACATTTGCGTTAACACACACAAGATCTTTTATTTGTTCTTAATTCTAGCATCGAATTTTTTCAAGCTGGCATTTGAATATCAAGGTAAAATTTTTTTAAGCTAGTGTTGTTTACTCAAAAGAGCGTAACAACAAATTGCTAATAAATAATACTTAAACGCAGAAAAAAAAGGTTATAAAACGGGGAGCAGTTTTTACGCAAAATCATTCTTGAAATTTTTTTGTTCAAAGATTATGACGGTGCTTACTACAATATTTAATATAAAGTTTTTTGTGGCAATTTTGGCTCTATCAGCTATTGTAAGTAGAATTTTTAAAATTTGTACAATATATCTTAAAGAGTTTTTTTTTTAAATTCGATTAATTTTGTCGCAGATTTTCGGTGAAGAAAAAAAAAATATTTATAAAACGCCAATTGAAAAATGTCAAAATGCTTCCAATGCTACTGACTTCCATAAAGATCCTTCATTTTTTCACTGTGTCTTTGGCAAATTCCACCTTGAGACAACAGACCAGAAAAAAACTGATGCTTTTAAAGAAATATTAGCTATGAAAAATTTATCACATGCAGAGCTTGTGGAAAAGATTAAAAATTGTGTGGTTAAAATTGGCATAGAAAATAGAAGCAATGAGACGTTTATTATCAATGTTGTTGATTGTTTAACACACACAAAGTCAAACCCCAACTAAAATTAATTATATTATTTGAATTAAAGTCTTAATAATGGTAAAATGCTTTTGAAATTTAAAAAAAACACTTATTCATACACAGGAAAAAAAATTAGGACAAACTAATTAACATACTGTCAATACAAATTTTTTTTTCGAAAATTACTTAAAAATTTACATATTTGGGTAAATAATAAATACTGCTTTAAATTTGCTTGTTGAACATATTGTTTTAAAAATAATTTTGATTTCATTATTTCTGGCTTAAGTTTACAGTTATAAGTTTTTTGTACATTGTAATGTTGGTGTTTTTATAATAAATAAAAAATTTACGGGGTATTTTAAAAATATATTCATAAGCAATTGGCCTAATAAAATGAATTTTTAAAAATTTAAATAAACACTTTTTTTACTTTAACGGAGTTTTTTTTTCGGTGTATTTACAGAGAAAAACCTAAATCTTAGATTGATGCAATTTTCCACGCATATTTAAGTTCTTTAACGCAAAATTCTTAGGTATGCGGTTTTCCACAAACAAAGATTTAAATCTCAATACAGGTATTAGAAGGTATGACACCTCAAGTAAAAACGATATTTTAAATTATAGCAATGATATTCGAACTAAGGTAGACATTCCTGTTAGCTGTCTTATTTTAATTTCCGGTCGATAAATTTATTTAAGAAAATAAATCTTAGAAATTTTAGAATATTTATAGTTATTTACTTTAAATGTTTGTATAAAAATAACACAAGTATACACGGTTTTGGAGCTGAGCAACTACAAGTTATTCCTAAAGCTATTTGGAGCGCTGAATTCGAATCCGGGTTCCGTTTTTCCAGATTGGTTTTGGTTTTCGAGACATTGCATAGTTACCGTTATTTGCGTTTTTTAAAGAGATGATGTTACTTATATGCAAATATCTTCAAAAATATTCGTCGGTTTATGCAGTTATTATTTTTTATTGAAAGATAATAAAATTACTAAAACAACCATGGGTCGTTTGTGAAGATTAGTCAAGAAATGATTGTGTTACAGTGGACACAATTTCAAAATTCATGAAACATTTTACGATATTTTGAAATTTTGTTCTTTTCAACTAATTTTTTTTACACCAGACAATTAAAAGTTTTGCTATTTTATAACATAAGACATTAGTTTATTTTAATACGCACATTTTGCGCCCAACAAGACCCAGATTGGGGCAAAAATGACAAAGCTACAGAAGATTTAGTAAATAAACCCACATTTTGCTTCCAAATGATTGGCGGTTATATATCAGTCACTTTTGTTTAAGTGTGAAGACAGTTCCACTCCTGCAACCGTGATGCGAGTAATTCTGCTTCTTGTTTCGATAGATCTAAATCACGAATCAAGTCATTTAGCATACTTTGCGATATTATGTGTGTCTCTTCCATGCTAAAATCTTCGGTCGGTGACGAACAGTTCGTCCATGACAAACTGAAAGTTCACCTAGGATTTGCACTCACACCTGGGCAAATTGGCAAAGGGTCATTGTTCGTACGGGGAACTAGCTTGGACACTGATGACACGTTAGCATATTTATACTTTGATATTTTTTTTTGCATTAAGACCGATTACACTCATCAAGCAAAAATAACAATCATCTACATGATTTTTCGGCTGTCTCCATAATATTGGCATCAAAAATAAAAAGTATGCTTCTTGACCAAGTGACCAGTTGTACAGTTTTGTGATACACGCTTTACAAAATAATTTCGGTACCCACGGCTTGTGAGTGTTTTCCACACAGATACCAAAGTAATAAGAATATGCATCTCTCAGCGCTTTTGATATGTTTCTTCCACTTTTTCCGATAATATAACACCCCTAAACATAACAAAAACGCTTAGAATCAACTTTGCCCTGTTTTCTTTCCATTTTCACATGTTTTGAAACAAAAAATAACTTTAAGTTTACAATTGAATTGGCGTTTCCACCGATGCCAACAGCTGATTGCCGTTATTACAGTGCAGTGCAGCCAATATGCAAGAGCCCGAAAACTAGAACCAATCTTGAAAAATAAAAACCGGATTCGAATTCAGTGTCTCAAGTAACGTTCAGATTTGTTCTCATCGGCTCAGCTGCAAAAGTTGACCGGAATTTGTAAACTTGTGTAATTAATCAATAATTTACCACTAAGGAGAAAAACGAATAAAACAATATTAGAAAGCGTTGTTCTCCTTTTTCTCCAAAATTTTTAATTATACCATTTATAAAAAACTATTGAATAAAACTTTAATTCATAAACGAAGGTTTAAGTTAAAAAAAGGTCTATTTAACAACATTTTCATGCGAAATGTGTTTTATGAACCGTTTATAGATCAAAAAAATTTATAAGAAATAACTAATTTTCTAACAACTGCTAAGTAATACAGACGGTATGTAGTAGTAGTAGTTGAAAGTAGGAAATTTGTAATGCCTAATTACTTCCAAGTTTTTGCCAGGGAGCTTTTTGCCTTTTTTTGTGCCATTTCTGACGCTATTTTATGTCAGTTAAAATTTTTTTTTAAATTTGGTGCCATTTTTAATTTTCCTGATCATAGCAGCTTATACGTTTAGAAAAATAAATAATTTTTTTCGAATTTTAGACACTGGTACCCCCTATAAAAAAACGCTTTTTTGAAAATTCAAAATTTTTTTGAAAATCTAACAAATAAAACAAGAACATTTTTGCGATGTTACAATTTGTTATATTTTTTTAAATTGATTATTGTTCTTGAAATGTATTGCATTTTAAATGTTGGAGACGAAAATTGCTAATTTATTAAAAATTATAAATCAAGATAGAGTTTCACGCCTCTATATATACAATTTTGATTTTAGTGAATATAAGATCCTATTTAAAACTTCTTTTGCAATTTTTGAGTTTGGGATCAGTTTTTAGAAAAATGTTTTTTTTTTAGGATCATATTTATCAAGCAAACATTTATATACCTCAAAATGAATGTCTTCGTGGGTCTTAGTACCTTTGGGAATGCCAGCAAAGCATTCTCCTAATACAGGAAGGATTAATTTTTTTGAATTCATTTCAAATCGTTTAGTCAAAGTATCCGTTTTAAAACCCATATCATAAATGCCAATTTCTTCAGATTTGCATAACAAATATTTTCGAATCTTTTTCTTATCGGTATATTCAAGCTTGGCAGTTATACTAATTTGTTCTGCTGATAAATTGCTATATTTTAAGCATTTTTGACGAATATCGGCAAGTTCTTTGCATGTTTTGGCGGACCAATCTTTAGCAAAAGCCTGCTATAAAAATAATTTAATAATATATATGTGTATTAAGCGAATATAATGAAAAAGTTTTACTTACAATAGCTGCAAAAGCCAAAATTACAATAAAGATTTTCATTCTTAATATCGTTTAAATCGCGTTAAGTTCTTCTAATAAACTTTAAGACTTAAATAATTTATTGAGAAAACCCTTCTTTTTTTATAGCAATTGTTTTCCACGTTTCAAAAAAAAAACCATAAATAACGATGTAAAAAATCTTTGTATTGAAAATTCGTTATAGTTATGTTTTAAAGTCTTTGAGTAAATAAACTTAACTAAGTATGTACGCGTTAAAAGAACATTACGTAACGCTATGTCTCGACGAGATATAAATTTGTCTAACATTTAACATAATTTTGTCTGCACATAATACTGCCGGCACATAGTATTGTACTTGTTTAAAGTTCATTTATACGTGACATAACCATAGCCACAGCAAACAGATTTTCGAACCAAGTTTATGGGCAGCACTGTATTTGATTATAGGCGACTTACCATTACGCCATAACCACAACCATAGAAACCAATTGAGTTTTGGTTTTTATGGCAACGGTTATGGTTATGGCATTATGGTAAGTCAAGTGTGATTGAGCCCTTAGTCATCGTTGCCCTAAACAAATACATATATGCATAACAATGTCCACCATTAAATGCCATTTAAGACAACAACAACCACATCAATACACAAATTATTCAAAGTATAAAGATGGCTTTTTTGCTTACATATCTTATACGTTATGAATTTTGACACTTTAAGCCGATGAATTAAACCTTAACCGTTAGAAGGATATTATTTTATTCGGGTCTTAATACTATCTTATAAATACTTTATATTATGAATGGACTCAACAGAAAACTGAGTACGTTTTCTTCACACCAAAGAATATGTAAATGAATTTTGAAAGAAAATTTTGTAAGAAAGTACGGGATCAGCAACCGCCAAAGGTAATAGATGTGACTTAACAAATTTAAGTTTTAAAAAATTTTGACTGCAAGGTGGTATTGTGTAAAATACTTGTGAAAACGGGCTTAAATATTTTAATATGTTCACGCCTGCCTTGATCTACCAACCGGTTTTCATATCAAATTATTAATTGAGTTCGGCAATTGTTGGTTTTTCTGCTGCGTAGAAAATATGTTCATACATATACATACACACACACAGAAACTCACAATAGCAGCACATTTTTCCCCATTTTTAAAGTTTTTTTTAATAAAAATATCTGTTTTGTATTTATTTTTTTATACCCTTCACATAGTGATAGGGTATATATCACTTTGTCATTCCGTTTGTAATTTCTTTATTATTCATTTGCGACCCCATAAAGTATATATATTCTGGATCCTTATAGATAGGGAAGTCGATTTAGCGATGTCCGTCTGTCCGTCTGTTGAAATCAAGTTTCCGGAGTCAAATAAAAAGATACAGACCAGTTAATGGTGTCAAACTATTAGAAATATCCTGGAGACAATCGCTATTTAAAATCAATAAAATCGGTTCACTATTGACTGAGATATAAGCGAAAACCCAGAGTAACCCATTTTTTTTAGGACAAAATCCGTGCATATATCCCTATATATCTCAGTAAGTATAGTCACTCTTGCCACAAAACTTGGCACGGATACTCCTAAAGATAGGACCAGGGGAAGGGGTATTTTTTCTACAATTGCACAAATTTGGTGAAATATTTTATGCGCTATATCTCGTAAACTATAACAGCTATCGACTTAAAATGTTCTACAAAAAGTAATTGCACGCTAAGGGCTACGCCTTAGGGAAAAAATTTTTTGGGTGGGGGCAAAAAAAGGGGTAGCTCCCATACAAATCGACAATTATTATCAAATATTCGATACGCTATATCTCGGAAACTATAACAGATATCGAAATGAAATGTTCTACAAAAAGTAATTGCACGCCAAGGGCTACGCTTTAAAGAAAAAATTTTCGAGTGGGGGCAAAAAAAGGGGTAGCTCCCATACAAATCGACAATTATTATAAAATATTTTATAAGCTATATCTCGGAAACTATAACAGATATCGAAATGAAATGTTTTACAAAAAGTAATTGGGCAAGAAGGCCTACGCTTTAGAGAAAAAATTTTTTGAGTGGGGGCAAAAAAGGGGTAGCTCCCATACAAATTAATAATTATTATAAAATATTCGATGCGCTTTATCTGGGAAACTATAACAGCTATCGACATCAAATGCTCCACAAAAAGTAATTGAACAATAAGGCCTACGCTTCAAGGACAAATATTTTTGAGTGTGGGCAGAAAAAGGGGTAGCATACATATTAACAATTTTTGTTAAATTTTCGATATGCTATATCTCAGAAACTATAACATATATCGAAATCAAATGTTCTACAAAAAGTAATTGGCATTAAGGGCTACGCTCTGAAGAAAAAGATTTTCGGATGGGGTAAAGAAGGGGTAGCTCCCATACAAATTAACAATTTTTATAAAATTTTCGATACGCTACTTCTGGAAAACTATTACAGCTATCGACTTCGAATATTCTACAAAAAGTAATAATCAAATAATTCATACATTTTGGTGAAAAAGTTGGTGAAGAGCAGGGGGAATAGAACATTTAATAAGTTTTATTAACCTTTTAATATGAATAATGTCGAAAACTTTAAAAACTCTCGACCTCAAATCTTCTTCATCTATTTCTATTATTCATACGAACGTTAAAATTTTGTTATTTTTTCTATGGGCTTTAAAACTCGCACAAGGTTTTTTATTATATTATTTGCAGTACAAAGTTACTCGGCTGTGTATATTTAAAGACCAATGTGAAGGGTATATAAGATTCGGCACAGCCGAATATAGCGCTCTTACTTGTTTTTAGTTCAATTCTAGTTTTTGTTTATTTATTTTTTGTTTTCTTTTATTTGAATTTTTGACAACTGTAGATATAAACTATCCATAAAATTTTGAGATGACAATTTTTATTCATAAATTACTGGTCATCATGGTGGAATATACCTTGCTGGTCATGCTGAAATTAATTGTCACTTCACTACACCACTGGTAATCCAATCTCAATAAGCTGAAAAAATCATTATTCTCTCTTAAAAATTTGTATGGAAAACATTGTAGTTGCGTTGATAATTGGGGATCTAATTACGCATGAGAGAGCGAAGCACGTTATTGAATTTTATTTTTACAAAAAAATATTTAAGAATTTTCTTAAATGTAACAGAAATGACATTTTATTTAAATTTTCAAAAAAGCAAAGCAATCTATTCAATATACAGTGTTGTGTACATGGTGGCTGATGAAAGCTGCTACAAAAAAATATATTTTTGATAAGTCGTCGCACCCCAGTTATTCATTGTTGCACTTAAAGTTTTTTTCTTTGATGTTTTGGTTAAAAATTGCTTAAAATATTAAGTTAGAATAAGTTAAGAAATTGTCAAACAGGGGCCAAATCGTCTCATTCGATTCGAATCGAAATTTCACTCGATCGATCGAGTTGACAATGCTTTAGGTATAGGAATGCTAATAAGAATTTTTAAATTTCGATTCGAATCGAATGCGACAATTCGGCCCCTGGTTAATTTTAGATAAGAAATAACTAATTTTCTAACAGCTGTTAAGTAATATATGTCTAAGTATGTAGTAGTAGTAGTTGAAAAGTAAGAAATTTGTAATGCCTAATTACTTCCAAGTTTTTGCCAGGGAGCTTTGGTTTGCTTTACGTTATGCTTTTTTGTGCCATTTCTGACGCGTTTTTATGTCATTCAAAATTTTTTTTAAATTTGGTGCCATTTTTAATTTTCCTGATCATTTATACGTTTAGAAAAATAGATAATTTTTTCGAATTTTAGACACTGGTACCCCCTATAAAAACGCTTTTTTGAAAATTCAAAACTTTTTAAAAATCTAACAAATAAAACAAGAAAATTTTTGCGATGTTACAATTTGTTTTATTTTTTTTAAACTGATTATTGTGCTTAAAATGTATTGCATTTAAAATTTTGTAGACGAAAATTGCTAATTTATTAAAAATTATAAATCAAGATAGAATTTTACGCCTCTATATATACAATTTTGATTTTAGTGAATATAAGATTCTATTTAAAACTTCTTTTGCAATTTTTGAGTTTGGGATCAGTTTTTAGGAAAATATTTTTTTTTAGGATCATATTTATCAAGCAAACATTTATAGACCTCAAAATGAATATCTTCATGGGTCTTAGTACCTTTGGGATTGACAGCAACGCATTTTCTTACTACAAGAACGATGTTTCTTGATTTCATTTGAAATTGTTTAGCCATAGGATCGATTTTAAAACCATAATCTTAATCATAAATGCCAATTTCTTTAGATTGGCATAACAAATATTTTCGAATCTCTTTCTTATCGGTATATTCAAACTTGGCAGTTCTATTGATTTGTTCTGCAGATAAATTGCTATATTTTATGCATTTTTGACGAATATCGGCAAGTTCTTTGCTTGTTTTGGCGGACCAATCTTTAGCAAAAGCCTGCTATAAAAATAATTTAATAATATATATGTGTATTAAGCGAATATAATGAAAAAGTTTTACTTACAATAGCTGCAAAAGCAAAAATTACAATAAGGATTTTCATTCTTAATATCGCTTAAACCGCGTTAAGTTCTTCTAATAAACTTTAAGACTTAAATAATTTGTTGAGAAAACCCTTCTCTTTTTATATCAATTTTTTCCACGTTTCAAAAAAAAAAACATAACTAACGTTGTAAAAAAACGAGATAAAATTTTTTTTTAACATTTAACATTATTTTATCCGCACATAGTATTGTTTCCTCTGGACCGCTCATGTCGATGTTTTGTACTTGTTTAAGGTTCATTTATACGTGACATAACCATACGACAGTAAACAGCTGTTCGAATCAAACTTATGGGCAACAAATTATAGGTGACTTACCATGACGCCATAACCTTTATAATAGAACCAACTGAGTTTTGGTTTTTAAGGTAACGGTTATGGTTATGGTGGTACGGTAAGTCAGGTATGATTGAACCTTCAGACATCGTTGCCCTAAACATATATACATATAAACATATGCATAACAATGTCCACAATTAAATGCCATTTTAGACAACAACAACCACATCAATACACAAATTATTCAAGGTGATGGCCTTTTTGCTTTCATATCTTATAAATACTTTATATTATATATGGACTCAACAGGAACCTGAGTACGTTTTCTTCACATCAAAGAATATGTAAATAAATTTTGAAAAAAAAAATTTGTAAGGAAGTACGGGATCAGCAAACCCCAAAGGCGACGGATGTGACTTAACAAATTTAAGTTTTAAAATATTTTGACTGCAAGGTGGTATTGTGTAAAATACTTGTAAAAACGGGCTTAAATATTTTAATATAATTCACATCATGTTCACGCCTGCCTTGATCTCTGAATTACCAAACACAATGTTGCCAGTTTTCATATCAAATTATTAATTGAGTTCGGCAATTGTTGGTTTTTCTGCTGCGTAGAAAATATGTTAATACATACATACACATACATTCATATACACAAACTCACAATAGCAGCGCATTTTTTCCCCATTTTTTAATAAAAAAATTTGTTTTGTATTTATTTTTTTTTTTGTTTATTTTTTTTTTTTTTCTTTAATTTAAGTTTTCGACAACTGTGGATATAAACTATCAATAAAATTTTGAGATGACAATTTTTAATCATAAATTACTGGTCATCATGGTGGAATATACCTTGCTGGTCATGCTGAAATTAATTGTCACTTCACTATACCACTGGTAATCCAATCTCAATAAGCTGAAAAAAATCATTATTCTCTCTTAAAAATTTGTATGGAAAACATTGTAGTTGCGTTGATAATTGGGGATCTAATTACGCATGAGAGAGCGAAGCACGTTATTGAATTTTATTTTTACAAAAAAATATTTAAGAATTTTTTTAAATGTAACAGAAATGACATTTTATTTAAATTTTCAAAAAAGCAAAGCAATCTATTCAATATACAGGGTGGCTAATGGAAGCTGGTACAAAAAAAAAATATTTTTAATAAGTCGTCGCATTCAATTATTTTTAAAACTTCATGAATTACTTTAAGGCATATGTGCGACAACTTATGAAAAGGTAAAAATTTGTTGGTAGCAGCTCTTATTAGACACCCTGTATTTTATTTTCATTATTTTTCAGACGTAAAGTAAATCGGTTACAAAAAAACATTAATTTATTTCTTAAGAGTGGAATTCTGGGGAATTGCCAAAAATATTTTAAAATATTTCAAATTTTATAGTGTTAATTGCACACGTCATTACTCTTGTATTTAAATATAAATTTTGACTATTTAAACATTGAGACAAATATAAAATAAATTTGGAAATATCCCGATTTGAAAAAGTTAAATACTGGCTGACCTAAAATGATGTGTAGGTTAGCTTAAGTTAGGTAGAACAGGCAGCTGTTAAAGGAAAGGATACAGCGCACTTTGTTCAACTTAACTCGGACCCTTTGTGTTACCTGGAGAGGCAGATAGAATATGTTGAAATGGAAGGTAAGAAAAAATTTAGAGAAGGAAAAGAAAGAAAGAACAGAAAAATGAAGCAGACTTACCAGGGTCTCTGGTGGGAATCGAACCCAAAACCCCCAGACAGGTAGACTCGTGCACTTACCACTGATCTACCGGGGCACCCTAAAGGGATGTGTAAAGGTTTTTAAAATTTTATTTAGATAACGTTTTAATTTACTTATTTATACAATTTTCATGAAAAATTTCATATTCTAGGAATAACATAATAGTCTATCATATAATGCTCGTATTCATAACAAATAAAGTAGGCTTACTAAGGTCTTATTTGACAATTATGCCATATACATCTGTCCAATAAGCGCTTAATAACCCTACTTTAATTTTATTGAATATAGGGGTTGAACATTTAGTTAAAAATTAAATTCATTAATATTTTATTGAGGACTTTTTGACGACATTTTTCTTATATATTCTTTAATTTGGGGGCCAATTTCATCAAATAAACATCTGTGAACATCAAAATGATAATCCATATCGGTCTTTATGCCCTTGGGATGGTCAGCAATACATTTCGTCAAAACTGCAATAACCTTTTCATCTTTAAGATCTGGTATCCTAAACTGTTTGGTAATAAGGTCCACTTTGAAACCTCCATCTGTAGTATAAATGCCAATATCCTTAGAATTACAGAAAACATATTGACGAATCTCCTCTTCATCGGGGAACTCTAAATTTTTTGTTTGATTCGCTTGTTTTGGAGATAAATTACTTTCTTTTCGACATTTCTCGCGAATCTTTTTAAGTTCATCGCCACTTTTAATGTTGCAATTTTTAGCAAAAGCCTGTTAGAGAAATGCTTATACATACAATATAAAATAAGTGAAATTAAAAAAAAATTTACTTACAAAAGCTTATAGAGCAAAAATTATAACAAAAATGTTCATTTAAAATTTTTCTAATACTCTATTCGATTCTTCTGGCAAATGGTTTATATTTAAATAATAATGTAAAAACCCATTTTTTAATATAATTTTTGTTCTACGTTTTAAATAACCATATACTATGTACATAAGAGACAATTCAGTTAATTATATATTGAAACTCGGTTATACAAAATGTTGTTTATTTATTTAAGTTTTTTAAGTAAATAAACAAATTTCAGGAATTTCACCTTGAGACTAAAATTTCAGCTTTAAAAAGTTCAAAAACAAGTCAGAACGTTATATAAGCCTGTGCCGAATTTCATACACCCAAGAAATTATTTAAGTGTAATAACTGGAAAAGTAACTTTAAATAGCTGAATATTCATTAAAAACCCTCCAAAAAATATTAATTTAAGTCAACAAAAAATTAATTAAAATTAGAAACAAAAAAATTAAAGAAATTCGTAAAATTATTAATTTTGACAAATTTTGCTTTTAATTATTTTGGCTTTGTTTCATTTTTATTTTAATTACCTTTTTCTAAAAATAAACAAATATTTCTAATTAATATTAGTTAAAAGAAACCTATTTGAAAAGCTGATTTTTCCTTTTAACCCAAGCCTAGTAAAACGCATTTTCCAAACCGGCTACGGATTTTCATTATCAGTATCTTTAAACGGTAGTAGTTTTATAAGTTGTTTATACATATAGAACCTATTTCACTCACAAAAGCGAACGAAATTTCTTTTTATACCCTTCACATAAGTAATAAGGGTATACAAAAGCTTGTCATTCAGTTTAAAATCTCTTTATTATCTATTCGCGACCCCATAAAGTAATATATTCTAGATCCTTTTAGATAGGGAAGTCGATTTAGCCATGTCCGTCTGTCTGTCCCTGTTATGGTTGAAATTAACTTTCTGAAGTCCCCCGATGTCGCATAGACCCGCATAAAAAAATTCAGAAAAATCGCCTGATAGCTGACCGAGATATAAGCCAAAACCCAAAACTACCTCTGCTTATTTCTCTAAAATTTTTACATAAAAACTTCTACAACTGCCCTGGAGTTGCCCCGTACAATAATTTAATAATAATCCCAATAATTTTTCCCCACAAATTTTTTTGTTTCATACACTATATCTTCGCCCCTTAGCAGGATTGCCAAACAAAGTTTCATTATTTCTTTAATTTTTTTTTAATTGCTCTCACAGCTTCGAGGGTTCTCCTACAAAGGCAAAATGCAGGACCGACCCTAATTGATGTGTCCTCCGAAACATTTTTGTGGAACATGGTTGCCATACAAAATTTGAAAAAAAGGGTAAAATACCCTTACAACTTTTCCGGAGTCGCCACTAGAGGAATACAATGTGTGACAGCCCCCAATTGTTTTCCCTCCAAAACGTATTCTTACAGTATACTTATCCCATATCCCCATAACCTAAAGGGGTTGCCATACAAAGTTTGAAAAATTATGGTACACACCCCTGCAACTTCTCCGGAGTTGCCTCTAGAGGAATAAAATGTATGACAGCCTCCATTGGTTTTCCCACCCAAAGATATCCTTAAAACATACTCACACCCTATCTCCGTCATCCAATGAGGTTGCCATACAAACTTTAAAAAAATAATGTAAAATGCCCACAACTTCCTCAAAGTCGTCTTTAGAGAAATAAAGCGTACGACCGATCCCCAATAGTTTCCTCTCCCAAACATGTTCCTAACACATACTTACCCACTATCTCCACATCCTAAGGCCTTCCTTACGATATTAAAAAAAAGGTTAAAACCCCTAAAACTTCTCTAGAGTCGCCGCTAGCAGAATAAAATGTAAACATTGACATCGACCTCAATTTAAAAATTAGAAATAATGCTCGTAAGATCCAATTATGTATTTTGACACAATAACCCACAGACGCTGCATCGTCTGTATTAATGGATAAATTTAATACGATGTCCGTTGGCCGGAACACGTGTTTTTGTGTCGAAGGTAGCACCCAAGGGTCTTGGTTGCCTAAAACGGTGTAGAAATGACTTTACGCCACTTAACCTTCCCTTCTCAATATTTATACCTCCTATATCCGACTAAAAATGATATAATTCTCATGTGTGGGTAAGTGCTCCAAAGTCTATTTTGAACTCATCGTTGACGTTAAGGTATCTAACCGTCTCGATTCACCGGAACATCGACGCAATGTGGGGTGTCTTTCAATAAAACTACAATACCAATACTTCATTAAGTTCGTGTTTTAACCTAAACAAAGTTTTTAATATTCAACAACATGTTACTTAACAAAGTAACTGCCATTCTACGTATGCTGTTGGTTATACATATTTTCAATTCTTCCTTTAAATTTACAAAAAAATTTAATTTTTACTTTAATTAAATAGTTATTTCTTTTTATTTAATTAATTGATAAAAAACACATTAATATTTCATAAGTTTATTTAAGTAAAATAATTTTTGAGTTTTTTACGTCAAAAACAATAGATTTTTATTATGGCGAATTTTTTTGGCGACTTTTTTGTTTTGAAACTCAAAAAAATATTTTTTGGCGATTTTTGATAACCGTTTTGGCGATGGACCCTGAAAAAACTGACAACCCTGGTCATTACCGAGCTATTTCTTGGATATAAGTAATTACATGCTGATAATGCAAAACTTGAAACATTACTTTACACACTTTACAACTTTGCCATGTGAAAAACGTACTGCAAACCTGCTGCATTGTGTTGCAATTAAAGTAATGTTACTTACAACTTGGTTACTTTTTCGTTTTTTTAATAAAATATTCAAAATATTTTGTATGGCTTGTCGTGTGTATGTTTGACAGCCACTTTAATTTAATTTATTGACGATTTCATTTTTGTATAATTATGTGTATAGAAGGGTTTGCATGGCGTACTCTACTTTTGGCGCCTTAATTTATACATCATTACGAGTTATAAATTTGCTTTTAAATCCTAAGCCCATAAGAGGGGTATTCACAGTTTAAGGTTAAACTTCAGTTTAAGGTTTTTTTTGAACTGGTCTAATATGTACACACGAAATCCCTAAGCTGATATATTCTGACAATTTATGCATATTTTGCATAAATTTCTCAATTAAACATAAATCATAACAAAAATCAGCACATCATACGTACATACATACAATAGATACATATGTATGTAAGTTTATGTCTAAAATTGTGTGTTAAAAGAAATAAATTCATTTGTCATCACGATTGTGCATTGTGTCTGCACACGTATGTAGATATGCAAGAATTGCATTTTAAAATAAACCAAATAAAATTCTACAAATAACTAAATTCAGTGTAAATAATTTTTGCGATAGAGCTTGAAATGCATGCCCTATAGCTCTATGTAAAGACTCGCTAAAAACCTCTGAGTACTTTATTAGAAAATTTAAAAATCCAACGCATTATTTGGCATATGGGCAATTCCATAGTGGCGGGTTCGACCATTTCGCTCACATTTTTGCTTATAACTCAAACAGATCAAAAGTTACTTTAGAAAGAAGGCTTTGGTTTTCAAGAATTGTATGTTTTTAAGCGATTAATGACCACCTAAAGACGGTGACAGGTGTGACCTTAAAAATTTTAATTTTTGGGAATTTTGGACATCTAGATTGGCATGTGTAAAATATTTTTGAAAACGGGCATAATTTGTTTAGTTTCAAAGGTAGTTGAAAGTGCTTTAAATCGTATTTGATTCATTATTTTTACAAAAAAAATTTTTCTTTAAGAAAACGTGACGGGAGTGATATTTTCATAAAAACATAGGCATAGACTTGCTTTAAACCACACTTAAAAATTTTATTTTATTTCTTGGTGGCAAAAAATGCTGGGAAATTAAATTTTCATAGCCAGCAACGTAATTTGTTAATAAATATTGAGAATATCAAATGATTTAATGAAAATCTTACCACGTTTCAACACACCTTAGTTTTTTTTTAATATATTCTGTCAAGTGGAAATCAGACTGGATTTAAATTTCCAGATCGTTAGAAGTTTTTGTCTTGTCAACGTTTTTAATATTCATAGAAACAGACAATGCACAATGGCCTACTAAGCTTTTTTCTGTCAAAAACGATAATGGGTCTTACTGGCGTTAAAGTCTGCACTATTCGCACAGTTCCGATTAAAAAGAGGGCCTTCAGGCGTAATACTTTATTGGTCCGATATCCATAGCCCTAAGCCCTAAGTCACTTGAGTATGAATGGAATATGCTGCTGTTGTCTTGAATCAATGTATAAAAGTCGTAGTAGCTATTAATAATAAATGCCATAAATAATATTATTTTGGAATTTTTTTAAATATACACCTTAAAAATTAAATAAAATAATGGAGCATTTGTGAGGTTAATTTCTGTTGTTTAATTTAGTCGAGTTGTTGAAAACCCTAAGTCCCAACCAATAACCGAACAAATGGAAGCCTTCTTTCTATCACATTTTATTAATTTCAAACTCTTCCCGTATCAAATAAATGTCTTTTTAGTTAAAAAAAATAGTTTGAAAAGAACATAGATATACATTTATGTATTTACACAATGCGTAAATGTAGTAAGTACGTTTATGCAGGTACCCTTAGAACCTATGCATACAGATTGATGAGTAGAAAAAATTTATAAATTTTCATAGAAAAACTATAATTTGATTTTGTGTTAAATTAATTTCATTTATTTTGCTTTTTTTTATTTGCAGTTTATGTCAGTGTTATTTTATTATTTTTTTTAATGCTTCCATAACGAGACACAAAAACAATTTTATGTCTATACATATCACACACCCAATTCAAAAGTGACTTAACTCAAAATTTAAATTTTTTAGGCTTATATGCCTAATATAAAACGATTTTGCGACCATTTTATTTCGGCCAGAAACACTTTGTTTCCGATTTATAAAAAATTAAAATTTTTAATTAAGTAACTTTTGAAATAAGTGTGCGATATGTACATGCATATCGTTACAGAAAATGCAAAACGCCCTATCTAACATTTAAAAATTTTTTAGAAGGGGCAATTAGTTTTGTGTAAATGGAAAATTTATTCACAGCTAACACAAATTTTTGCCATATATGTTAGTTAAAAAGGATCAACAAATTTATTTCTGCTGAAAAAAAGAGTTTTGCGAGATGACGTACATATTTGAAGGCTATAATTTATAAAAAGCCAATTTTAAATTGTTTGTTTGATAGGCCGTTTTGCATTTTCTGTGACGATATGTACATACATCTTTATATGATTAGTTATAACTTTAGTTTTATAGCTTTTCTCTTCTTAAATTTTACATTAATAAAAAATACATTCGTACATGAAATTATTATAGAAAAGATCACAAATAAACAAATAAGTTTATAACAAAGGAAAACTATAAAAAATTTAAAAAATAGTTTTAAATACAAACAGACATACACACATACATACGTAATTAAAATAAAAAATGAATATTTGTAATTAAAGTTTTTACTGAAAATTGATTCATTCAATATGTACAATGTAAACGTATATAGACTTTCAAGGTAAATGCAATAAAAAGAGGGTATTATTTCTTATTTTTTTTATATAGAGTTTGCCAACATGCAAAACCGAGAATCTTTTTTTCCTAAATAAACTTTGGAGGATAAATTTTAGAAATAAAAAATAACACAGTGCTACAGTAAAAACCTCACTAAACAACCTAGCGTGGGCTATAGGTTTTATTGAGTACACAACAAATTATTTGTTAAGAATATTTGCAGAAACCGAAATTTCATTAGTTTGACCTTCTCATTACTTATTTTAATATATAAGCTTATATGACTTTATGCCAATAAAAAACTGAAAACTTATTTTTATCAAAATGTGGTTTAAATTTTGTTAATCGAATGAAAATTTAAGAAGTTATTCAACATTTCCATGACACTTTTTTAGTATTTTCTCCCCCAGAGTAAGCAATTTAAATGAAACAAGAATTAAGTGCGGTTTTTAAATCGAAAATTTTTACTCAGTTTTTACTTTAAAAAAGTTTAATAACTTTTGCAAATTAATTTGGAAGAAAAGTGTTGACTTTTACAGGTAAAAATAAAAAAAATATTCTTAAATTTCAAACATAACAAAATATTAGAAATTGCAAAAGTTTTTACAAAAACTTATTTTTTTAATATAAAAGCCTGACTGTTTGCCTCAAGAAACCTGGTTCAGACATTTAAATCGGTGTTGACGTGTATAAGTTAAAGGCGTTGATGTACTTTGACCTTTTTGAAAACTGATTTCTCAAAACAACTTAGAATATTGAGGATGTTTTAATATCTTTCAAAACGGCTTTAATATGTCCTCACCTAGGCCTATGTCGTTTTTAGGGTTCTAAAAAAAAGCTTATTATTTTTTTGTAGCACTGTGTAATAATTGCAACCTGTGAAGTAATACACCCTCTATTAAGTATGTATGTATGTTTCTAGCTTACTTTTCTTATAATTAACATTAAATGTACAACTTTTATTGAATTTAGTTATGTTTATGAGCATAAAAATTAGTTTTTAGTAACTTTTTTTAAATCATTTTGAAAACGATTAAAGTTCTGCCGTTTTGAAATTTGGCATTATGTTAAATTTTCTTTTAATTTTCTTTATAATTTGCCTCCATATGTAATGGATTTTTTTTAATCTCCTCTTTAAGAACAGAAAATCCCTTTAAATGCATTTACAATATTAAACATTTGCGTCTTTTTGGCATGCGCATGACGGGACATAAAACCGATCGTATGGCTTCATCGAATACTGTTTTTAAGCCTTTTTGTGTCAAAGCCGAGCATTCCAAGTATTTTACTGCACCAATTTCTTTGGCCATAGCCAAGCCCTGTGGATAGGTAATGGGTGTAAGTTTTTTTTCCTTAAGCTTTTCAATGGTGGCTTTGTCATCGCGCAAATCCAATTTTGTGCCCACCAGTATAATAGGTACTTGTGGGCAGTGATGACGTACCTCAGGATACCATTTAGCACGAACATTTTCAAAAGAGGCTGGGTTCACTAAGGAAAAGCATATAAGAAAGACATCTGTTTGAGGGTAGGAGAGAGGGCGTAAACGATCGTAATCTTCTTGACCAGCAGTATCCCAAAGGCCCAAATTGATGGGTTTGGCATCGACCATAACATTGGCCGAGTAGTTGTCGAATACAGTGGGTATATATTCACCGGGAAAAGCATTGGTAGTATAACTGATTAAAAGGCAAGTTTTACCTACAGCACCATCACCCACTACCACACACTTGATGGCTTGCATTTTTATGTGTAAATATGTATGAATGTATGGACGTTAAGCTAGAAAATTAAGAAATTTTTTTATTAGGATTTTTAAAATATTCAATTTGTCAAATTGGTTATGATTAATTTAAAAATTACTTTTGAAGACTAAGCAGCTACCTTTTGATTACACAATCGTTGTTTTTGTTTTGTCAAATAATTTACTTATTGATACATACATATGTATGTATGTTATGGAATTTGTATGACTGTTTAACTTCTTTTTCTCAAAAATTTTAAAATTTGCTTCTAAAAATTTTGTTACTCCTTTTAAAATTTTTTATAAACTCCGTTAACTCGGTATTAAACTTTAAACTTTGCAATGGTATCTTTATAGATATTTAATTTAATAATTTTTAATTTATTATTTTTTTTACAAAACTATTAAGCAAACACACCCAAACACTTTTAAATTAATGCGTTCACTAAGCAAGTATTTGAGTAATGTTAAGGGCGATCAAAATAAAACACACAAAGAAAATATATACCCACACATTTTAACCACCTCATAGATACTTTTCTTAGTTGTTTAGCATAAATACACTTGTGTACATACCACTCACTCAATTTAAACACCAGCTGTAACGAGCTCTTTCTTTCCAATATTCAGCCATAAGAATTTTAATTTTTAATTTAATATAACCATCTCTTTCCAAGTGTGATCTTCTTGATGTAGTGTTTACAATTTTACAGTGTATGCTAAAATAAGAAGTATAGCTCTCCATATTATGTGTGTAAGTATGTATATATTAAAAGTATCTGCTGGATTTGTTTTCATTTTAGATTTCTCTTTATTATTCTTTTCGGCTGATTTTTTTAACTCTTTAACATTCATAACTTTATTAATATCAGTATTGCCAGAGGCTATTTGGAAGAGTTTCAGTCAAAACATATATAAAATATTTTGTATTATTTAAGGAACATTTCTCGGTTAGAAAGATGAAAAGCTTTACTTCCTTTTTAAATGTAAAAAAAACGCTAAATTAATTTAATTTTGAAATTATTACATTTCATGCAAACATACAATTTTTAAATAATAATATTCGCTGTGACAAAACTACGTAAGTTTTTATTAAAATAAATAGTTTTTTTTTAAATTATGGTTTTATTTAAAGACAATATTTAATTAGATCCTAATAATATCATTATTATTTGATTTTTATGTTAAACAAGAAAAACAAAAAATAAAAATAAATATGTATGTATGTATATGTATGTCAGTAGTAGTAATTTTTTTCCAAATAATTTTTTTTTAAATTCTAATAAAATTGTTAATCTGATTTTACAGTTTAGTTTTTTTTTAAGATTTTTCTCTAAAAATTTGGTGACAGAACCAACGAAATGCATATAGAGATCCTTAAACCAACAACAAACCAAATAAATTTACATTTTTAATTTTAATCATTTGAAATTTTTTTCTATATCAAAAACTTCTACCACTTTAATCATATAATGTTGAAGGTGGCTTTTTTCAAAATAAAATATACAATATAGATGTTAAATCTGTCTATAATCCCCTAACAAAATACAGACCAAGCATGCACAGAAAAAAATTGACAACTGATGTCAACTACATAATTACAAAATATTGTTTGACTAATATTTAAAATTTCTAACAAATATTTTTGTTAAGTCAATTTGTATGTGAATGTTTTTTAAAAATTTTTGTAGGTTTTTACGTTTTTCAAAATTCAATTTACCATGGCGGGGAATAAAAATATTTTTTTATTTACAGTTTTTGTTGCTTTCAAACACTATTTTATATATTATTTTTTATTATATTTATATTTTATTTTTACAATTTTCTTAAAAATTTCGTTAATGATATGAAAATAAATCTGTCGTTATTTATTTAAAAATAGTTCATGCAATTATATTTGTACATACTACAAAAAAATAGTTTTAATCATAAAATTTTTAAAATGTTGCAAAAGTAATGAATTAAAATTGTGTAGTTTTATATTTTTACAAAAAAATCTAAAATTTTTTGGAAATTTTTATACATTAAAGAAATTAGTTTTAAAAGTTTTAAATTTCTTTTAGTAATTATAATAACAATAATTTCATAAATCGAAAAATTAAAAAAAAAAACCATGAAATAAACTTTATCGAAAATGTTACGGCATTTAGGTGACCTCCGACCTTTGTATGAGAATGTCACCCCCACCTTTCAATTTTTTATGTTCATATTTAAAAAAATTAAAAATGGACCGTATTGGATCAGATTTGAAAAAAGTATCACAAACGTAAAAGGTATTTAAATTATATTTTTTTCTTATTGGTGCGAAATTACAAAAATCATCTCAAATCACCTTAATATACCTCTTAGGGTCAAAACTTAAAAAAAGTAAATAAAATGATCATGTTATAATTATGTTTCTTTCTATTTTTAATGGTTTTAAGTACCTTAAAAAGACTAACTCACATTTTTTTCCTTTTTTACCCCTTGACACGTAATATTTAGGAGCAGTACCAAACGCAATTTTCATATTTTTTTGAGATATGTCAGACGCAATTTAAATAATATTTCTTTCTTTATTAATTTAGAAGCCATAAAAAATACCATTATAGAAAATTTTCCTCTTTTTGAACCCCTTTCCACCCTTAAGGGTCAAAAAAAAAAAAAAAATGGCAAAAAGTTTTTATATATTTTTCAAGACTTGCCGAACGTAATTTAAATTATATTTTTCTTTTACGATTTAAATTATATTTATTTTTTGTTTAAAAGTTACCAGGTGGACCTAAGCACTATTTAAATTAATTTTTTACCTTTTACCCTTTACGATTGAAAATAACGAAAAAGTGCCAGGCGGCGGTCCGTTTATTGTTTTAGCGAAATACAACACTTTTTAGGTTTTTACTTCCTTGGGTTCCTAATTTCCCAAAATTCCGTCTTAGTGGATTTATACATCGAAAATGATATTCGCAGTCCCAATTTCAAGTCTTTGATCTTACTCGTATGGGCTGTACGATGATAAATAACTCAGTCAGTTTCTTTTTTTTTTCTAGACAACAACCAAGTTTTTCAGTAAACGATCTAAAATCGCGCGATATCTGGCTCTTGCGCAACAAACATGAAACAATGAAATGGAAAATTTAACATATCTTTCTGTAAATGTGAATGTTTAACTTATTCATTAATATATGATGGTGGCAACACATAGGTGGTAGCTTATAATCAGCTGTTACTCTCCAAATCTCGGCATATCTTTTCCTTCCCTTTTTTATTACGAACTTATTCAAATATAAGCAACAACAAAATACATGCTAATTTTTACAGGAAGTTGTTGTTGTAAACACGAAATAACCTTATTATTCAACCAAGTGCCTACCTATGATAATAATATATTGATCATTGTAAGCCAATAGTGTCTCCAGGGGACGAACACTAATCGGGTTTTACATTTACACAACACGAAAACTAAAAAAAAAACATAACAAAGATAGCAAAACAAAATAAGTAACAAAAACGATAAAGGGGAATATTGCATTATTTTTTTATAATAAACATTGTAAAAAATTACCCATACATTCTTTTTCACTGGGAAACGCAGATCCTAGTTGAATATCTAAATATATCCCAACGGCAACACTAAATTTTATCTCCCTTTTATTGTTTCAACATAATTTATCTGTATGACTCACTGTGTTTTTTTATAAATTCTTTGTTTTATTTTTATCATGTTGATGACGTTTCATAGTTTGTCTTTCTTTATTTTTCTTACACTAAAAAAACGACCTTGTCTATGTGAATTTTCCAATTTTAGTTATGGACTAGCACTGATAACGTCATCAGCACCTGCATATTTACACATAAAAGTTATCAGGGTAAATGTGTTTGATAATGTTTTTCACATACCACACACTAAATCAAAAAAGGCCACAACTCAAAATCAATTTCTTTCATTCTAATTGAATAATCAAGTTCAGTTCTACAGTAGAAAGTCCATCTTAGAATAAAGTCTACTGAAATAGGGTTTGACTGCACCGAAAAAACTACACAAATTTTTATTCAAACAAACAATAATTTAATATTTTAATATTTTAGGGAATATTTTATCTGATTTTTATGTTAAACAAAATAAATGAAAGATCGAAAAAAAAATAATTTTTTCACTTTATTTTACAAAGGATTTTTTTTTAACTTAGAAGCATAAAATTTTTTAATTAATTGTTTGAGGTAGCTCCATAAAAAAAATTCAATGGGACTTAGATCGGGAAACTTTGCTGGCCATGGGATGTCCCAAAAGCGACTGATAAAGTTTTGGCCGAAATTTTCCCAAAGCAAATTCATTAAAGCTCTAGCTGTGTGGCCCTATCCTGTTAAAACTACGCGTGTGAAAAGTACGATGGAAATTTCGCAGGTTTGGCAAAAGGAATTCCGTAATCTTGCGCCGTTGATATTTTTCGGAAAAAATGGTTTAATTATCTCACGCGGGGATAAGACACACCAAACAGGTACTCTGGGGCAATGGAATCGTTTTTGACATTTCAATCGAGGTTTGTGAGTTTTTTGGAGATCAGTAACGGCAATTTTGCTTGTTAACGTGGCCGTTCAAGTGAAAATGTGCTTCGTCGCTTTAAAAAATGGGATTAAAAGTGCAAAAAAGTTCCAACATCGCTTCACAAAAATCTTTGCGTAAATCAACAATCGAAGTATACTACCGCATAGAGGGAACATACTTTTAATTGAATCTGCTTTACAGAACTTGAAAACATGTTTCTTAAAGGACGTCCATAGTTTGTTTAATATTCTTCAATATATGCCTCATAATATTCCAACATTTACTGATTTAGAGATTTTAATTCCATAACTTGCAGATTATTCATTAAAATTTTGAAAAATTGATAAAAAGACTGTTTATAACAAAAAAAGGCTGAAATTTTGAATTGAAAATGAAAATGGAAAAATTTATAAAGACCTCCCAGAAAATATAATAAATATTTTGGCAAGGTGTCACCCTAAAATTTGCCCAAACTTGCAAAAATATTAATTGTTTTCGTTTCAATGCCGGTCAGTAATGGTACGGGTAAATTTCCACCCTTTGCTGTATCAAACGTCCTACTGAATTCAGCACTTCAGATTGTAAATGCCACGAATATTACTGAATAGCCCAAAAATTGCATATGTGTGGGATCTAATAACATCAAGTGGTGTAGTGAATCCTTATAATTTACCATAATTTAAAAGTTAAAGAAAATTAACGTGCATTTTTACTCCTGGGAGTTTCTGCAGCTGATGTGCACTTTTCAAAAACCCTAAAATACTTTTCACAAACAAACCAAGAACTCTTCCCAAACAAACCCTTCTTTTCAAGATATTAACTAAAATTAAATTTTAAAAAACAATGTATCTGTTATAGCAACTTTAAAAAAAATATTAATTTTTAAATTTAATTTAATAAAATTTTTATTGTATTTTCTTCTACATATTAATAAAGGAAACGCAAGTTATTAAATGTCTGTCCAAATGCATAAGTTTAAATTTTTTTTATTGTAATTTTTCTCACTAATAGTTTCAGTTTGTGGTTTGTTTGCGTTGGCTGTGGTTAATTTTTGGTTAATTTAATAACAAAAACTGCAAATATGTTTAATGGTCTACACACACATTTTGTGGTCGATTTAATATTAATACTTTATAAGGACAAAAGAAGATTACAGGGCATTTAAAATTGTTATAGTTAATCAAGTGTAAAATTGAAATTTTTTTTATTAAAGTTATAGTTTCCAAGTAAGGAATAAAAGACCAAAGTTATTAATTTACAACTTTTAAATGAAAAAAAAGGAACCAAATAAAATGATCGGGTAAATTATTTTACACACGAAAATAAAAAAAATTAATATAAAAAGGATACGAATATAACAATTAATTTATTAGCAAATATTAAATAAATAAGAGTTAACATTACCTTAACTGGAAAAACAACTTACTGACCTACTGATCGCAATACAATTCCAGACTTTATCAAAATCGGCCTTACAAAAGGTGTATATCCGAAACTTTTTGAAGTATAAGCCTTGTTGGATCTACTTTCTGACCACTCACTAACAGCAATTAATATTTGCAGTCCTGACCAAATAGCAATTCGTTTTACCTAAAAGAAAATAAAAAAATTCATTAGCCCCCACTGCTCGGAAAACCTACCGCTAAAAACAGTGTGATTGTGTTAGTAGCCTTAACGAACATATTGAAAAAGCCGCTGAATTATTACAGTAACTGACTGTAAGTTTTCAGTTGAAGTTAATTTTGACAGTTATTTTATAATCATAACGGGTGTCCGCTGGCAAGGTATTCTATTTTGTTTGTTTATAATTTTTGACTAAATGAAATAGAATAGATCTTATATTGATAAATGTTTTATTTGTCTTCATTGCATTCTCACACATTTCACGCGGAAATTTGTTACTGACATCACGAGTATTTTTTTTTTTGAGTTGCTCCAGTGTTTCTGCTTTGTTTGCATAAACCTTGTATTTCAGATATCCCCACAAAAAGAAGCCCGAAGCAGTTAGATCAGACAACCGTGGAGCACAATCAACATCGTTATTTCTTGAAATTACTTGTTGTGGAAAGAGGTCTCGCAGTAATTCCCTTGTAATCCTGGCTGTATGCAATCTGGCAGCTTCTTGTTAATAACACATGTTAACCAAGCCCAAAGTATGCAGTTTTGGCATTTAAAAGTTTTCAGTCATATCACGATATCGCTCCCCGTTGACAGTAACCGTTACAGCGTCTCCGGTTTCAACAAGTAAGTTCCAATGATTACTCCTGGCCAAATTGCACACCATATTGTCACGTTTAATAGATGCAAAGGTGACTGATAAAAAATTTGAGGGGTTTTTCATTGCCCAGAACCGACTCTTCTTTTTATTCACATATCCATTGAAATAAAAATGTACCTCGTCGCTCATTATGATTTTTTCTCGAAAATCGATTATTGATTTTGATAAAATGTTTAACGATTAGAAATTGTTGGTTTTCCGAATGTTTTTTCATAATAAAATTGCCACGTCTCTACTTCACAACTGCTAAATATAAGCTGTCAAAACTAATGTTTAACAAAATGCCAGCAAAACAAAGCAGTATACCTTGCCGGCGGACACCCTGTATTAGGCGTTAAGCATTTTCTGTCAATTTGAGTCACAACACGCAAAAAGTTCACTACAAAAATTCACAAAGCGCATAACTGTCTTAACCTCAAAGGCGTAAAGTATTGCTATTGTTAGAGTATTCGACCTACTAATGTATTTACATGATCTACCCAAGTAAGACTACAAGGCAAAACCTTTGCTTGCCTGGTAAGTTAGCAAGTAATATTAGAGATGAACAAGCACTAGTTACCTTTTGGCCGAATAACTAGTTATTTTTGTTTGAGTTGTCCCGAAATTCACTACCCCTGCATACAAATGTGCTTACAGAGATTAATGGAGTAACTAGTTACCAATGATTTACTAAACACAAAAAATTAAAAATTTAAGGATTTGAAAACAAAAACATGCTACAAAAGTCTGTTTCCTAATCCTTTTTTGCATATATGTATACCTACACATGTAACTATTTACGCCCTTACTAAAAGGTAGTTTTTCTGTCGAAATGAACTCATTACCTTATAACCTATAAAGTATTGACAGCTCATTACTAAAATTCCAAAAAAGGATTTTTGGTTGCATTTAAAAAATTTACCTCTTCCTCATTTATCATGATGGCAACATAATGTGAGATTTTATTTTGCATTTCTTACTAAAATTTCTGTTAAATAATTTAAAAGGTCTTTATTTATAATCGATTTTATTAAAAACAGTTATTAAAATAGCAACGACGACATTGAAAGTTAAAAAAAATCTTAAATTCTCTTTCATATCAAAGTCAAATGTTAATTGTAATACACATATTGTAGGGGTCTTATGCGTTTGATCAAATGCTTGTAAGGCTAAAAATAATGGTCTAAGAACCACCGTCATATATATCAATCGACTCAGATTTACTTCCTGGATCGATATGAGAACCATGCATCTATCCGACCCACCGTCCAGCTGGCTGTGTGTCTTCATATTATTGTGATCGTTTTTTGGTGTATTGAATTGACCTTTTAGTTACTTTATTCACATGACTTGCCGAGATTACATTATTATGTCACCATACCACCACCACCATTCATTACGACTGAATTTTTAAACAATCAGTACATTAATATACAAGGGTCAGTTAGTACTTCATATAAAGTAAACTATAGTGTAGTGTACCAAATGGTCGGGCTTAAACGACTAGAACTTTTTAACTTTTTTTTTTGTAGCTTATAAACTCAACATTGACTTATTTTCAATGTTAAATTTAAATTCCCGATAATGAATGTCGTACAAAAAAGCTGTATAAACATGTTTTTAAAATTGAAAAAATAAACTCCAATAATATTTAAGTTTAAGCAAACAGTTTTTTAAAATTTAAATTATATAATGGGATTTCTATTTGTCACTCGTAATTAACAGTTTAAACAAATGGTTAAAATATAAACATATGTATATCATTTACACACACACAGAAAAAAAAACATTAAATTTTAAAACACTATATTATGGTAGATCAAACCCAATTATGTTATACCCTGCACCAAGTATTAATTTGGGGGAAATTTAAGTTCTCCTTTAGTTTATTATTTATTAAAAAACCTTTAAAAAATCGCATTTAACTAGTGGACCTTGAAGATCTTTGTAAATCTTTCTGTTTTTAATGTACCACGGAGGAGCAGTAATCATTCGTAAGATTTTCTTTTGATGACGCTGGACGTTTTTATATTGAACGGAGAGGCAGTGTCTCATAATTATAGTTCATTGCATGAAATTGGTTTCATAATAGAGTTATAGAGCAAAACTTTACAAATGAGATGAAATATAGACTTTTTATATACCTGTTGGCCAATGAATTTGGGCTGCTTTCAGCTGCATTTAAATCAACTTCCCATCTATACTTAACATCCACGTAAGACTACGATCCAGGCGAGAGTTAAGGTATTTCATCTCAGGATAATGAAGTGCCATCTGGTTTTAAACAAAAACTGGGAAGCACGTTTCTTCGCGTAAAGTTGGAGTTATGTGAAAGCATGTTTGTTAATTTTTTTTATTCCCGATAACTTTGTCCATGTCTCTTCTTGAGTATTTGGTTCGAGGCTTCTTGAGTACCCCTAAGAGTACCGAGAAAAGCAGTTCCATTATCAAATTTCGATTTGTATGGTCCTTAAGTACTCCCTTGCGGTAGCCCAGATTTTTTTTGTTGAGAGAACTGATCATTAATTATTGTGTGGCTATGTACAGGGTGTCTGGTGGCAGATTTTAGCTTTAAACTTAAATAAAAAACGTAGTAATTGGCACAAAGTTTTATTATATTATTTTTATTTAACGAGAGAATGGAAATGAGGATTTTAATTTTTAAAGAGTATGTCATCTAGATGTCCTCTGCCGAGTTGAACAAACTTTTCAAAACGGAGCTTTGTATTCTGCGCCACACTAAACTTGGTTCAATTCCTTAAAGCCACAAAAGATTGGGGATTGTCATTACAAACTTTCTCTGTGAGGTAGCTCCATAGAAAAATCTATGGAAGTTAGATTGTGCGGCCTTGATGGCCATGGGATGTCCCCAGAGAAACTGGTCAGTTTTTGGGGGAAATTTTCCGAAGCAACTTTATCGAGGCTCTGGCTGTGTGTGCAGTCGCTCCATCCTGTTGAAACCACGTGTGTGAAGAGTACGATGGATAAGATCGCAAGTTTGTCACAAGTCAATAATTTCCACCGTTGGCATTCCTCGCTTGGGCTCGAGAATTTTCTAAAAAAAGGTCCAACTATGTCATCCATGGATAAGGCACACCAAACAGTTACCCTAGGGCAATGAAATGTTTTTTAATCTTTTAATTGAGGGTTGCGGGTTCTTGGAAACCAGTAACGGCAGTTTGGCTTGTTCAAGCAGCTGTTAAAGTGAAAATAAGCCTCGTCGTTTCAAAAAAAATGGGGTTAACAGTGCAAAAATGCTCCAACATCGTTTCACAAAAATTTTTGCGTAAATTAAAGTCAAATCTTTAACAATTTGAGTTTTAAGAGGATGGAACTCCAGATCCATTTTTTTTAAATTTCACCGATTATCACTTTTGGAAGTTTCAGTGAGGCTGCTCTTTTCCGTATTGAAGTTATCGGATTTTGACGTTCACTGCCGTCAACCAATTCAATGTTTTCGGGAGTCCTTGAAAATCGATATGACCCTGGCTGTGGGACATACATAGCCAAAGCAGTTGCACGGAATCTCTGCACCCACGAATGAGTTAAATCAACAAACGGTCGGTCGCCTATTTGCCGAACACCACACTTGAAACAAAATTGTCGACGAGCAATTACGTAAGAATCATTACTCTTAAAATATGTTTCCACAGTGTGCACGCGATGCTCACTTGACCACTGCGACATGGTGACTGATCTGCACAATCGATATCTCTCTAAAAAAACATTGTCTTTGCCTTGCAAGGTAGCACTAACAGCATTTCGATGTTTTCTTTATCAATACCTGATAACTAAGCAATAATTCACTTATGTCAGTACACGTTTTAGAAATAAACATTTCCTTCAAATGATCTACAAAAAAATTACAATATTTAGTGAGGGCTGCAAGTAGGAATTATTGCAGGCAGACCTCATACCTGCCAACATTTATCACGAGGCTTGGATCTAAAAAAGTTCTGGGCAAATACTTTTTGTTTAATCAAAATTAAAAATGTCAGGAATTTATGGTTGTCAGCCGCCTTAAAAGTTTGACGTCTAGTCGAGATCACCTAGAGTCCTTTTACGGACACGAAATCATACAAAACGCAAGCCAAACAGAAATCTAATGACCGAGATATATTAAAAAAAATAAATGGACTTTGCTTCAAAAACTGGATGAATCTCAGGTCTTTAAATATATCTTGGACATATATTAAAAGATTTTGTTATTTAAAATATCAGTGTTCACATAGATATTTCCAAAATTATTAATCCATTAAAGCTTCGGAATCTTAATGTAAGCAGACGGACGGACAGCAATCTACTTCTCTGCCTATAAAGATCAAATTTAAAATATAAATTACAAACCAATATATATCCTTGTCGCTTAAGGACGGCTATAACAAGGGTTGTAATCAGCAAGCTAGAGTATCTGGCGCGAACCGAGCATGTGAGTTTCAGACTAGAAGACTTGGAAACTTGCTGATTCATCGATACTGATGAATCTTTAATAAACATAAATAAATATTAGTTTAAACTTCATACAAAGGCTTTTTAAGTAAAAAATATTGTTCATTTAAATTCCTCATATATAACCAGAATATTTAAACTGTAAACTTATCGCCTTTTTAACTTAACGCCATAAACCACTTGTACATTAATTTATTTCATTTAACATTAAAATTTTTTTTTTCTTTTGCAATTGTCGCTTATTTAATGTACACAAATATTTAAGTGTTTAAATCTGTTGATAATTTATTGTTAATTTTATGAAAAATAATCAGAAACCATGTGCTATAGTGTGCAAATATTTGTTTGTCCTTTTTGGGGGGAAAAGTGTTTAAATAATTTAATCGGACAATTAATATTGCAATTGTATCCTTAATTTGTTGTTATTTTACACATTTTTTTCTTAAATGTTATAAGAACAGCGTTGGGCAAAATATTTAATTTGCTGCATAGAGCACAGGTTTCAAAAAAATAAAAATATTTTTTTGGCGTTCTTGCTCCTTTTTTAAAATTTTGGATCTTAGGGCGCTTAAGAGGGTAAAGACAACCTTTTAGAGCCTTTTTTGAAACTTTTGATAACTTCTGAACCAACAAAGATAGAAATACAATTTAAGTTGCATTTGACAGCTTAAACACAGCTGAGATTTAAACAGTAACAGCTAAAGGCACCTTTTAAACAGTTTGGTGAAATTTTTGACAACAAGTACTTTTTCATAAATATTTTTAGAGACCATTAGTCTAAATATAAATAAGGGACTATTGGCCCAGATTTAGGTCAAATATCAATTGGGTGTACAAAAAAAGTACTTTTTGTAAAAATCTGGTTACTTTTTTAGCATTTTTCATTATTATCGTTCTACAAATAATAATCCAGATTAGGACCAGAAAGTAAAAGTGCACAAAAACTAATCCATCGTACTTTTGGTATATTTTTTAGGTTGTGATGCTAGAAACTTTAAATTTAGCGCTACTGACCCAGATTTAAGTCGGTACAAAAGGGCATTTTATATTTTGATGCGTTTTTGCATATTTCAAAATGATAACTCTAAATATGTAAACAAAGGAGTTTTTGTTGCAGGTTTAAATCGAAAATCGATTTTTTTCTTAAAACTGTAACTTTTATCGCTTATTTACTCAAACAACGTAATAGTTCAAAAAATTGTCAAGTTTGGTCGTGTTTAAAATAAATTTTTTTAATTAAACATTTATTTTCCTGTTAAACTGAATGATACTAAAAACAAGTAAGAGCGCTATATTCGGCTGTGCCGAATCTTATATACCCTTCACATTGATCTTTAAATATACCCAGCCGAGTAATTTTGTACTGCAAATAATATAATAAAAAACCTTGTGCGAGTTTTAAAGCCCATAGAAAAAATAACAAAATTTTAACGTTCGTTTGAATAATAGAAATAGATGAAGAAGATTTGAGGTCGAGAGTTTTAAAAGTTTTCGACATTATTCATATTTAAAGGTTAATAAAACTTATTAAATGTTCTAGTCCCGCTGCTCTTCTCCAACTTTTTTTCCAAAATGTATGAATTATTTGATTATTACTTTTTGTAGAATATTCGAAGTCGATAGCTGTAATAGTTTTCCAGAAGAAGCGTATGGAAAAATTTTATAAAAATTGTTAATTTGTATGGGAGCTACCCTTCTTCACCCCCCATCCGAAATTTTTTTTTCTTTAAAGCGTAGGCCTTGTGTTCCAATTTATTTTTGTAGAATATTTGATGTGGATATCTGTTATAGTTTCCGAGATATAGCGTATCGAATATTTCATAAAAATTGTTAATTTGTATGGGAGCTACCCCTTTTTTTGCCCCCACTCAATAAAATTTTCTTTTAAAGCGTAGGCAATCTTGCCCATTTACATTTTGTAGAACATTTCATTTCGATATCTGTTATAGTTTCCGAGATGTAGCGTATCGAGTATTTTATAATAATTGTCGATTTGTATGGGAGCTACCCCTTTTTTTGCCCCCACTCGAAAATTTTTTTCTTTAAAGCGTAGCCCTTGGCGTGCAATTACTTTTTGTAGAACATTTCATTTCGATATCTGTTATAGTTTCCGAGATATAGCGCATAAAATATTTCACCAAATTTGTGCAATTGTAGGAAAAATACCCCTTCCCCTGGTCCTATCTGAAAAAATTTTTTCCATTATTTAGGTCCCTTCTTTAGGAGTATCCGTGCCAAGTTCTGTGGCATGAGTGACTATACTTACTGAGATATATAGGGATATATGCACGGATTTTGTCCTAAAAAAAATGGGTTGCTCTGGGTTTTCGCTTATATCTCGGTCAATAGTAAACCGATTTTCCTGATTTTAAATAGCGATTGTTAGCGGGATATTTGTAATCGTTTGACATCATTTACTGATCTGTATCTTTTTATCTGACTCCGGAAACTTGATTTCAACAGACGGACAGACGGACAGACAGACAGACAGACAGACAGACAGACAGACAGACAGACGGACAGACGGACAGACGGACATGGCTATTTCAACTTCCCTATCTATAAGGATCCAGAATATATATACTTTATGGGGTCGCAAATGAATAATAAAGAAATTACAAACGGAATGACAAAGTGATATATACCCTATCACTATGTGAAGGGTATAACTACAAGTTGGAGCATTTTGTAAGGCATGTGTTTAGTTAACTTAATACAGAAAAGCTCTATCTCGTATTTTAAAGGTCGCGTTTTTTGACTAATTGTGATGTATAAGCAGACCATTTATCGAGATCAATACGAATCTGGGCCTATTAAAAATACAAGTAAGAGCCTTTTTATATTAAGGTACGGATATGTATGTGTATGACACATATTTATGTATGATGTACATATGTACATTTTACATCATACTTAAAACCATACTTGTACGTATAAGCTTACAACTACAGTTAAGGCGGTATTTAAATTCCAGTGCCCGATTGTCTGACCTTTTTATTTACAAAAGGTTTGTTAAAGAAATTTATAAAGGCAATTTTCTTTAAAAAACTTTTATATTTTTTTTTAACTTTAAATTTACAGATCATAATTTGATGGATGTTTGGAATAAAATAACTTAATAGGTCGGTATACATAGATCTCGCTCATTTGCCAGAACAACGTCATAACTAAAACAAGCGAGTGCATGTTGAACTCTCACTAAGAAAGCCTATAATTTCCTTTCTACCAATAAATACTCAAAACTCCCGGTTAAAATTGGATATTCGCTAAAAAAAATTAGTGAATTTTTATTCAATTCTGCCTTCTATGCGCTTCTCAAAATTTCAAAGGACTTTCGTGTTGCCGTTGCAGACATGGAATTTTAAAATGAACTAAGACTTCACATTTGCCGTTTAAAAAAACTAAATATTTTATCTCGTTTCACTCACGTAAATGCCATGACAGAAAATACCTACCAACCTTATTTGTTGCCGGCCATTCACAAAAACCCAAATTTTAAAGCAGTTTTTGCTTTCACGCTTAATTTCTCACTGGCTTCCTAAATGGGAATTTCCGTCAAGAATTCTCTGCCTTTATTTATACTCACTTCTCTGGGGTCTTAATCAGGGGGAGAGCCTCTGAATAAGTATATTTTAACCTATCGCCCTATAAAAAGCGAGTGAGTTAAAAACAAGTAAGAGCGCTATATTCGGCTGTGCCGAATCTTATATACCCTTCAAATTGGTCTTTTAATATACCCAGCCGAGTTATTTTATACTGCAAATAATATAATAAAAATACCTTGTGCCAGCTTTAAAGTCCATAGAAAACTTTACAAAATTTTAACGTTCGTATGAATAATAGAAATAGATGAAAAAGGGTTGAGGTCGAGAGTTTTAAAAGTTTTTGACATTATTCATATTTAAAGGTTAATAAGACTTGCTAAATGTTATGGGATGTTCTAGTCCCCCTGCTCCTCTCCAACTTTTTCTCCAAAATGTATGAATTATTTGATTATTACTTTGTGTAGAATATTCGAAGTCGATAGCTGTTTCCCAGTTGTAGCGAATCGAAAATTTCATAAAAATTGTTAATTTGTATGGGAGCTACCCTTTTTTCTGTAGGTTTTGTTGTCCAATTACTTTTTGCAAAACATTTGATGTCAATAGCTGTTATAGTTTCCGAGATAAAGCGTATCAAAACTTTACAAAAATTGTTAATTTGTATGGGAGCTACCCCATATTCACCCCCCATCCAAAAAGTTTTTTCTTCAAAGCGTAGGTTTTGTTGTTCAGTTACTTTTTGCAGAACATTTGATTTCGATATAGGTTACAGTTTCCAAATTATAGCGTATCGAAAATTTACAAAAATTGTTAATTTGTATACGAGGTACCCCATATTCAACTCAAACCCCAAAAATTTTTCTTTAAAGCGTAGGTTTTATTGTCCAATTACTTTTTGTAGAACATTTGTTTTCGATGTCAATTACAGTTTCTGAGATATAGCGTATCGAAAATTTAATAAAAATTGTAAATTTGTATGGGAGCTACCCCATTTTCTGCCTCCACCCAAAAAAATTTTTTTTTTTTTTAAATGTAGGTCTTATTGTACAATTACTTTTTGTAGAACATTTTTAAGTCGATAGCTGTTATAGTTTACGAGATATAGCGCATAAAATATTTCACCAAATTTGTGCAATTGTAGGAAAACTACCACTTCCCCTGATTCAATCTGAAAAAAAAAACTTTTTCATTATTGAGATCCCTACCCTGAGAGAGTCTGTGCCAAGTTTTGTGGCAAGAGTGACTATATTTACTGAGATATATAGGGATATATGGACGCATTTTGTCCTAAAAAAAATGGGTTGTTTTGAGTTTTCGCTTATATCTCGGTCAATAGTGAACCGATTTTGCTGATTTTAAATAGCGATTGTAAGCGGGATATTTCTAACAGTTTGACACGTATAGCTGGTCTGTATTTTTTAATTTGACTCCGGAAACTGGATTTCAACAGACGGACAGACAAACAGATGGACAGACGGACATGGCTATATTAACTTCCCTATCTATAAGGATCCAGGATATATATACTTTATGGGGTCGCAAATGGATATTAAAAAAATTATAAACGGAATGACAAACTGATATCACTATGTATGTATATGAAGGGTATAAAAAACAATTTTTGAATTTAATGATGCCGAATTATTATATATGTTTTGGTTAATACTGTGTATAAATTTCATCTTTTGATTGTTTCTACTCTTGCGTTAAAATATAAAATGCCGATTCTCTTTTCAAGTACATGTTAGCTAATTGAAAACTTCAAACGTGTTGTTCTTGAAATGGTTTATTTTTTTAAAATTATGACGTTGTTCTGGCTAATAAGCCATATTTAGGTAGATATTTAGGTTATGCTTTATTTCAAATAAATTGTTTTAGATTTATTATACCCTTCATATAAGCCACTCTGTAGTTTCCTACATATCCATCAGCGACCCAATAAGTGTATATTTTCTTGGTCCTTATAGATAGGAAAGTATATTAAGCGATGCTTGTCTGTTCATCTGTCCGTGTTATGGTTCAAGACCGTCGAGGTTGCATATAACCAAAAGAGGTGTCAAATTAGTGGACATATTTGCGAAAACAAAACTGCTTTGAAATTCAGCAAATTTGCTCGATAACTGTCCGGGATATAAGCCAAAAACCATTAATTTCTTTTTATTTCTCTAACTTTTGTACATAAAAACCTTTACAACTGCCCTGGCGTTGACCCTGCACGGGTGCAATTAAAGACAGACTCCCATTAGTTTTTCCTTACGAAAGTTTTGTAGAACATACTTACAAAATTTTTTTTTCTTTTAAAGCTTTCAGGGTGCCTCTACAAAGGTCAAATGTAAGACCAAGCCCACGCATACAAACTTTGGGTAAAAACCCTACAAATTGCCTGGAGTCGCCCTAAGAGGAATTGAATGTAGCACAGGCCCTTATTGGTTTCCCCCCAAAACATATTCCTAGAACATACTTACTCCCTATCTCAATTCAAAAATTGTAATTAATCGCCCGCAACAGTTTCCAGGGTGCCCGTTGATAGGTCAAATGTAGAGCTGAACCCAACTTATTTTTTCCTTGCAAAAGTTTTCGTAGAACATACTTACCCCCTATCACCCCCCGCTAAGGGGGTTGTCATACAAAATTAAAAAAAATAAGGTAAAACCCCTACACCTTGTGAAAAATTTAGTTAGGTTTGTTAATCTTGCAAAGTACGCAAAAATACAGGCACTAGCGTTGTATACATTTTAACACCAGTATTGTCTCCTTAAGTTTTCAAACGTTAACTTTCATTTTTTTTCTCTACCGCGCATTAAACTCAGTCAAGTGCAGTTAATTCTAATTAAACCAAGTTAACTCACCACTTTAGTTGACTTTAAGTTACAGTTGGCACAAACAATAATATCGCACACATTTTTATGCAAACACTTTTACAAATGTTTTCTTATTTGCTTTTGCAACCATATGGTATCGCACACCTTAAGGTTTTCTTTTTATCCTTTAAAATCCTGTTTATTTCCTGTTTCTTAATATGTGAAAAGAAGTGAGTTTTATTTCTCGTTGTTGACTTTTTGAGTTACGTATAATTTTTCCAGTTTGTTCATTTCTTTAAAGCACTTTTATTGTATTGTGTGTGTGTGAGTATCTTAGGTGTAGGTTGGTTGAATGTTGGTTTTAAGAAGTTGGTTTAAAGAAGTTGATTTAAAGTTGTTGACTTCTTCCGCTACGTTTATTTAACGTTTAAATAATTTACTACAAATGTGGTTGTTAATTTCTTTTTCGGTTTATTGTTATAACCGCTGTTAGAGTGTTTGTTTGGGATGTTAATACTTGTGCATGAGTGTGTGTGTGTGTGTTTGTCTACCTAATAACGCCTAATTCAAGGTTTGTCTGTACTTGATAATTTTTTATTTTTCTATTTAAGGTCTTATTTGCTTTTTTCTTTTATAGAATGCAGCTTAAGAAAGCTGTTTTTTTGTTTGGCTTTAAATTGTAAATATATTTGAAACTCTTTATATTTATCTTTTAAACTAGTTTTTAATTAATTTTTTACAAAAAGTTTAATAAAAACATTTTTTAAGTAATAAAAGTTCGAAAACTTTAAAACTTTAAAGGAAGCGTAATAAACTTGTAGCATGGCTCAGCAATTCGCACATTTATTTGCTGAATTAAGCAAATATCTATTAAACCATTAAATATTTATAATCATTTGTTTTGTGTCCCTAAAATTGTTGCGAAATCTGCCTGTTAACTTTAAATAGAGCATTTGAGGTCAAGTAAGGTAAAGGAATATATATATATATATAAATTATAAAAAATAATTTTTAGTCATTAAAATCGTTTTTCAAACATGACTGAACAATGTCTGTGATCATATTTAGAATTGGTTGTACTTTCGACTAGTTAAGGTAAATATGTAAAATCCCTAAGCTTTGTACCATGCCGTCGACAAAATCATCAAAGTTCCTTCAAGTATCCTGTCCTATAGTAACTTACTTAAATTAAAAGTTTTTCTGTCTGAAATACACAGCTCTGTCCTGCTGGGTGTCAATGTATTCTTTTTATTAAATAAAAGATATTTTGATCAAATTTGATTAGGATAAGTTTTTTGACATTGGCATAAAGCTTCTTGTTTGTGGTGATGATCAGTACATTTTTTGACATAGCTCCCATACAAATTTCCTTAAGGAAGAGGCATGCTGGGCTATTACTAATTCGAATAATATTGTTTTTTTTTTGTCAAAATTGTACACATTTGTCTTACTTTATGCCGCAGACTTTTATACTGAAAACAAATATGATCGTTCCATTTTTCCACATGGTCCCAATAAAAAGGTGGTGTAGGGTATGATATAGTTGGTATTGAAGAACTATAACTTTTTTACTTGCTTAATATAAAATTTTTGTACTTAGAAGTCCTTTTCAGACAACAGACAAACAGTTGTTTTCAAAAAAGGGAACATTATTTTTTTAAGTGTTGTAAGTAGTTTGTTTTATTCATTCTGCGTTTTATTTATTCTGCGTTAAAACCGATATTGAAATTCAGGAAAATCGCCCCATGGCCGACCTAGTTATAAGCCAAAAGCCAAGACTACCTCTGTTTATTTCTTTAAAGTTTGTACATGAAAACCTCAACAACTACCCCGGACTGCCTCTACATGGGTGGAATGTAAGACCAACTGCAAATAATTTTTACTCGCAAACATTTTTGTGGAACAAACTTACACTCTATTCTCAACCCTCTCACGGCTGTAGTACAAGGTTTAATTTTTTAAAATTTTTTGTAAATCGCTCCTACAGCTTCCAGGCTGCCCCTACAAATGTAAAATCGATCTCAATTAATTTTTCCTCACAAACATTTTTGTGCAACATACTTACCCTTTGTCCCTAATAGGGTTGCCATACATAATTAGAAAAAATTAGGGTAAAAACTTCTACAACTTCCCCGGAGTTGCCCTTAGAGTAATAAAATGTATCGCAACCCCCTATTAGTTTTTACTCCCAAACATTTTCCTAGAAACTACTTACCCGCTGTCTCCATCGCCTAAGGGGGCTCCCATACAAAATTTGAGGAATTGTAATAAATTCCCCCTACAGCTGTCAGGGTGCCCGTGGATAGATCAAATGAAGGACTGACCCCAACTCCTTTTTCCTTGCAAAAATTTTCCTAGAAAATATTTACCCCCTGTATATAAGATTCGACACAGCCGAATATAGCGCTCTTACTTGTTTATGGGGTTTTTTGAGACATCACGAAACAACAGAAATAGTTTTTCTAAACCAGCTTGTAGTTAATGTTTTAGAATTGTCCATTTTACTAATTTTTTAAGAAAACCGTTCTATGTATTTAATAAATAAGCCATAAACAAACATAAGTGTATAAATATTTTTAAGATCCATACATTTGCATGAATGTGTATTAACATTTAACCATCTTCTTTAAAGACTATTTAATTTAACTATTTTCCATATAAATATTTTTATCATCATTCCATCATATGAAGTTAGTAAAAACATATAATAGCGATGATGTGCCATCATCATGAAAAAAACATTATCGTATAAAAGCGATCAAATGTCAAAGGACCCATCTTTTAAACAGGCTTCTTCAATTGCAAATTTCTAGCCTCATACACTGAACTCAATAAACCTTCAAATGAAAAGCAACTTATTCATGATAGGTTTTTTTTTGCTTTTGTTTATTTTGTTAAATATTTTTTTCTTTGTGAAAAATGAAAAAAGATGATGAAAGGAATAAAATAATACATCCACAAAGCCAATAAAATAAACGTAAATAAACAAATGGATTCTCTTTTATTATGATGTCTTTATATGTTTAAAAGCAAGTGTAGAATTTGGACTAAGGATATGTTGAGTATATAATATTTATACATACATACATATGTATCTATATGGATGTATGTACTTCTATTCTCTACTATTCTTTTCAAATCTATGAATATCTATATTTAATGTACGGGCTTGTATAAGAGTTTGTTTTGCTTGTTGTCAGAACTGAATAGGAAAATGAAAAAAAGGAATATACGCCAATTGAATGTCCTTTATACATTAAATATTTGGATATGACAATGAGACGACAGCAGACTTTTTTTCAAATATCTACTAAGCGCAGAGCTACATAACGTTGCACAGTGTCAGAGTTGGATACTTTAGCGGGACTTAATTAAGAAAAAAAAGTTGCTGTTTTAAAAAGTTTCATATTGTGTTTCATATTATGTATGAAATACAATATATGACCTGCTTTTGAGATATTTACACAAAAACGAGCAGTCAAATAAGGCGATCGTGGAGGCTAATCAACATAAAAAGAAAATTGGCTTCAAAAATCTTCTCGTTTTTTAACACGTTTTTAAGATACAGAACTTATTCCAGCCGCCCTTACTAAACACAAATCTGAACCTGTGCCTTGGTTTAATATGGGAAGGGCGTATCCCGATTTTTTTAAAACAGCGTTTTGTTTTTACTGGCAAATAGACTCCAAATTCATCATAATTTTTTTTCCGAAATAAAATGTTTTATTTAGCGCTTTATATAAATTTTTTTTATTTTAATTTAAACAATTTTATGAAGTGTTTTTCTGCTCTTCTGTTTTACCCCATCGATAAATAGAGAAACATTTTAATAAAATACTTATTTTATTATTAAGACAATGTTTGAAAAATCAGCTGTCAACACACTAGTGCATAAAAACATTTCATTCAAACATCATTAAATATTTTCTCTTTGGAGCCACATTATTATTATTTTTTTTTCTTTTATTTTTATTATTATCATCACATTTATAATGGTCGCCACACCATCACGTGACATATCCCTTCGTTTAAGATGAAAAAGAGACACTAAAAGCACACATAACAATTTGTATATTTAAGATGACAGCACGTGTAAATGTGATAATTCTTTTGAAAGTAGCTTATGTGTCTGTCTGTTTGAACGCTTCGGAGTATTTTTTCTATGTCATGTTACATCTTTTAACAGTTAAACCCTTTAAATTCAACAGTTGTATTTAAGTTACAAGCCAGTACTGGGGACTTGTTTGAAAAATTTTATAAAAAGAAACTGACGTACATACATACATATATACATACACTCAAAAAATTATTACAGTAACTGACTGTAAGTTATTTAGGAAGTATTCCGTTAAGTTGTTTTTAAATGAAAAAAACAGTTAAATTTTAATACAATATTTTTTTTAAACTGATTTGAAGGGTTATTTAAAGCTTCAGCTACTGGTTTTCAGTTAAAGTTATTTTTGCCAGTTATTTTTTTTGGTAATATTTAACTTTGTTGTTATTTTTCTGATAGTTTATGTTTTGCAGTAAATGACAGAAAATCTAGTTAACTTTAGACGAATATCTAGGTTGATTTTTTTATGTCTGAATTTAAATAAAATATTTTGTTGATTTTAATGAATATCTTGTTGGACGGTTTTTAAATAGATATCCAGTCATTTTAAATAGATTTCCAGTTGATTTTATCTTAATAATTTTTTCAGTGTACATTCATATGTATGTATAAGCGCACGTGAATATTTACTGATGGAGTTACAAAGTTTTTACAAAAGAAGACCGTATTGTATATATTACTTGCTTTAAATATTACAAAAAGTGTGTTCCTTTAGCCAAAATTATAATAAATTTCCAAGCGCTTGGGTCAGTTGCACGAGTTTCGACATGCTTATACGACACCCGTATTATCCGTCCATAGATCCATAGATTTTCTGCTAAATTCTCCTTTCGAATATTCTGAACAATGTATCCTCTGCTTTCGCTAGAAAACATGCTTCTGAGCCATGTAAAAGCACGGATGGTATCGGTATCTTGTAGAGAGTGGCTTTGCTTTTTATCTACCTACTTAGCCCAAAGTAGCATCTTTCAGCCATTATTGTTCTTCTTTTTTTCTCAAAACTAATGATAAAATCGTTAACTATTTTAAAGTAGTAATTTTGAACTTGGTTTTATATTCAATTGATGCCAGACCCACTTTGGTAGATTTTTTTTACAGGTGACATTTACTGCTCGCAGTGTTTGCCGCATAATGTTAATAACGTCAGCGTAAGTAAGTCACATGTGCTATTTTGCGTTTAGTATGATATATTTATATTTGTGTGTTGTATGACCTTTTCCAGGGGAACGTAAAAAAAATCACACAGGAGACTGCCTCCTAGTCTAAAACTTCGTTTGGAAATATTCTTTCCCACTTTAGCTAAGGAGCTGTTCACCCTTGCAATCTACAAATAGATGGGGATCTGTTTTTCTTGGGTCTTTTTTTTTATTTAGTGTTTGAGTATATGTGGTCGATGATGGATTTGTCAAGTATGAAGTCGCATATATCTCCGGTTTTAGATTTAAATTTAAAAGAAATATATTATTTCATATTCTTTTTGCGCACAAGATATAATACAATGAGTTCATCTAGGAAGATTAATGGTAAATTTCATTGTAAAAAATTGTTGTTTTTACAATTTAAATGCCTTTAGGCGCTTAATGGTAAGTAGACACTGAAAGTGCATGATTTCTGCTCTGGGTGCTTCTGGGTGTTGCCCTAGAATTTTGAATTTAAGAGAACTTTGAATACGATATCATGTTGTGTGAAATATTTTTGAGAGCGAAAATAATTTTTTATATTTTTTTTTTGGTAGATTAAAGTGTTTTAAATTGTTTATAATACTTAGCTTACGCATGAAAATATTTTGGCTAAAAAAAGCCTTCTTGAAAATGTGACGAGTGTGATGTTTTCATAAAAACATAAATAGGGGACAATTTAAACCTCTTGCAAAAAAAGTTAAAACAAAATATGACCCAGTTTGTTATAGTTCGATCATTTGAATTTTTTAGGCGTCGTTTCATCGATTTTTTTTTAATCAAAAAACGTTTTGCTCCTGATTTTTGGCAACATAGCATCAAATTGACCTTATGCATATGCCTTATACGTAAGTTGGTCCTAGTATTAAACATTCCAGCAAGCTTGATGGATTGCAGACGTATTATTATAACTAAGCTGGGCTATCGCTTGATGCTCCGAACTTTGGTAGAACTTTCCGATTTCATTGTGACTCCTGAAAATCTTGATACACTTTTTCGCTTCTTTGCTCTTTCTGCAGAATCAAAGTTTCTCCTCTTTCCTTTTTTTAACCGATGACTCCCTTCTATTACTCTTATTAACAATATGTATTGCTACTGATTATAGGGTTGCCTTGTATGCCTTTTGGTGTAGTTTTGATGTATTAAAGATATGCATGGCTAATAAACTTTACATTCAAAGTTAAAGTTTGTAAGGAAATCTTCCCACCCAAATAGACTTTTAAAAAATGTTTGCATTATGTGAATTAATCGTTTTTAGTTTAATAAAAACAAGTACGAAAGTCGCAGTAACATATAGGTAGAACTAAAGAAGGAGACCTTGAAGAAGGGCTCAAGCACTGCAAGACATATACATTAGCCAGAGATCTGCTTGTGTGTGTGTGAAAAAATAGATGTTCAAAGCAATTCGGTGATGCGGGAAAATTTCCTGTTTTTCCCCTTCAATTTATACTTCTGAAATGAGGCGCATCTGGTATTGCATCAGGTATAAAATGTCAGACTCTGGTCTGTCTTAAAACTGGGAAGCGACAAAAGAAATGATCCGTCGATTCTATATCCCCTCAGATGCTCGCGCTTGCTGTTCTTCGTATTCCTTCTCTCACGCAGGTTTGCTTATAGGTTTCAATGAATTGTAAGTAAATTTATCAGTTCTTTTTATTCAGGTTTTTTTATTTCTTAAAATTTCTTATATTCCTAAGTTGTAGGTACGTAAACGATAGCAAATATTTTTTCTCCCATAGTGCTTTAATCATTTTGGTTAAGCTCCCATGGGAATCAGAAACAGGCACCTTGAACTAAAACTGATTTTTTGTAAGACCACATCGGTGAACATATACTGCTTGTGGTTGCATTTTTTTTTAGCATAACGTGGAACCTGATAACGTAACTTCTGCTGCCTGGACAATACTTTTCTAAGCGATGTTGTCGAATGAACCTTACCTGGTGGCAAAAAACGCAAACCGTTTGTCCTTTCTCCTTACCAAAGTGCCTATTTAAGTATCCAATGCTATAATAAAATAGAATTTTTATATCTGTGTTCGGCTTTTGCAGTTCATGCAATTTTTAAGAGAAGGACATGGGTAGTTATAGATCGATGTTCCTATAATTCCATATAACAATTAGTGTTAGAGCCTTAAACATTTTTAAAAGTTATGGAGATAGAAATTTTGGGTAAACACAATTTTGCAATAAAATTTTTTATATAGTTTTTGTATATTTTATGTACTTTGTCTATATTACGAAGTATATATTAAAACAAAAAAGCCCGTTAAGAAACATTAATAACACTTTTTGTGTATATTTTAATAAATATAAATGCACTCAACTATTCATTCATTAATGGTGAAAACAAAAGCAAACCAAAATGCATTTATTTTCTTTATTTTGCTGTCAATCATACAAATGACTGCATTATTTTCGTTTAATTTTCCTTTTAAAAGTTCTTTGTCTTTAAAACTTTTTTATTTGAATTTCTGTTTTGCTTTTATAAAGCCAGGCAAACAAATATGGGGATGAAGGGAAAGGATAAGAAACGCTACATTGTTTATGCATATAAAATATAAGAGGGTTGCACAAATATAAGATTTAGTATGTTGGAGATTAGTTTTTAATATATAGAAACCCCTTAATCGTATTTTTTTATTCGAGACTTTTTTGGCTTATTGTGATATATGAGCAGAACATTTATTAAAATAAACAAAAATGCGGGCTTATAAAATTATATTATTCTAACCATATGTATTATATCAATAGTAATACCGATACAGAAAAAATAATTTTTAAATTTGAATATTGGTATTGATACCAACACGGAAATATTTTTTTTTTCAAAATACAGGTTTTTGAAAACCGTTTTCTTTTTATCTGGTTCAATACCACTACCGGGTTACTTTTTTCACATGTTTGGTAATTTTTCCCATTTTTAAACGAAATAAGGGCCAAAGGCACTTAGGTGGTAAAAAGTATTTTTTTAGTTTTTTAGTGTTATGTATTTTGTATTTTGCATTTTTGATTTTAAGACTTTGGAAACATAAAATTAAAGGATATTGCCTCAAATTTAGGTCGATAGTCAGCAAAGTGGACAGAAAGGACTTTTTCGCATATTTACTATTTTTGATTTATTTTGTGGTACTACAAATATGAAAAAAAGTCTTTCGGACCCAAATAAGGCCAAAAGTCAACTAAGTGGTCAACAAGTACTTTTCAGCTTTTTTGGTACTCTTTTGCATTTTGTGTGATTTTGAGTCAATAAATACAAAATCAGCAACTTTTGACAAGGGTTGAGGTCGAAAGTTAGTTAAGCAGTTGAAAAGTATTTTTTCAAATGCTTTTACTTTTTAAATTTTTGAGATTAAGAATCTTGGAATATAAAGTTAATGACTGTTAACCCAAATCTAGATCAAGGTCAGCAAAGTGGCAGAAAATACATTTTTCACTTTCTTGGTACTTTTTTGCATTTTTGAGATTACGAGAATCGATATTGATATATATAAAAGTATATTAAAATATATTTCAGGGTTTTCCCATTGTTAGTGACTAAATATTAGAATTTTTAAAAATCCTTATTGTGGAGACTCATTTAAAAATGTACGGCTATGCATCAGTTAGACAAACAACCAATAACACAAACCTTTGACACATGTAGGGTTAATGTGGGCGTGGTGCTAAAAACTTTGGTTATACGATAACCAAAACAAAAATGTTACAAAAATAGTCACCTATAAAATACAATAAATTTAAACACATAAACAATAGAAATGGGAATAAGATAACATATAAAACATATGTCCTGTCAAAAGATAACACTTTAACCCTTAATAGAGTTTCATTTGTTTACTTCACCTGCGTTCCTGGTTTCATATATAAAAGTTAATGTATTTTAGTCTTTATTACAAATTGTTTTTGCATTACAATTAAATACTTAAATAATACTTTATATAAGTGTTAAATGTATATTAAATAAAAATCTAAGTCATTAACAATAACCCTGTTTACGCCTTTTTAATATCACCGACACGGTAATGGTTATAGAAATAGATTAAAAAAACATTTTGTGTTACTTGCATTACATTAACACACATGTGTTGTAGAAATTACAGTGTTAATAAAAACGTGTTGATGCTTAAAGTTCTTACAAACTTATAAGGCGTTAATATGTTTTTAAACTTATTTTTCTATCATATAGAAACAAATACATATGTGGTGGCTCCCTTGTTTTAACTGTCACTGTTATGCGGGTCTTTATAATGGCGTTAAGTACATATAGCGCAGTTAGAAGCATTTAATACAACATGTTGCTATTTATGTATATTACTTTTTGTTTTATTTAATATTTATTTAAATATTAAACAAAGATTCGGTGCTTACATAAGTATACTTGATACATGTGTTTGTAAATAAGTTTAATATAAAATAATCATACGGCATTGGGGTTTCTTTTTACATTTTGTGTTTTATGAAACCATATATTTTTTCCTGTTAATGATATAAAGCAATTTTATTATAAGCAAAAAGCTTTGAAAATTTTAAGAAAAAGGGCATTTAAGGTAATAAAGGCACATTATAAGTCGCTAATGTGGCAATGATTTTGTATGGCAGCATGCTGCACTGAATTTTGTAACACATAAAAGCATTAAAATAGTCACACCATGTGGGGGTTTCATGCGTTTTGCAGATGGGAAATTTTATTGTGAAAATTGGAACCATTTTTGTCTCATATTTTTGCTTAAAACTCAAGCATTTTTAAATTTTATTTTAAACAGGTAAGAGTGCTTCATTTGGTTGTGCCGAGTTTTATAAACCATTCAAATTGGCCTTTTTATATGGCCATCCATCTAAACTAGCCGAGTTGTTTGCGTTGCGCATATGCTAAAATTAAAAAAAATATTTAATCTGGGTTTTGAGGTCGATAGCGATAGGTTTTGAAATAGAAAACTTTACAAAATTTAAACGTTTGTATGTACAACGTAGGCAAAAGGAATCACCCTATTGGAAGATGCACTTATTTTTGCATATGATGGCCAATGTCAAATCTTATTTGACATTTGTGAATTAGACAGACAACGCGAAAAATTCATGTGTATTTTTTTGCGTAGAAACTTTTCTGAGGTGTCGAATCCCGGTCGTCCGGCACCGACTGCACAAACACTGCTCCGTTTGCCCACCAACCTTGAAGAGCTTTGGAATACACGAGACGCTGCCAAGAGTGGCCGGCCCCTCAGCGCCCGTTCTGCCGAGAATCCCGCCACTGTTGGCGAGAATGTTGAGCTGTCGCCAGAAACATCGACCAGACGCCGTGCCTCGCAATTAGCCATCAGCCGGTCGTCCCTAAGGCGAATTTTAATTAAAAACATACGAATGTTCCCGTACAAAGTCCAGTCCGTGCTCTAGATGCTGCCTGTCGACCGTCAAACGCGTGTAACCTACGCGCAAGCCATACTCAATCTCAAGGCCGAAGTGGAAGACTTTTGACCAAAATCATAATGATCGATTAAGATCATTTATACCTCAGCAAAAACTATCACTTCTGGGGCACCGAAAATTCACAAGTGATGCACAAGGAGCCATTAAACCCACTCAAAATGTCTGCATTGTGCGCTGTTCACGCTAGAGCTGTCATCAGGCCATTTTTTTCGAGGACGTCGTGGATGGTGTGCGCTATAGGGCCATGTAGGCCGATTTTTTTCTGTCGCAATTGAATGGTTTAGGACTGAAGGACATGTAATTCCAACAGGACGGAGCAACGGCACACACTGCGCGACCCTTTTATCTCCTGTTGGGGATTTACATTGGCCCGCAAGATCACCCGATTTAACCGTTCCAGATTTTTTTTTGGGTTTTTTGAAGTCTCGCGTTATGTAAGCAAGTCTGATATCCTGGAAGCCCTCAAGGACAACATTCTTCCCGGTTGCAAGAATTCTTCGCCCGAAACTCTCGCCTAAGTGACGAAAAATGCCTTAAAACGAGCTCGTATAGCAATCAATTGTGATGGCGCCTTTGGCCAATATCATCTTCTCGCACTGATCAGTAAAATTTTAACCAATCAACAGAATCTAAGTTTTTCATTTAGAAAAAAACGAGGATCAAAAAACATCGGATTACTTCTTTTGGCTCACCTTGTATAATCGAAATACCATGTACTTTGGTAGGTTTCCCCTTCCCCTACTCCTATCCAACTCAACTTTTCCAAAAACGTAGGCATTATAATACAATTAATTCTTGTAGGACATTTAAAGTCCATAGCTGTTATGGTTTCTCAGATTTAGCACAAGAAATATTTAGTAAAATTTGTAGAACTGTGGGAAGAATACCACTTCCCTAGCTCTAATTCAAAAAAATTTTCCCTAATTAAGGTTCCTATCTTCAAAGTATCCCTGTTAAATTTTGTGGAAAGAGTGGCTGTATTTACTATGATATATAGGGATATATGTGCGGGTTTTGTCCTAAACAATTAGTTATTTTGGGTTTTCGCTTATCAATAGTCAACCTGGGGCCAAATCGTCACATTCGATTCGAATCGAAAATTCACTCGATTGATCGAGTTGTCAATGCTTTTAGTATAGGAATTCTAATAAGAATTTTTAAATTTCGATTCGATTCGAATGTAACGATTTGGCCTCTGATTTTAAATAGCGATTTTTCTAGAGATGTTTCTGATTGTTTGATATCAAAACGTCTTGTGCGACACAGACACGGCTACAAATCCCCGACGTTGGTGTCAAAATTGGTAGTGGTTGGATACACTGATGCTGACTGTGGATGGGATTGATAGTAGTCTAGCCAAGATGTGGTTTCGGTCACAAGGGGTAGTAGCTTGGCTTCGAGGCCTGACTAGAAGGTTGCTTATCTAAATCTGGTACCAAGGGTGTCAGGAGCCCCTAAAACCTCGGTTTTGGACTAACAAGAGTTGAAACGCCTTTTTGGAGTGAGGTAGTGGTTGTGGTTTGTACCCAAATCGCTGGAGAGCTTCTTCTCGACATGGAGTTGCATTGCAACCGGGTGCCGTGACCCATAGATCGGAAGGACTTTTAGGTGGGCTCCGTTCCTCACCAAGGAGAAAGGCATACCTAAATGTCTGTCTTCGAATCGGTACTCATGGATGATATTTTACAGGGTGCAAAGTGTTATCTATAGGAGCATTGTATTTACCCTGTGCGAAGAACACTGTGAGTTATTGCCCTCGGGGTGGGTATTCACGTAAAGCCCTTGATGTCTGACATACAGACAGATAGACGGATATGGCTATATCAACTTCCCTATCTATAAGGATCCAGAATATATATAGATACAGGTTATGGGGTCGCAAATATCTAATAAAGAAATTACAAGCGGAATGGCAGACTGATATATACCCTTACCACTATGTGTAGGGTATAAAAAGAGCTAAAGAAGATATGTTTTTAAACGTTTAGTAGCAGGTATACACTGAAATAATATATCTCGGTTTATAATGACCACTAAAATACTCTCACGGGTGTGACCTTACAATATTAAAATTTTAAGAATTTTGTAATTCGAAAATATAAAAACTGAGACCCGCCTTATATCGGAAGACTAAGTCATTTAGATATGTCTGTACCGCCGCCTGTTTGGCTGGCTTAGTATCTATGTATTTAAGTGATCAAATTACAGACCTAAATAGACAAAAAATTTAATTCTTGAATGTCATTTTCTCTAGAAAGGTTTAAACTGATCCAAAGAGAGTGAAGCTAAAGGGTTAAGACCTCCTGACAAAATTTATTTTCGTAAAATTTCACTATAAAGGTCGAAAAATAAGAGTTCTTCACATAATAAATCAAAAGTATTAAACTTTGACTCAATATAAAAAAATTAAAAGTAGGTGGGCTTGTAATTGTGTTTCAGAAAATTGTAATGGAATTAAATTAAAATTTAACTAGAAATTTCTGAAATTAAATTAAAAAATTCTGAAATACCATAAGAAATTTCTGCAATACAAATAAAAAATTCTGAAATACTCATGTTTTATATTTTCTCATATCTTGTCTTGCCAACCCTACAGATCTATTTTAACAATTTATCCACTTTGATAGCTTTGAAATGTGCCTTTAGAAGTTATTGGCCCCCAAAATAAATATATTGTTATATCTTACTTTCAATATTTTCGACTATGGGCTTAAAAGGTTTGCCCTCCTAAAAAATTTATTTAATATATTATAAGTCTACCACGATTTATGAAATCTGGGTTTTTTACGAAATTAATTTTGTTTTGCATTTCTTTCTTTTCAGATCAATGTCTTCTATCTAAACTATTATTTAGGCTTTAATCTTTATCAATGCCAGCAACAGTCGTTGGAAGTTAACGAAACTTGTACTTAATTCCTTACAATAGTATTAGAATAGAGAAAACAATGCAAAAAATATCAGCAAAAGCAGAAGTCAACAATAGTATTGTAAAAAGTTGCACAACAATAACTTAAGGACTTCGTATAAATTATCTACTGAACAAACGGCCAAGGAAAAAACAAAGGAAAAAGGAAAAAAGCGACATGAGCACAAGAAGAGATGTTTTAAAAATTTATAAAAATATTTCAAATAATCATGGATTTTAAGTAAAAATAATAATCTCTGACTATAACAAAAAGCATTTTTTTAACATCTATGGGATAGAACCAAATTTCCATACACATTTGTATTTCTACCGCTTTACCATGCAGTAAATGAATACCCTGGTATTATTGTATAAGAATTAGAGTTGGTATTGTCAAGCATATATGTGTGTGTGTGTGTGTGTTTAAATAATGTTAATGCGTTTTTATGAAGGCATTAAGGAATAAAAAGCTTTTATTGAAATAATCCAACTCAAGCTAAAATAAAACCCTTAAGCGAACAATAACAAAAAATCAAATACCAAAATACCGTGAATGTAAGAGCGCAAAGCCACCAGAAAGTGAGTGAATTGTTAAGTATGAAGCATTTAAATAGTTAAACTATACCACAACGCCTTCTAGAAAAAATTTTTGTTTTTTTTTAAAGAATAAATTCCTTAATCTTTAATATTCCTCCTCGAAAATTTGCTTCATTGTTTTGTATGTTAATAGCAGACATATTGAAATTATTATCCTGCAGTCGTTATATGCAACATCCAGCCAACCAGCCAGCCAGCCTCATCATGAAGTTGTCAAAGTTATCTAACCAAACCAACTCACAAGATCCGCAAGCTGTTAATTCGCGTATATTTGTGGGAAATTTAAATACATTTCAGTGCTCTAAGACCGATGTAGAGCGTATGTTTCAAATTTATGGCCGTCTTGCAGGTTTGTAGATATTTTCCATTTTAAATTTCGTAATAATTGCTGCAAGCAATTGTTATTGTTGCTGCAGATGGTTATATATTTTCAATATGTTAAAAATTTAATTAAAGAAATTTTCTAGATTTTTTTGTGAATTTTTTTTTCATTTACATGTTTGTATATTTGTTTTTGTTTATAGGAATTTCTATGCACAAAGGTTATGCATTTGTACAATTTACGAATCCTTTTGATGCACGCAACGCCTGCCTGGGAGAAGATGGAAAAATGGTCTTAAGTCAGACATTGGGTAAGTTGTAATGAAGATTGATGGTTTTCTTATCTAAGAAGAATATGTTTTTGCGAAAAAATTGCGACAAGGGAATAAAAGCTTTCTTTTGGGGAATTGAACATTTGTTTTTATAATTAAAAGAATTTAATTTTTTTTAAATATTTTTTTTTTATATTAAACAGATGTACATAAAGATTTTTTAAGATTTTTTTTAACATATATATCTTCAAAAGCAACGTTTTGTTTTATTCTATTTAAGTCTTGTTATGAAAGGCTAGGCTAGGTTAGCTTAGGTAAAGTTGGCTTGAAAGAAGGAGACCATAAGGGCACTTAAGTCCCCTGGGAAATACACCTTAGTCAGTAATCGGCTTGCTGCACGCTCCTATCAAAAAAAAAGAACTTCGGGGAGAAGTTCACAGAAATTCAGTGATGCGGACCAATTCCCTGAAGACCTTCCAATCTACCTTTCAAGTGAGCCATACCTGGCAAAAAATTAGACAAAAGTCATCAGACTCTGGCCTGTGCAAAAGCCGTGCAGTGACACAGAAAATGATCCATCGTTTCGATGTCCTCCCTACATTCGCTGTCCTCCTCCTCTGCCATCCGATGGAGGTGTGCTTGTAAGTTTAAGCGATCTGTCAGTACATTCATCACCAAGTAATTCAGGTTTCCCAAATTTTAGAATGTCCCCAATTTTTACCTAATATTGGACGCCCTAGAGAATTTTTTTATATCTGCTAACTGCCTAGCTGTTCCTATACACTCTGTGGGCATTTCCTGCTCACTCGAGCTCGGCCTCCTTAACAGCAAAGAGCCTCGGGTTCACCAAATAAACCTTCCACTATTCCCTAGCCTTATTGGCTAAATAATTCGCCCCTGATGACTAGGTAGGTACCTTTATTATTCGAGACTGTTTATATTGCGTGTAATCATCTATTATCTTGGCTCAATTAAGCTGATTTCTCGACGAATATATCCCTTTAAATCCGCAAGTGATTGGGAATTGTATAAAAAATCCATGGGAGTTAGATCGGGCGACCTCGGTGGCCATGGGATGTCGCCAAAGCGACTGATAAGTTTTCGGGGGAAGTTTTTCCGAAGCAAACTCCAGTGTGCAGTCGTCCCATCGTGTTGAAACCACGTGTGTGGAGAGTACAATAGATGACCTCGCAGGCTTAGCGAAAATAATTCTGTAAAATGCGTCGATAATTTTCACCGTAGACATTCGTCACTTGACCTCGAGAGCTTTGAAAAAAAAAGTTTCAATTATCTCATGCGGGGATAAGGCACACCAGCCAGTTATCCTGGGGCAATGCAATGGTTTTTGATATTCCACTCAAGAGTTGCGGGTTTTTGGAGCCAGTAACAGCTATTTTGCTTGTTGACGTCACCGTGTTATTAAAAATGAGCAAAAAAATGGGATTTACAGTGCGAAAACGCTCCAACATCGTTTAACAAACATTTTTGCGTAAGTCAAAGTCACTTTCTTTTAGTTCTTGAGTGTTTTAAATTTTAAAAGAGTGGAACTTTAGATCCGTTTTTAAAATTTTATAAAATAATCGCTCTTGGAACTCCCAGAGAGGCTGATCTTTTTTGTATTAAAAGCTGCGAATTTTCACGTAAACGTCTTTCAACCACTTTAGTGTTTTCGGGAGTCCTTAAAGGTCGACTGGAATCTCGGCGTGGGACATTTAAGGCCGAAGCAATTGCCCAGAGCCCTGGCTCCCATGAACTAATTAAATTTACACTGGGCCAATTACGTATTCGCTAAATTTCGAATTTTAAACAAAATTTTCGACGAGCAATTATGTAAGAATTATTAGTCTTAAAATAAGTCTCCACAGCGAACGCGAGATGCTGACTCAAACACTGCGACATCGTTACTAACAAATCTGAACAATTTTTAATTCCAACAGCGCCACCCTCTCTTAGCACCGTTTATTACTTTTTGAAATAATCATATTTAAAAATATAAATTTTCCACCAGATACCCTGTACTTGTTTTACTTTACCATTAAGTTAGTACATAAAACAAATTGACCTCTGAGCATATGTACTTAAGTCATGTGTGAAAATATGAATATGATTGAATACGACCAGCTCAAATGCCTGCATTTTATAAATGTTGCATGCGAAACCTCTTTTAATAAAATATCAATTTATTTTTTTATAGCACTTTGTCTCTTGCTGGTATTTTTGTTGTTGTTGCCCACATTTTTTTCTTCTTACACTTTTCAACTTTTTTGAATTTTTCCTTTTTTCCACTTTATGCCTTATACTGAAATCATGACAGTATCCCATAAAAACATACACTTAAACCCATATTCATATAATTTTACACCTTTATTGAAAAATGTATAAAATATTTTATTAAAATACTCTATCGGAATACATAAGAGAGTAAAATATTAGTGCAACTATAGTAAAGGCAAGTCCTTTGCTTTTTTTACGAAAACTTATATATAAGGCACGTATGAGTTGTACCATTATTCCCAGAGAAAGTTGAACACATAAAAGTAAAAAATAAAATTAAAAAAAACCAAACTGAAAAACTACAAATATAAACGTTATAGTCGCCTAAGTCAAATCATATTATTTAATATTAATTACAAATTGAGCTTAAAATGTATGTAGGTAAAGGTAACTTTTGTTACTTGCCGTCTACACGTAGCAATATTTGTTGCGGCAATTGTTGCTTCAGCAATCGCCTAAGATATTATTGCCAAGCAATTAGCTTTCATTTTGGTCTTTCCGCTATTTAAGTTTTTTATTTATTAATTATTACGTGAAACAACTTTTTTACTTAAAGCAATTAGGAATCTTTGTGCCGTCATTTTGCCGATGTTGTTGCTTGTTTTCAGCAATAAAAATTGCTACGTGAAGACGCATGATTTTCGAACAAGTGGAGACGCATGATTTTCAAACAAAGACATACACAGTCGATTATGATCCAATCTTGAAAAAAAATTTACAATACCATTTCCATTCAAATCAAAAGTTCTGGAAGTTGAACTTAATAGGACCGGAAACATGGTAAATTTTAGTATGATCATTAAAGGACTCTGTAAAACTTTTGTTGCGTAAGGTAATGAATATACACAAAATTTTATGGCGATAGAGTAAAATTCGAGACAGTAAAAACCTATTCAGGGAGAAAATTTTTAAGAGGGATGCTCCAAAAAATTGGTTGAATACATATTTGCAAAATTTTGTGGCGATAGATTAATCTTTGAGGTGGTTACAGGCAAAGATGCTTAATCCGGGTCTTCACTTGTATAAAGCCTATTTTGAAAAAAATCGATCAAAAATTTTAAGAAACTTGCTGCCTTTGCCAAAGAATATTTATTTTATTAAAGTATCTGCGACAAATCAACTTGTGCTGTGGGCACCTGGAATACATAGACACGCAGCCGTATGGAAGGACGGCCGGATGTATGTACTTTAATCGACCTACTAAGGAGTTTTGACTGGATCCATAAGTATAAATATAACACAAAAACACTGTCTATGTGGTGCATACCTTTTTGATGCCCACTGTTGCTGCGTTATACATTTGTGCAAGAATGCTTACGAAATCACTTGTTCTGTTTTATGCTTTAAGCAAAGAGAAGCAGAGTACAAATAAGTGCCTGATATGAATGCAAGCTTTTATGAATTTTAAAGAAACTCCAAAATCTTTACTTCATACTCTGCTTAAAGGCATTCAACACCAGAACGGAATTTATAGGTTATTAAGGATAACTGTGTAACACTAGATGTATTGAAACAGGAGGCAACGAAATTTTTACTTCTGGAAAAAAATTAAAATAAAGAAAAATTACGAAAGTAAAATTTAAATATTAAATGGAAAGCGAGTGAAATAAGTAAACGTGTTGACAAGAAAACATATTTGTGCACGTTAACACCTCATTCATAATCGTTCAGCTTGAACGCGTAAACCTTAAAACTTGAACTGCTGGGATCTTTTTCAAAGAAAAACGAAACAAAATTTAAAAAGTAACGATTCCATTCAACAGAGAAATTAAACCGACCTACGTCTGGTATTTTAGCCAAATTTTCGACACTGCTGATTAAATAAAACTATATTTTGGCACTGCTTAGGTTTACCCTGTAATTTCTCAATCATTCAAATTGGCCTTGATAGGTCTCAAAATTTTTTTTTGGAGTTTTTGATGTTTCTTGAATACTTTTGGACCAAAAAGGTATTCAATTAAAAAAAAATAATTTTGGTACTTTTAAGTTATTTTTTTCAACTTCTTAAACAACAAAGATAGACAGAAAATCTGAATTGGATTTGATAGTTACAGAATACAATTGAAGATTAAAACGGTGCATGCAGGCAAAATTTAATTTTAAACGTTTTTCGTATCTTTTTGGGGGAAAATGTACTTTTTTCACATTTTAGGTACTTTTTTGATTTTTTTGGGTCTAGAAATATTGAATGAAGGAATATTTAGCGAAATTGAGTTCAAAAATAAGATTAGGCATTAAAAAGTACTTTTTTTCATTTTTCTTAGTACTTTATCAAATTTTTTTAGGTTTGAATATATAAAATAAAAAAAAATTTTATTCGGATAAAGTTTAAAAGTCAACTAGATGAACACTAGATACATCCGTAACACAGTTTCAGCATCTTTTGACTTTTTCTGAAATTATCAGTTGAGAAACATGAAATTAACAAATATTGGCCTATAATGAGGTTGAAAGTTTAATAAGGGCACATGAGTAAGTACTCTTTTCACATATTTTGTACTTTTTTGACCCTTTGAGCTTATCGGTCTAGAATCATAAAATTAAAAAATGTTGGCTCAGATTAAGGTCAAAAGCAGGGAAAAATTACTGTTTTCACTTAATGGTACTTTTTTCAGTTTTTTGAGATCATCACTTTAGAAATATGAAATTAAAAAAATAACCAGAGACTGAGGTCAAAAGCTAATTAGGTGGTAAAAAGTACTTTTGGTCATATTTTTGGTATTTTTTAAGCTTTCCTAAAATAATCCGTCCAAATGTTTTAAATTATAAAATATTGACTCAGGTTGGGATCAAAAGGCAATTATGTAGACAAAGAGCACTTTTTTCATATATTGGTGCCTTTTAGCGTTTTTCTGAATCTTTTAGGCATATGAAATCAAATCCGTCTATAAGGATCACAATCCATAGACGTGAAATAAATAAATTAATAAAAGGAATATTGATCCAAAGGTGGGTAAAAGTATTTGTTTTTTATTTCTTAATATTATCAGTTAAGAAAAATTAAATTAAGAAATATTGACCCGGAATAAGACAGAAATGAATTACGTGGACAATTAGGAATTTTCTCATTTTGGCACTTTTTTGGAATTTTTAAAATTATCGTTCTAAAAATATAAAATCAAATAATGTTGACTAAGGGTAGAATTAGAAGCTAATAAAGTGAACAAGAATTATCTTTTCCCTATATTTGGTACTTTTTTCGCCTTTTTTTGATAATATTGTTCCAGAAATTTAAATGGGGGATTGGCACTTTTGTATGTTTTTTGATTTTAAGGGACTATGGACTCTGACTAAGTTAAGATATCACTAAGGGGGAGTGTATGTACAAATAAGCAATTTTGGCGTTGATAGCTTTATAGCATGAAATAATCTTCTCTCAAACAAGATTAAGGAGAAAGTTATTTAGTAACACAATCGAACTCTAAAAACTAAAGTTTACTCTTTAATGCTCATAGCAGTTCTTGACATTTAGTACTAAGTATTTTTCAAAAAATCATTCAATCTTTGCTTGCAAAATAGCGGGATAATAATTGCTAGTATTAACACAAAGAGTTTGATTATGTCATTTCTTAATATCGTGCTCTTGAAAATACTTTTGTCATTTCTTCCTTATAAGTGTTATATTTAAAGTTGAACTGAATATATATATTTACCCCCTCTTTTAATAATTTAAAAAAAAATATATTTTCTACGAATTTCCCAAATTAAAATAAACTTTTTTTAAATGTTTATATCCTTTTTTTCCTTCAGCCACTTTAAACCATTTAAGTGCTTATTTCTGTAAGCGGCGGAAATCCTTCTTATTTTTATCCTTAATCTTAATTATACTTAAAAGTCTACAGGTTTTTTTTGAGACAACATAAATATTTTTAAGGCTGCAGAGGAAAAAAACAAAGATGAAATAAATCCAGAAAAAATCTTATTTAGCAAAAAAAAAAAAAGGAAAAATTCTAAAAAATTTAAAAATATTTTATGCTTGACAGCCACAGTGGTAATTTCTTTATTTCTTTTTAACCGCTTTGCTTTTAGCTTTTATTCCCTATGGCAGCCACGGTTTGTGATTTTCCTTTCTGGCTGTTATTTTCCTTAGATTTTCTTCCATTCCCCCTTATTCCCCCTTTTATTCTTACACACAAACATACTTGCATACATATTTATTTGCCATTTTCATGGGTGTGATTCTTCAATATGTAATTTAAAAACCTTAGGAATTATGTGAGGCAGGTACCTTGTTGTTAATATTTTGGAAATACTTGCTTTTGTTATTCAAAAATGTTGGCTATCGCACCCTCTTTATACTGTTGATACTCTAAATATGACAGCGTGAATCTTTTGTATTTTTTTTTCGTATTTTTATAACGAAAGGGTGGATGTTAAACAGTTGAAAGTATTCAGACACATTTTATTAAGACAAATGGTTGTTGATTGATTTATGGTTTGTGTGCTCAAATAATTTATTTAAAGTTTATTCCATTAATTACAAATTGTGCCTCGCTTTAAGATAGTCGATAGCCAAAATTAAGCTTTCGATCACAGATCAGCGGGAAAGAGCAAGTCTTAAATCCGCGAGGTGGCCATTTGCTTCATCCATAGAGAGTTGTGTTACAGGACTTAACTAAAAATGTTAATTCTAAACTTAAATTTACAATCTCCAATAGTTTTATTATTATTTTTAAGACTTAAAGCAAATTATGTGTTATTTCATCATTTCAGTAAGAAACCACACAGAATTAATAAGTAGTTATAAAATATTTCTAGCTAAAACAACAACTTGTTATGTAATTAATTGACTAAAAGTTAAGTATCGCAGCTGCTGTTTGGGAAATTCCAATTATCAATCTTGCTTCGTTTTTATTGTTGTCGTCATATAATATCAGCAATTAACCCCCTACTTCGTAAACAAAATTATAAATATTTTTTAAAAAGGGTAATGCAAAATAGGAATATAGGACCACAAAAAAGAATACGTACATTTTGTTCACTTAGTTGACTTTCGGCCTTCATGTGGGCCAATAGCCTTTCTTTCTGGGTCAATATCATAATCTGAAAGAGGCCAAAAAGTAACACATATGAAAAAATTTCTTTCGTGTAATTTCTATTCATAAATGGGTTAAGGTCCCTAATTTAATATTTATGTGCTTATCATCTCAAAAAGGTCAAAAAAGTACCCAAAAAGTGTAAAAAGTAATTATTGCTCACTTGCTCCCTATTCGACCTTTAAATGGATCATATTTTAAAACTTATAATCTTACCAAAAACTTACAAAACGTACACTTTGTTCACTAAGATGTCCTTTGACTTTTGTATGAGTCAATAGTCTTTAATTTCATATATCTAGACTTTTAATAATCTCAAAAAGGCAAATATCTAAAAAAATTATGCTGATTTACTAAGTACACTTACACTGTACACAGACATACTAAGTGAAGTCACCTTTACTTTCATCAAGATGTATTGGTGTAAAAAGTACGGTGGGTGCGGATTTTCTTAAGCTAAGTATGGATTTTTTTAACCCAAATACAAGTTTCTTATTTTTGGCCACATTTAAGCCAAAAATAAACTAATTTAAGTTTGAACGCGTACTTAATGTAACCTTGATGTAAGAATTATTCCAAAGATGATAAAACATTTTTTTGACTATTAAAGAATAAGGGTCTTACTCATAAACGTACAATAGTGTTTATTAAAGGCTTATTTGACAGTTATTCCATATATACTGGTCAAATAAGCCTTTACGTTTATGAATAAGACCCTAAGAGTTTTACATTTTATTTTTATTTTAAACATATTTTATCATTAAAAATGTAATTTAAAAATGTGTTTTCTGGACTTGGCGTTGTTGGGATTTGATCCTGGGACTCTCCGAATTACAATATCAGCGCGCTATCATCATGGCTATCGAGACACTTGTTTTTTATACCCTTCACATAGTGATAGGGTATATATCACTTTGTCATTCCGTTTGTAATTTCTTTATTATTCATTTGCGACCCCATAAAGTATATATATTCTGGATCCTTATAGATAGGGAAGTTGAAATAGCCATGTCCGTCTGTCCGTCTGTCCGTCTGTCCGTCTGTCTGTCTGTCTGTCTGTCCGTCTGTCCGTCTGTTGAAATCAAGTTTCCGGAGTCAGATAAAAAGATACAGATCAGTAAATAGTGTCAAACGATTACAAATATCCCGCTAACAATCGCTATTTAAAATCAGCAAAATCGGTTTACTATTGACCGAGATATAAGCGAAAACCCAGAGTAACCCATTTTTTTTAGGACAAAATCCGTGCATATATCCCTATATATCTCAGTAAGTATAATCACTTTTGCCACAAAACTTGGCACGGATACTCCTAAAGAAAGGACCTAAATAATGGAAAAAGTTTTTTCCGATAGGACCAGGGGAAGGGGTATTTTTCCTACAATTGCACAAATTTGGTGAAATATTTTATACGCTATATCTCGTAAACTATAACAGCTATCGACTTAAAATGTTTTACAAAAATTAATTGTACCCTAAGGGCTACACTTTAAAAAAAAATTTTTTTGAGTGGGGGCAAAAAAAGGGGTAGCTCCCATACAAATTAATGATTTGTATGAAATTTCCGATACGCTATATTTCGGAAACTATAAAAGATATCGAAATGAAATGTTCTACAAAAAGTAATTGGGCAGGAATGCCTACGCTTTAAAGAAAAAATTTTTTGAGTGGGGGCAAAAAAAGGGGTAGCTCCCATACAAATCGACAATTATTATAAAATATTCGATACGCTATATCTCGGAAACAATAAAAGATATCGAAATGAAATGTTCTACAAAAAGTAATTGGGCAAGAATGCCTACGCTTTAAAGAAAAAAATTTTCGAGTGGGGGCAAAAAAAGGGGTAGCTCCCATACAAATCGACAATTATTATAAAATATTCGATACGCTATATCTCGGAAACTATAAAAGATATCGAAATGAAATGTTTTACAAAAAGTAATTGGGCAATAAGGCCTACGCTTCGAAGAAAAATTTTTTTGAGTGGGGGCAAAAAAAGGGGTAGCTCCCATACAAATCGACAATTATTATAAAATATTCGATACGCAATATCTCGGAAACTATAACAGATATCGAAATCAAATGTTCTACAAAAAGTAATTGGGCAATAAGGCCTACGCTTTAAAGAAAAAAATTTTCGAGTGGGGGCAAAAAAAGGGGTAGCTCCCATACAAATCGACAATTATTATAAAATATTCGATACGCTATATCTCGGAAACTATAAAAGATATCGAAATGAAATGTTTTACAAAAAGTAATTGGGCAATAAGGCCTACGCTTCGAAGAAAAATTTTTTTGAGTGGGGGCAAAAAAAGGGGTAGCTCCCATACAAATCGACAATTATTATAAAATATTCGATACGCAATATCTCGGAAACTATAAAAGATATCGAAATGAAATGTTCTACAAAAAGTAATTGGGCTAGAATGCCTACGCTTTAAAGAAAAATTTTTTTGAGTGGCGGCAAAAAAAGGGGTAGATCCCATACAAATCAACAATTATTATAAAATATTCGATACGCTATATCTCGGAAACTATAACAGATATCGAAATCAAATGTTCTACAAAAAGTAATTGGGCAATAAGGCCTACGCTTTAAAGAAAAAAATTTTTTAATGGGGGCAAAAAAAGGGGTACCTCCCATACATATTAACAATTTTTGTTAAATTTTCGATATGCTATATCTTGGAAACTATAACAGATATCGAAATCAAATGTTCTACAAAAAGTGATTGGACATCAAGGGCTACGCTATAAAGAAAAAATTTTCCGGATGGGGGGTGAAGAAGGGGTAGCTCCCATACAAATTAACAATTTTTATAAAATTTTCGATACGCTACTTCTGGAAAACTATTACAGCTATCGACTTCGAATATTCTACAAAAAGTAATAATAAAATAATTCATACATTTTGGAGAAAAAGTTGGAAAAGAGCAGTGGAACTAGAACATCCCATACCATTTAACAAGTTTTATTAACCTTTAAATATGAATAATGTCGAAAACTTTTAAAACTCTCGACCTCAAACCTTCTTCATCTATTCCTATTATTCATACGAACGTTAAAATTTTGTATACTTTTCTATGAACTTTAACTTTATATTATTTGCAGTACAAAATTACTCGGCTGGGTATATTTAAAGACCAATGTGAAGGGTATATAAGATTCGGCACAGCCGAATATAGCGCTCTTACTTGTTAAATGTTAGAATAGCCCTGATTTAAAAAAACCTTAGTACAGGTCGTACTTAAATATTTCAAGTACGGTTTTAAATTCAACAATAGAATTATTGTTTTTAGAGTGGTTTTTCCTTACATATTTAGAACTACAATCTTAAAAAATTGAAAAATTTATAAAAATTTCTTTTAGCCCTAATTTTGGGCCAGTAGTCATAAAAATGTCTTTTAGATTCATAATCTAAAGATATGTAAAAAAAAGTACCAAAAATGTAAGACTTTTCTCTCTCCACTTAGTTGATTTTCGACTTCAATTTAGGCCAGATCCATATTTCTAGAATTTAAATCCCAAAAATTAAAAAAAATGTAAATAAATTTTGGTTTTTTTGTTGTTGTTAGGTTTTTAGTTGACTTTCGTCCTCAATATGCTTAACTTCATATATCAAGACTTATATTCGCCAGAAATGCAAAAAAACATTTTTTAAGAAGTTTCTGTTGTCGGCTTAGTTTCCCTTTTACCTATTTAAGGTAAAACGTGCCTTAAGTTCATATTTTTAGACTTAGAATTTAACGAAAATGTAAATAAGTATTTTTGTCTACGTTGGTGACTTTCAACTTTAATAAGTGTCAGTAGTCCTTAGCTTCATATCTTTAAAGCCATAATCCCAAAAACTGCATAAAAGTTCCAAAAATGTAAAAAGTACTTTTCTACATAAACTGTTATTGGCCTTTAGTTTTGTATTTCTAAGCCAAAGATGTAAAAAGGAAATTTTTTTTTACTTAGTTGACTTTTGACCCCTATATGGGAAATATCCTTTAACTTTAACTTTCTAGACTCATAATCTTAAAAGTTGCAAAAAAGCCTTATATATATTAAGGGGATTCACAAGGTGTCCTATTTGTCCTATTGTCATAAAATTTCCACAATGGTTTAAAAACATTTGCCAACTATTGGACACTCGGCGCAGGTGTATTTAGAGTTGTTGTGACAATTTATTATTTAAACGGCGTACATAGTATTTTTTAAGAACTATTTTTGTATAAAAGTCAACAAAAGCATTGTGAAATTTTATGACAATATGACAATAGGACATAATAGGATACCTTGTGAATCCCCTAATTATTTTTTTTTTGCTTAAAAAGTAGCCAAAAACTTTGAAAAGTTCGTTTGCTTGGAAATTCCTATTATTATGTAAATTGGGCTCTGTAGCTGTTGACTTTTTGAAAAAAATATTTGAATAGGTTTAGAGGAAGTGAAAGCTACCATAAAACATAACTATTTTTAAGAAATTTGTGATACGCTATATCTCAGAAATATAACAGATATCAATTTTAAATTTGTCACAAAAAGTAATTGTACAACAACGCCCACATTTTGAAAAAAAAAAAATTGTTTAATAGAAGCAGGGCCCTAAACAAATGTATAATTTTTAAGAAATTTTAAATACTAAATATCACAGAAACTGTTTGAATTATCTACTTCAAACTTTCTACAAAGTATTTCTATAATATTTTTTTCTTTGAAAGAAAATTTTGTTGGATAGGATTAGGAGAAAAACGTCCTTAAAAAGGTAAAGTTTCCAATTTCAAAAACTAAGGTAACCATCCCAAAGTGGTTTTACTATAATATTTGCATGGATTAAATGACCATCTATACAAAAAAATCCCATTCTAAAACTTGTAAAAAAGTGCTCTAACTTGCTATTTTTATTACTTAAGAAGTAATTAAAAGAAGCCAAAAATACAAAAAGTTATTTTTACCCTTTGGTTACCCCTAAAGGTACAAAACTTAAACAAATACTATAATTTATGTGTCTATCTTGATTGACTTCAAAGATCAAAAAAGTGGCCAAAGTATAATATTTCCTTTTAAAAAACAGAATAATTTTATGTATTTTGAAGTCCAATATTAATGTTGTTTCTACCTTTTTTGGTTTAGAAGTTACAAAATTGAAAAGGAACAAAAACAAGTCAGAGCGTTATATTCGGCTGTGCCAAATCTTAGACACCTTCATATTGGACTGTCGAAGCCCCGAACCTCATTATTTGTATCCATTTTTTTATCTGTAAAATATTTTTAATTCTTAAATAGGAGTGATTTGGCCAGATGTAGGGGTTTGTATCCTAATTTTTTAAAATTTTGTAGGAATAAAGATAGGGGATAGAGATAGGGGATAAGTATTCTCAAGAAACCCCTTTGGAAGGAAAAACTATTGGGGGTCTGTGATACATTTTATTCTTCTTTGGGCGACTCCGAAAGGTTGTAGAGGTTTTTACCCTATTTTTTTTTAATTTTGTATGGCAACAACTTTAGGCGCTGAAGGTAGAGGGTAAGTATGTTCCACAAAAATGTTTGGGAGGACAAGTTAATTGAGGTTGGTCTTCATTTTACCTTTGCAGAAGAATCCTGGAAGCTGTGGGAGCGATATAAAAAAACTAAAATAAAGTTAGACTTTGTATGGAAACCCTGCCAGGGGGCGAAGATAGGGTGTAAGTATGTCCCAAAAAATGTTTGTGGGGAAAAATTTATGAAAATTTTTCTTGCATTGCACATTGTACGGGGAAATTTCGGGGCAGTTATAGAGGTTTTTATGTAAAGATTTAGAGTTTTTGGCTTATCTCAGTCACTTATCAGGCGATTTTGCTGGATTTCAATAGCGACTTTTTTGCAGATATTTCTGCTAGTTTGATACCACTTATGGATCTATGCGGCATCGGGGGGATTCAAAAAGTTGATTTCTACCATAACAAGGACATACGTGTATACGGACGTAGCTAAATCGGCTTCTATATCTACAAGGATCCAGAATATATATACTTTATGGAATCGCAAAGGGATAGTAAAAAAGTTACAAACGGAATGGCAACTTCCATAAAATCTTATCACTTATGTGAAGGGTATAAAATATCAAATGCTTCCCCTTTTTACCTCGTTCGGAAAAGTGCCGAAAAATTATTTGCATTTTTTTCGAGACCCATTAGAAATAATTTAAGTCACTTTTTTTTTCTTGGTTTTCACCAAAGTTATAAAATAGAACTTAAAAGGACTAAAAATAAATCTTTGCTTTTTTATCAAAATTTTAAAAAATCTGTTGAAAGTAATTTGAAACATGTTTCAACCCTTATTGGCTTGCAAGTATCTTAATATTACCAGTATACATTTCTGATCCTGATTTGCCCCTTGAAGTTCGAAAATCTCGAAAAAATACCAGAAGTTGTTTTGTTTGTAAGTTCAAATACAATACCTTCTTATTCTTTTCTATCGTATATAGTTTAGGAGACTTTAACTTATTGAAGGTCGGAATTTCCATTCGAAAGGTCGGATTAATACATCCGAAAGCTACTAGCGCTTTACTTGTTTGGGCTGTAAGTTGCTTAATTCGTCAGTAAGTTTGTCAGTCATTAACGCTTAGAGTTTTTTTATCGTTTTAAAATATTTACTCTTACTAATATCGTTTTTTATTTATTCGTAGCATAATATTTACTCGGTTTAAGCCATTCGATTAAAAATAAAATACATTTTAAAAAAGATTGGAATAATTAATTTATTGGATTCTGAATAAAAATTAGAAATAATAATGGACCACTTTAAGAATATATTTACATATGTTTGCCAGGAAAAAAAATTTAAATTTAACACCTAGTTGTTAGCTGGACGTCCCTGCGATCTTTTTTTGTTTAAATATGCTACTATCTTGGGTTGAATTTTATAAAAGACACATTCAAAAATTTCAAAATGATAGTCTTTTTCGATTTTGGCACCCTTAGGGTTTTCAGCAATGCAATTTTCAATTATTTTAGTCATCTCTTCTTCTTTTAGGTTTTCCATGGCAAATTCTTTAGCAATACGACCGACATTAAGTTCTTTATTGTTATTGTCAAATGTCATAGCAAAGCACATAAAAAGGTCATGTATTTTACCCTTAGAATTCTCCAAATCTTTAGCTGAAATTTCTTCTTTTAGACATTTGTGGAGAATGTCTACGAGTTCCTTGGGTTTCTTAACATTCAGTTCTTTTGCAAAAGCCTGTGAAAGATAAAGTCTAAAATGAAAACTAAGTCGTAAACAAATAAAAATTTTTACAAATTTTACTCACCATCACTGAAAAAGCAAAAATAGCAACAAAAATCTTCATTTCAATATTTTCAATATCAAATTCTTTTAGGAGAGGTTTAGATTTAAATGATCTTTTATTTCGAAAGCACCCTTATTTATCACCTTTTTTCGAGCAATGTTTAGAATTTAAAAACACGTCAGTGGGTAATTTATACGCCTGTAATTTCATAAACACACACGTTTATGTATATGTGTATGTACATGTAAACATTAACACGTACTTACAAACACTTAAGCACTTACTTATACTTACATAACTGATTATGTACACACATATGTTATTAGAATTTCATAATTGAGTCTGAATCCCTTCTAAAAGTTTGCGTTGAAAACAAGTTTGAATCTTATGTTCGGCAAAATTGAATCTTACAAGCCCTTCAGGAAACAAAAGATAGTGACAGTATGATCATGGTAGTACACAAGGCTCTGTTGTGGTCATTGTGACGTTGCTGGTAATGAACATGACGAGCAGGTGAGTGGGCATTGAGCCAGTATATTGGGTTGAAATGCAAACCGTTAAGGCCAGCAAAGGTCTCTTAAAAAACCTGTCTGAACAAAGCCTAATACAAGGTCTAGAGGATTAGTTTGCCCAGGCTTAATAGAAAGGGAACTAATCAGCTTTTAGAGAAGAATAGATGTGATCTATGGTTTGAAATTGGGAATTTCAGTGGCAAGATATATGACCAGAAAATTACCAGTAGAATAGGAAGTCTTCAGTCCTTCTTCAGGCCATGCGAGGAAGAGAAAAATAGGGACTGCGGAAAACTATGTCTTAAAGTGCTTAAAACTATAAATCTGCCCTCAGAAACGGTTAAAGAAGAGCTTATTAAATGGAATTGGTGATGTCTCTGGATACACCAAAAACAAGAAGTTGATGTGTCGGCCCTGCATTGAGGACCTTAAGATCCTTCCTTTCAAGAGACAGAAATCTCCTGGATTTTTCCTTAGATAGAAAGTAATCCATTGGCTTTTCGTTTCTTCTGGGCCTTATTCTATTGAGCAGCGGCGTCACTTATAACAGCCAACTTTCCACGAAAACAACGGCGAGAAATATTGCAATTGTTTCCCTTTCCTGTTAAAAAATTCTTTATAAATAAGCTTTCAGTTTTCAAATTCTGTGGTAACAGTATTACGAAAAAAAATTGCGAAAGGTTTTCATTACTTTCGTAAAATTTTAAAATCACAGCCTATCTAATTTATAGGGTTTGTTGAAGGTTGAGTTTGTCTTTTAGGATTTAATTGGTTCTTACACAAACACATCAGTAGATTTCTACAAAATTATTGTAAACCATCATGAACATTTTTGTTTTTATACAGTAACTTCAATAAACTTATTGAGAACTACTATAAGCAAACCAAAATATTCAAGAGTTTCTACAAAATCCCAACAAACCATTTTTTGCTATAAGCTGTTTGGTTTTTCCCCTTATACATTTGTATATCCATTGGTTAACACTAGATGTATTTTAAGGGTAAACGAAAACAAAAGTTTTTCGTACTTTCAAAATTGCTAAATATTATTTAGGATTTGGTCACAATTTTTCAGTTTATTTATAGGGGTTGTTGTAGGTTAAATTTGTCTTTTATGATTCATTGGTTTTTGCACGAAGTCATCCGTATACTTCAACTAAATTCTTGAAAACCCTCACAAATATTTTCTGCCTTTATACAATAATTTAAATAAACTTATTGAGAATTGCAAAAAACCAACCAAAATGTTCAGTTTCTAGAAAAGCTCAACAAACTGTTTTTCGCTATTAGCTGTTTTAATTTTCTTTTTCCCTTATACATGTGGATAGCCATTGGATATCACTATATGTATTTTAAGGGCTAAAGAAGACAAGACCTTTTCGTATTAGAACAATTTATAAATATAAATAAATTAAAAAAATTAAGATAACATCCTGAATAATATTTAGAAATTTTTATTACAACTTTTTTTCAATATACATTTTTGGAAATTTCCTATACGAGTATTCTACAAAAAATACTGCGAAAGTTTTTTCCGTTTTATTTCTAGAATACAAATTTAAATTTTTTAACTTTAGAAGTTCAAATTATACTCACTGTGAATTTTATTACTATTTTTATTTCTCTTTTTTTTATTATTGAATCTTTGCTAATGCGAACTAACAATAAGTATTCAAATCGTAAAACTAAGTAACTTATATTAGTCCAGTCAGTACCAGACTAACGTTTAAGTTTTCACAATAAGGATAACTAATTTTAAAAGTTTCATCTAAGAGCAATAGTATCCCTTCTTTTTAGGCGGGTGTGTCCACTATATTGCAGGATGCTTCGAGCAAGCGGATTTGGATGCGTTTCCAACTTATTTAAATACTTGTTCACATAGTTCAGGATTTCGCATTTAACTAGTGGAACTTTTAGATCCTTGTGGACGTTGCTGTTTTCAACATACCAAGGAGCACCAGTTAACATTCTTAGAATTTTGCTTTGACGGCGTTGAATTTTTTCTATGTTAGAGGCGGAAGCAGTGCCCTATAATTGTATACCGTAGAACCAAATTGGTTTCAAAATCGATTTGTAGAGTAGAAGTTTACAATCAAGACGAAGCACACAGTTTCTGCCAATTATCCAATGAAGTTGTGTAGCTTTAAGTTTTATTTGCATCAACTTCGCATCTATATGTGTCTTCCATGTAAGGCGACGGTCCAGGTGAAAGCCAAGGAATTTCGCCTCAAATCGTTGAGACACCTTATGGTTGTTAATAAGGATTGGAGAGCACGTTTCTTTGCGTAAAGTAAAAGTTACGTGGGCACATTTTTGCTCATTAATTTTTATTCCCCATAATTTTGCCCATTTCTCTACTTGGGTTACGTGTTGTTGCAATTGGCACGAAGCCTCCATAGGGTCTTTATGAATACTGAGAAAAGCGGTATCGTCAGCCAATGTAGACGTGTGCGTAAAACTGTTTGTTGGCATATCTGCCATGTAAAGCAAGTACAAAATTAGTTCTAGTATACTCCCTTGAGGTACACCAGCCCCTATTGGTTGGTAACAACTTATTTGGTTTCCCTCTTTAAACATAAATTGTCGACCGGTTATGTACCTTTCTAATAGGTTGAAAATATCAGCTGGAAGGTTTAGCTTTAGTTTGTTTAACAGGCCTTCGTGCCGTACTTTATCGAAAGCTTCAGAGACATCTATAAAAAGCGCGGAGCAGCACTTTTTTTCCTCGAAAGTTTTTCTTATAACCTGCACCAGTCTGTGAGTTTGTTCTATTGTGTTATGTTGACTTCTAAAGCCAAATTGGTGATCTGGAATGCAGTTGTTTTTATTCAGGATCGGAGTAAGCTTGTTTTTAAGCAGCTTTTCAAACAGTTTTGACAAGGCTGGTAACAAACAAACTTATAGGCCTATAAGACTCCACCTTTTAAAAAAAGCTATTAATTGATAACAATTGAGATACAACAAAAATTACAAACGAAATGACAAGCTAAAACATTCCCTTATTACTACCTAAAGGGTATTAAAGTAAACAATATTTGATCTTTTGACGAATAATTAACTTAAATTACATAAAAAACAATTTTATACTCTTCCTATAAACAATTGTATTTTTTTATTAACTACATAAGAACATATCGCATACTAGATTATAACCAGACACAACCAAAAATGCATTTAAATAATTTTTTTTTTCATAAAGCAATCAACCAAATCTTTAACAAATATCAAAGTGTCATATGAATTTAGCGGAAATTTATTCTTAAATTGATTTCTATTTTGTGAAACAAAAATTTAATTATGAAATTACAAAACGTATATTAAAAAAAATATTAATAATATTGGATTGTGACTGTTAATGGTTTAGCGTACTATATGTACTTATGTAATTAAATTTTTAAGAAAAATAAAAATATTTACATGAATAAAAAGCTAAACAAACAGCTTCTCTTTTAATATTATTATTTTTTAGTTAAAGTTAATTATTCTTTCTGTTTTCTTAAGTTTTGTATCCCCGCCTGTTCCCTTCTTCACATCAAGTACATAAGTTTTCAGCCATTTAATTTTTCGTTAGATCGAATGCAAAGTACCGTTATCAAAATAAAAGTTTAGATAGATATTTTTAAAATTTTTTAATTTTTTTAATTAAAAATCATACCAAACAAGTAAGTATGTATACTTTACTAAAAATAAACCGATATTATTTGTATTCAGTATAATAGCTAGTGACATAAAATTATATTGGAGTCAGACACTTTTGGGTACATACATATTATTGCCACAAACAATTGCCATGGTCCATATGGAAACCCCCTATCAGCGCCTTATTTCATTAAAATATTTTCAAAAATGTGACCTGTTTTTTATTTGATTCACTTGATTTAATTTTTGACAACTGTGCATACATATATTATTGATAATTCAAACTCAATTATAAGTAAAGCTTATAATTTGCTCTCAAAAATTTGTAAAGAAAACATCGTAGTTGCATTGATAATTGGGGGTCAAATTAAGAACGAAAGAGCGAGGCACGTTATTGAGTTTAAGTGAAAATAAGCTTTTTAAATTGGTTATACTCTTTACAGTTTTATTTAATTACAATCGTTATATAATATTTAACTTTATAAATACCATGTTTTTTATTTAAAACCCAATACTCGATCTAAATAAATTGTGTACCTAATATGTATCTTCTAACGGCATTATTCCTAAAATTTTTTTTATTTTTATTAAAGGCTTAATTCACAAATTTTTTTGAAATAATTTAAAAAAAACAAAAAAATTATTAAATATAAATTTGAGCCCAGACATGCATAAGTCCAATAATTTTGGAAATATTTTTATGTTAATTAGGCCCTTTTGAAACGATTTTTACCAAACAGTCATAAATGTCATAATGATAATCAGTATCGGTTTTATTACCCCTGGGATGGTCAGCAATGCATTTTTCAGAAATTTGTGTGGCATTCACTTCCTTAGGGGCTTCCATGGCTACTCTTTCAACTAAACGACTTATATTGAAACCATGTCCGTCCTTATAAATGCCAAGTTGTTTAGAAGCACACAAATAGAAGTCGCGATATATCTGACTGTTATAGTCATCGATCTCTTCCAATAAACTGTTTCCTTCTTCTTCTTCTTCTTCTTTCGAAAAATACACTTCTTCTTCTATTGAATCAACTGAGCAGACTTTTAAAACGTCAAGAAGTTCATTTTTACTATTAGGGCTCCATTCTTTTGCTAAGGCCTGACAAAAATATTTATAAAATGTTTTTTCAAATTAATTCACAAATATGTCTTAAAAAAGATACGCAAATATTAGATTTACCAGGGCTGAGAGAGTCAAAATTACAACGAAAATTTTCATTTTTATACTTCGTTAAAGCGTCAAATTTTTGTAATAAAGGTTTCAACTCAAATAATTTTGTTTTGCAAAGCCACTCCATTTAATAACTTTTTTTTGAGGAATTATGTTTGAAAATTAGAGACACGTCAGTATATTAGAATTAGATACAGCTGAAATTTAAATTGATATAAATATATATATTTTTATCATATATATGTATGTTAATATTGGTAAATATTTATATAATTAAATGACGATGTGTGTGAGTAAGCTTTTAAAAAACAATTTGATAATATATCTGAAGGTTTGTTGTTTTTAAGCTTGTCGAACGCAGTTTCATATTACATCACTTCTAATACTTCTAGGATTTTTAGAGGACCTTACAATATATGTTAATTAAGGGTATTATACTTAAATCTGTATAAAATATTTAACATTTTCGTTTATTTTTTGTTAACAAGATTTAAATTCTTAATACACGCATTTTTATGTATTTTTATGTTTTTTAGAGATTCGATATATGCATATTAAAATTACTTGTTATGGGCCAAAAGTCTGTTATTTTGAGGTGATTCAGATTTTTTTACAATTTTTGAGAAACATTTTTTTTTTTGGATTTTATAAAATTTAATTTAATCTGATATCGATTAAGCAGTTGTTAAGAAATAAAAAAATCAACGATAAAATTCTAATGTTTTTCAGCATTTAGTATGAAAGAAAGATATTTGACATTCTATGAAAATCACAAAGAAGTTTTTTAGCTATTTGGACTAATAATTTCTAAAGCATTAAATTTAAAAACATTCTTCTTTTTAATTAAATGTTAAATTTCAATAAATTTTGTCATAATAAATGCTTAAAACATTAAGGGTTCAACTTTGACCCTAAGTTTTAAAGCAACTGCTAAACTAAGCCAATTACAATAAAATTAAACACTTTTAAATATATTTACACGAAATCCTCTTTTGCAAAATAAAAACCCTATAAATATCTCTACCGGTCCAAAAATTACAGAATTTTGGCTGAAAGACATCAAAAAACTAAAAACAAAAAAAAAATTATTTGAAAAAATTGTATGGGAAAATATTTTTTTTTTTCGTACACTCGAAAAAAATCGATGCAACATATAAACGAATTTCTATGTACGAACGAAATCTTTTATTATTTCATACCACGAAATTCTTGCTTAGAGTATAGAAAATGTATTAATTTCTTTTATATATTTTACAAAATCAATTTAATATTTTACGAAGTAAGTTCATAAATATAAAAAAGCATGACAAATTTTATATGTTTCTATAGAATTATAAAACTCTATGCAATTATTTTGTAATTAAAGAAAGTTTCCCTAATATTACGAAAAATGTAATTAAAGAAGCTACAAACTTCTGGTCTAAAAATCGACTTTGTAATTTAAACAAAAGTTACAAATAAAACAACTAACGAATACTTTTTATTACTTTAGTAATAGTATGAAATTTTCGTGTTTTTTATTTTTACGAAAATAAAAAGATACAAAAAGTTTTCGTTACTTTTGTAAAATTTTAAAACTATAGCCCAACTCTTCTTTTGTAATATTTACGAAAATTTCGAATATCTTACGAAAAAAAAACTACGAAGGGTTTTCTTTGCATGAATTTGTATTAGTGTATTCAAGGTTTGCACGGTTGTGTTTAGGAACTTATGACATTATTACAGTGCAAAGCAACCTGCGTTTAGGAAGGCAAAAAAACATGACAATTTATTTAAAAAAATTGATGAAAATTTAGTTGCTGGTTGGGCGGCCTTGCGATGTTTTTGAATAAATTCTTTTATTTTGGGGCCAATGACTTCAAACAGACACTCATCAACGTAAAAATGATAATCCTAATCAGTTTTAGTACCTTGGGGGTTGTCATCCATGCATTTTTCAACTACTTTAGTGATTTCTTCTTCTTTAAGGCCTTCCATTGTAAATTGTTTGGCTATACGATCGACAATGAAACCCTGTCCTTTACTGTAAACGCCAATTTTCATTGAATTACAAAGAAGATATTTGAAAACCTCCTTCTCATATCGGTACTCTGAATTATTTATTTGATTAATTTGTTTTTGAGTTAAATTGCTCTCTTTTATGCATGTCTGCCGAATTTGTATAAGTTCTTCGATACTTTTAACCTGCCATTCTTCGGCAAAAGCCTGCGAAAAATTTTGTTTTAATTTTCAAAACAGTATTGTTCAATACACAACCCCTCAGAGCCGTAAAAATCATTTTAGTGTTTTGTATCGAAATAATTGCTACAAATTGTACAACGTTTTTTTCTATGTTTTTCGAATGACGTCTTTTGTAAATTATAACTTTGATTCTACCTTTTAAAAGCTTGGCAAAATAATCACAAGCTGTCGTAGCTTTTATGACTTACAACACGTACAATAGGTTGTGAATTGAACACTTATGCGTAAAAAAAGATAATACTTACCACAACTGAAAGAGCCAAAATTGCAAAGAAAAGCTTCATTTTCAATTCTTCTTACAAACTTTGAAATTTTTAGTGCTTTTTAAAATATTTAAGATTTTAGTGATCTAATTTTTGTAAGTCAGCCTATTTTTATAAAATTTTTGGAAGAATTATGTATATTAAAGTATTTAAAACACGTCAGTCGAAAACCTGTCGTACCTCAAGTTAACTTTAAAATAACTATTACGCAACTAGTGGTGATTGTGGTGACTTACATCTTAATTACTTTTCATTGTTAGCAAGCATATATACATACATATAACTATTTTAATATTGTGATGTTTTAGAAGGTAGTCGATTATCCGATTCACTACTTTTAACTAACTTAAAGTTAGTAACATTGTACTTTTTTTCTTTACCAACTGAGTCGCTGGTAGGATTAGAATCCATGCCCACATGATTGATAGGCTTGCACTCTTGCCACTTGCTTACCACAGTGCATATCAAATGAGTTTAAACCAAACTACAAAGGAAAAAGTATTATATGCAAGAAAGTCACCACTTACCAGAATATGTGTGTGTAAATGTGTGCTTTAACTCTGGAGTTCTTCTGGATTACTTTGCAATCAGCTTTGTGGCTAGTAATAAAAAGTTATCTTTAAGTGAGTTATTTTTCTAGTCGAATACTTAATATATACGACAGGGTAGATAGAAGATACGCACATACGTCTATAGCATATTTACATTACTATGTACACAAAAATAGTTTTTAAATATTTCATAATTGACTAAAATTCCCAATGCCAGTTTAAGTAAGCAATTGAAATATTCGTTAAAAACATGTTAAATTTTTATGTTTAGCAAATTCGAATCATTTATGCCCTTCAATCTCAAAATTTTTAACACATCGTAGTTGATAGCGAGTCTTCTTGTGTAAGACAGTGGATTAACTAAGCTCCAGCTTAGGGAACTTCAAACGCTGGGCTCCATTTATGTCATATATACTTAAACAACGTTTGCTTAAAATTATTAAATTACGTATTTTGACTAACTAATATGTTTTTTAGATGTCGGCTTAATTCGATGTTTTTATTGGAAATTTCTAAAATGTTTTACTAAATCGGTATGAATAACATCAGTTTAATTTTTCTGAAAATCAAAACCATAATTAGATTGAGTGTTACGTAGACGTAAAAGGTCCTAATATTAGTGATGAAAAAGTTCAAACGACATGATGTATTTAAATATACCCTTAATACCAATTATAGTTTTAAAAATAAATTTTTTAATTGCCAAATATGAAGGAAAACAAATATTTTGGTTAAAGTTGTTTTCAAGTTTTCTTAAAAACAATTTTTACACCATTTCCAAAAATTCAAATACTCAAAACTATGCGTTTTTTTTCTTTGAACGTATTGTTTTAAAACAAATGTATGCTTTTATTATGTTTATATTTTAATTTTTTTTTTTACTAAAAAGAAATTATATTTTTCCATTAATGTTGTAAGAAATTTTATTTAAAAAAATTAACTTTTTTACCAACTCCAGCCAAATAGGATGCATTTTCAAAGCCAGCTACGGATATTCACCATCAGTATTCCTTCAACGTTAGTAGTGTTTTTCACTGTAAACAACACCTATACAACTTTCATTCTATCTGAAAAAGCAAACCGAAATTCTAAAAAAGTTTGAATTTCCAAATACACCATGATTTTTTGTATTAAAGTCTTTTTGGCAACTTCAAGTAAAGGTAAGGCTCCACTTGCCTAGCACCTATCTATCATTCAAAGAAAATAAAGTTAAAATAGTAAAAGTAAAAACTAATGTTTGCTGGATTCTTTTAATTAAACAAAATTTAAAAATTATACATTTAAAGTGAGTTAAGAGCATGTCATTATATGACATTTTAATAAATATAAATTACGGCCATTTTAAAATTATTCTGTACTGTTTTAGTAAAACTTTTTACACAAGGTGCGATACTTTTTAAACGAAAATTGGCTGGTAAATATAGCGTCCCTTTAAATCACAACCCGAAATTCAAAAACCCAAGCATCTTTTATAAAAAAATATTATGTTTTCCTATAAATGTAACTAATAAGTAAGAGCGCTATATTCAATTGTGCTGAATCTTATATACCTTTTACATTGGCGTTTCCAAAGCCCGAACTTTTTTTATTTTTACCCTTTTTGATACCCTTCACCCTTAAGCGTAAATGGGATTATTCCAAAAATGAAATGTCAAAGCTTGCTGTAGCTTCACAGAATGGCTTCACTTAAAGAGTACCTCGAAGGTATAGACGCGACTCCTCAGACAAATTATTCCCTATGGCGATCAGCCAGACGTCTTAAAAGACCCGTTATCACAAAACCACCACTGCGCAATCTGAGAGGATCCTGGGCTAGAAATGACAAATCATTTTAAAAACGTGTTCACTCCCAATACTTGCACAGGCGTGAGGGAATTACCGCCAGTTGTTGCTAGAGTTCCTTTAGAAATACGTTGCCGATTTACAGATGTTGTAGAGGCTATTGCTAGCCTAAATGGTAAAAAAGCTCTTGGCGTTGATAATATAAGCAACAAAATGCTCTTAGAGCTACCTTTTACGGCACAAAGAATAATTCTTTTTATTTTTAACGCAATAATTCGGCTTGAACACTTCCCGCCTGTATGAAAAATTGCCTTAGTAAAGATGATTCCTAAGCCTGGCAAATATCCTTCAAAGGTAGAGTCTTATAGACCTATAAATTTGTTACCCATAATGTCAAAATTGTTCGAAAAATTGCTTAAGAACAAGCTGACCCCGATCCTGAATGAAAACAACTGCATTCCAGATCACCAATTTGGCCTTAGAAGTCAACAAAGCACAATCGAACAAACTCACAGACTGGTTCAGGTTATAAGAAAACCCTTTGAGGAAAAGAAGTACTGCTCCGCGTTTTTAATTGATGTCTCTCAAGCTTTCGATAAAGTATGGCACGTAGGCCTGTTAAACAAACTAAAACTCTGCCAAATAAGTTCTTCTCAACAAATAGGGGCTGGTGTACCTCAAGGGAGTATACTAGGTCCAGTTCTGTATTTGCTTTACGCAGCAGATATGCCAACCAATAGTTTTACACACACGTCGAGATTTGCTGATGATACTGCTTTTCTTAGTATTCACAAAGACCCTAAAGAGGCTTCGAACCAACTGCAGCAACACGTAACCCAAGTTGAGAAATGGGCAAAGTTATGGGGAATAAAAATAAATGAACAAAAATGTACCCACATAACTTTTACTTTACGCAAAGAAACGGGCTCCCCAATCACTATTAACAATTATATGGTGCCTCAACGAACCGAGACAAAATATCTTGGTATTCACCTAGACCGCCGCCTCACATGAAAGCCTCAAAAAGATGCGAAGCTGACTCAAATGAAACTTAAAGCTGTTCAAATCCACTGGCTTATTGGTAGAAACTCTGTGCTACGTCTGGATTGTAAACTTCTACTCTACAACTCGATTTAAAAACCAATTTGGTGCTACGGTATACAATTATGGGGCACTGCTTCCGCCTCTTACATAGAAAAAATACAACGTCGTCAAAACAAAATTCTCAAAATGATAACTGGTGCTCCGTGGTATGTCAAAAACAGCAACATCCACAAGGATCTAGAAGTTCCACTAGTAAAAATCCTAAACTATGTGGACAAGTATCTAAGTAAGTTAGAAACACATCCAAATCCGCTTGCTCGAAACATTTTGCAACATAGTGGGCACACCCGCCTAAAAAGAAGGGATACTATTGCTCTTAGATGAAACTTTTAAAATTAGTTATCTTTATTGTGAGAACTTAAACTTTAGTCTAGTACTGACTGGACTAGTATTAATTACTTAGTTTTAAGATTTGAATACTTATTGTTAGTTCGCTTAAGCGAAGATTCAAAAATAAAATACATATATGAAAAAAAAAAATTTTTCATAAGTCAAGCTTTATTAAAGTAGGTTAATTTTGTATTGAGTTTTTATGTTATAGAAACCTTGAATTCAAAATTTTATTTTTTATATTTATCGTAGCTGGGATGTTAAATCTCAACAAATATGTAAAACAAATGCTTTAAAACATCAAGGGCTCAACTTTGACCATAAATTTCAAAACAACTACTAAACCAATTAAAATAAAATACAATTTTTTTAAATATATTTACAAGAAGCCTCTTTTGCAAAATAAAATTTTATAAAATCTCTACCGGTTCAAAAATTACAGAATTTTGGACGACAAAAAAAACAAATTTCAACCACTATCCGTTGGTTGTTTTAAAACAAAGACATTAAAAAATTAAAAACAAAAGAAATTTATTTTAAAAAATGTGTGGGAAAATAAAAACTTTGCACACTCGAAAAAATCGATGCAACATATAAACGAATTACTTCTGTATGAACGAAACCTTTCGTTATTTCGCACCACGCAATTCTTGCTTTGAATATAGGAAATGTACTGATTTCTTTCAAATATTTTACGAAATAAATTTAATATTTTGCGAAGTAATTTCATAAATATAAAAAAAATACGAAAAACTTTAGATTTTTTCGTAAAATCATAAAACTCAATGCAATTCTTTTGTATATAAATGAAAGTTGGAAACACCCAAATCTGCTCGCTCGAAAATACGCACCACACAGTCGTTTAAAGAGAAGGGATACTGTCGAACTTAAGCAAAACTTTTAAAAATGTTTTATACTTTAATTTAAAAACTTAAATTTTGGCCTGCAACTGGCTGGATAGATTTAATTATTTAGCTTACGATTTTAATACTTATTTTTTAGTTAGCCAAAAGGCAAAGATTCAATAATAAAAATATGGAGAAAATAAAGTTTCCCTAATATTACGAAAAATGTATTGGGGGAAACAATCGCTTATTTTAAGAAAATACAAATTTTTCTTCTAAAAATTGGCTTTGTAATTCGTATAACAAACAGATAAAAAAACAAACGAAAAGCTTTCGTTACTTTCGTAATATTATAAAATTGTGTTACAAAATTTCTTTGTAATAGCTATGAAGGTTTCGTATATATGTACATATATGACGAAAATAAAAGGATACAAAAAGTTTTCGTTACTTTTGTAAAATTTTTAATATTACTTTTCTTTTGTAATATTTACAAAAATTTCGAATATCCTACGAAAAAAAGAAGTACGAAGGTTTTTTTTGCATATATTTGCATGAAATGCAAATTTATTAAAAACATTTGATTAAAATTTAGTTGCTGGTTGGGCGGCCTTGCGATTTTTTCGAATAAATTCTTTTATTTTGAGGCCAATGGCATCAAACAGACACTCATAAACATCAAAATGATAATCTTCATCGGATTTAGTACCCTTTGGGTTGTCATCCATGCATTTTTTAACTACTTTAGTGATCTCTTCTGCTTTAGGGCCTTCCATAGTAAATTGTTTAGCTATACGATTGACAACGAAACCCTCTCCTTTAACGTAAATACCAATTTTCATTGAATTACAAAGAAAATATTTGCGGACCTTCTTATTTCGGTACTTCAAGTTATTCGTTTGATTATTGTGCATTTGAGTTAAAATGCTTTCTTTTAAGCATTCCCTGCGAATTTGGAAAAGTTCTTTGCTGCTTTTAACCTGCCATTCTTCGGCATAAGCCTGCAAAAAAAATTTGTTTTAGTTTTTGAAACAGTACCTACTGTTCAACGCACAACCTCTTGAACTTTAGTGTTTTCTTGAATATTAGTGTTTTGTACAGAAATAATTGCTACAAATTGTACAACATTTGTTCCCATGTTTTTCGAATAACGTCGATTGTAAATTATAACTTTAATTCTACCTTTTAAAAGCTTCGCAAAATAATCACAAGCTGTCCTAGCTTCCATGACTTACAACACGTACAATAGGTTGTAAATTGAACACTTATGAGTTAACAAAAATAATACTCACCATAACTGATAGAGTCAAAATTGCCAAGAAAAGCTTAATTTTCAATTCTTCTTACAAACTTTTAGATTCTAGTGATCTTATTCTTAAAAGTCACCTTATTTATATAAACTTTTTGCAAGAATTATATTTAAATATTTAAAACACGTCAGTCGCAACCCTGTCGCACTTTAAGTTAACTTTAAATTACTTTTAAACTAGTGATGACTGATAGCTAAATTATTTTTTAATAATAGCAAATAACTATTTAAATATTATAAACTCCTAGGAGGTGGTCGGTTGTCCGATTCACTACTTTTAACTAACTTCATGATTAAATTAAATATTTTTAAAATTTTTAGCTGGCCTGGGTGTAGAATCCCACATTTTTATTTAATATTATCTTGTTTTTTCATATTTTTAACTTTTTTAAAAAGCATGATTTAAAAACAAGTAAGAGCGCTATATTCGGCTGTGCCGAATCTTATATACCCTTCACATTGGTCTTTAAATATACCCAGCCGAGTAATTTTGTACTGCAAATAATATAATAAAAAACATTGTGCGAGTTTTAAAGAAAAAATAACAAAATTTTAACGTTCGTATGAATAATAGAAATAGATGAAGAAGATTTGAGGTCGAGAGTTTTAAAAGTTTTCGACATTATTCATATTTGAAGGTTAATAAAACTTGTTAAATGTCTAGTCCCCCTGCTCTTCTCCAACTTTTTCTCCAAAATGTATGAATTATTTGATTATTACTTTTTGTAGAATATTCGAAGTCGATAGCTGTTATAGTTTCCGAGATATAGCGTATCGAATATTTTATAATAGTTGTCGATTTGTATGGGAGCTACCCCTTTTTTTGCCCCCACCCAAAAAATTTTTTCTTTAGGGCGTAGCCCTTTGCGTGCAATTACTTTTTGTAGAACATTTCATTTCGATATCTTTTATAGTTTCCGAGATATAGCGTATCGAATATTTTATAATAATTGTCGATTTGTATGGGAGCTACCCCTTTTTTTGCCCCCACTCGAAAATTTTTTTCTTTAAAGCGTAGGCATTCTTGCCCAATTACTTTTTGTAGAACATTTCATTTCGATATCTTTTATTGTTTCCGAGATATAGCGTATCGAATATTTTATAATAATTGTCGATTTGTATGGGAGCTACCCCTTTTTTTGCCCCCACTCAAAAAATTTTTTCTTTAAAGCGTAGGCATTCCTGCCCAATTACTTTTTGTAGAACATTTCATTTCGATATCTTTTATAGTTTCCGAAATATAGCGTATCGGAAATTTCATACAAATCATTAATTTGTATGGGAGCTACCCCTTTTTTTGCCCCCACTCAAAAAAATTTTTTTTTAAAGTGTAGCCCTTAGGGTACAATTAATTTTTGTAAAACATTTTAAGTCGATAGCTGTTATAGTTTACGAGATATAGCGTATAAAATATTTCACCAAATTTGTGCAATTGTAGGAAAAATACCCCTTCCCCTGGTCCTATCTGAAAAAAATTTTTCCAATATTCAGGTCCCTTCTTTAGGAGTATCCGTGCCAAGTTTTGTGGCAAGAGTGACTATACTTACTGAGATATATAGGGATATATGCACCGATTTTGTCCTAAAAAAATAGGTTACTCTGGGTTTTCGCTTATATCTCGGTCAATTGTGAACCGATTTTGCTGATTTTAAATAGCGATTGTTAGCGGGATATTTGTGATCGTTTGACACCACTAACTGGTCTGTATCTTTTTATTTGACTCCGGAAACTTGATTTCAACAGACGGACAGACGGACAGACGGACAGACAGACAGACAGACAGACAGACGGACAGACGGACAGGCGGACATCGCTAAATCGGCTTCCCTATCTATAAGGATCTAGAATATATATACTTTATGGGGTCGCAAATGAATAATAAAGAAATTACAAACGGAATGACAAAGTGATATATACCCTATCACTATGTGAAGGGTATAAAAAGAATAAGCTAGCTTTTTAGAAAGGGCACACACAGATGATGATCACTTGGGCTAGTACAATTGCTCCTTTTTTTTGTCTGCTAAGGAGAGATGAAAGAAACTATAAAATTGAGAAATAGATAAGAGTATTCGTATAAATAATAAAATTAAACTTAATTTTCGCTAGTTGGATTCGAACCCAGGCTCTTGAGATTATTAGATATGCACTCTTGCCATTTGCAAAAAACTACATAAAGTGCATCACAAATGAAAAAGTATAATAAGTAAGAAACATACCACTTAACAGAACATGTGTGCTTTAACTTTGGGGTTCTTCTGGATCACTTTGCAATCAGCTTTGCGGCTAGTAATAAAAAATTATCTTTAAGTGAGTTATTTTTCTAGTCGAATACCAAATATACGACAGGGTAGATAGAAGATACGTCTGTCTATACGTCTATTTCATATTTACATTACTATGTACACAAAAATATTTTTTAAGAATTTCATAATTGACTAATAGTCCCAATGCCAGTTTAAGTAAGCAATTGAAATATTCGTTAAAAACATGTTAGAATTTCCATGATCAGCAATTTCGAATTATTTATGCCCTTCAATCTCAAAATGTCAGCAAAAGCAACAACAGAAAAAAGATTTTTTAAACACGTTTTTAAAACACGTGACGTTCAACTTCATCGCATACCTTAACAGAGTTGACAGCGAGTCTTCTTGTTAAGGGCAGTAGATTAAGTATGTTCCAGCTTTGGTAGCTTCAATTGCGTATTATTTTTACTAACTAGTATGTTCATGGTACAATTACCTTACAAGGTAGTATCGATTCAACAGATGACTATTTTTTGTTCGAGTTTTTCCACTCGTTAAATCAAACAGTACGTTTTTTGACATAAATGAGGATGCTTTTGCAACAACTTTATACATTTGGTATCGAGTTTCTTGTAGTTGTTGCCGTAGCGATAGTACCTTGTAAGGTAATTATACCATGAGTATGTTCTTGAGATGTCGGCTTAATTAGTTAAATGTTTATGAAATGGAAAACTGCGAAGTGCTGACTTCTGGGTCGCTAGAAGAATTTGCTTAAATTCTCTTGCGACATGGCTAAAACATTTGTCTTTAAAGGTTTCCGTTTTTAAAATGTTCCCAAAAACACACCTAGCGAAAAGAGTTGGAACCACCTAGAAAAGGTATTTATAAAAAACTGAGCTAGACTAAACTCTTGCTAATGCAACTAATCCTTAATATAAAAGGTTTTTCAAAGAAATTTTTAATAATTTTAGGCAAATCGTTAAGAAATAGTAAAACAGTAACAAAAAAAAGGTAACCTGAATGGAGACGTTATAAAACGAAATTTTGTTTCCTTTACCTAATACCAACAACTCCATTAAATGTGATTTTTACCCTAAACAAAGTTTTAAAGTTTGTCTTCCCGTTTAAATCTTCTACAATATTCATTTGTGAGCCCAAACAGTTTTTATGTTCTAGATCCCCATAAATTTGCTGATATAAAGTTTCGGAGCCAACCATAATCCTTTGGATCAGGTTCCATTTGCAAAATATTATAAATATCCAAGGAATCGCAATATAAGAAAAGTCTAGTAATTGTGGCACAAAATTTTAAGGACGGTCAGCTAATTTGCTGGTTTTTTCTTTTTCGTTGAAGCAAGGGGAGTAAAGGGGCCTGTGTACTTAAACTAAATGAATCTTAGATATACACTACAATTTGAAAACTGTACATGAAACTGGACTTCAAACCTGTGGCAAATATATTATTGTGCGATATCTATGATTTGGAAAAAAATTTGTTGGATAGGATCAAGGTGAATGCCAGCAGCCTTACAACCGAACCAAATTTGTTAAATCTTAAATGAAACTGTTAGAGCTATCGAGTTTGAATCTGGCAAAAAATTTTTTCTAGTATGTTTGGTACGTCTTAAAGAAAAAAATTGTTAAATAGAAGGTAAAGAAGTGATAGTCTCCACACAAAAGGCTTTTTTTTGTAATTTTTATTTGCTTCATCTGGGAAACATTTCTACCCACTTAAAACATACTATGGGCAGTTTTTGTGCGGTGTCTTTATTTTGAAAAAAAATTATGTTGAATAAGAACAAAAAGGCTACTGGACACTATTACATCAATCGAAATAAAACCTGCCATAATATAATTCTAGTAATTTATAAAATAAATTTTTAAGACGCAGGCACGGAAAAAATGGCAGCCTCTATACCAACTGATAACTCCATGAAATATTTCATGAGCATTTTCTCAGAAACCTTGAGCGACATCGAATCTGCAAAAAAGCAGGGGGGTTATTATGTAATTCGACTCGAATCGAAAAGGCTTTCGAAAGGAATTTTCTATTCGAAAGGCAAATCGTAATATCTAATATTTTTAAGAAATAAAGAGCAGGAGAAGAAAGAAATTAAAGAAGAGTGAAAGCAGACTTACCAAATCTTAAATGTATTAGATAATACGACTTGCCTTTCGAATAGAAAATTCCTTTCGAAAGCCTTTTCGATTCGAATCGAATTACATAATAACCCCCCAGTTCTGAACTAATTTCCACGCTTTCGAAAGAAATAGTTTTGTAGGAGAAAGAAGAAGGAGAAGCAGCCCACATATGTATAAGTGAAAACTTTTATAAATTATTTTCATATTTTGAGAATGTCTTAGCTTGATCCGAGCACTGTGGAACCAAAACATCGATTTTTTATCAGAAATATGTGAATTACCTTCTAAACTTTTTTACTAAATCGTTATTAATAACATCAGTTTAATTTTTCTGAAAATCAAAACCATAATTAGCTTGAGTGTTACGTAGACGTAAAAGGTCCTAACATTAGTGATGAAAAAGTACAAACGACATGATGTATTTAAATATACCCTTACTACCAATTATAGCTTTAAAAATATATTTTTTAATTGTCAAATATGAAGGAAAACAAATATTTTGGTTCAAGTTGTTTTCGAGTGTTTTTAAAAACAATTTTTTACACCATTTCCAAAAAATTAAGGTACCCAAATCTATGCGTTTTTTTTAAGTATTGTTTTTTAAGACAAGTTTATGCTTTTATTATGTTGTCTTAAGCTTATTTTTATACCCTTCACATAGTGATAAGGGTATATATCAGTTTGTCATTCCGTTTGTTATTTCTTTATTATCCATTTGCGACCCCATAAAGTATATATATTCTGGATCCTTATAGATAGGGAAGTTGATATAGCCATGCCCGTCTGTCCGTCTGTTGAAATCAAGTTTCCGAAGTCAAATAAAAAGATACGGACCAGTTAATTGTGTCAAACTATTAGAAATATCCTGGAGACAATTGCTATTTAAAATCAGCAAAATCTGTTCACTATTGACCGAGATATAAGCGAAAACCCGAAACAACCCATATATTTTAGGACATGCATATATCCCTATATGTCTCAGTAAATATAGTCACTATTGCCACAAAACTTGGGAAAAATACTCTTAAAGTAGAGACCCAAATAATGGAAAAGCTTTTTTCAGATAGGATCAGGGAAAGTAGTAGTTTTCCTACAATTGCACAAAATTGGTGAAATATTTTATGCGCTATATCTCGGAAACTATAACAGCTGTCGACTTCAGATGTTCAACAAAAAGATATTGAACATCAAGACTTGTGCTTCAAAGAAAAATTTTTTTGGGTTGGGGCAGAATAGGGGGTAGCTCCCAAACAAATTAACAATTTTTATAAAATTTTCAATAAGCTATATCTCTCAAACTATAGCAGATATCAAAATTAAATGTTCTACAAAAATATATTGGACATCAAGATTAATGATTCAAAGAAAAATTTTTATGGGTTGGGGCAGAATAAGGGGTACCTCCCAAACAAATTAACAATTTTTTTGAAATTTTCGATTCGTTACATCTGGGAAACTACCTGTTATAGTTTCCCAGTTTCGACTTCGAACATTCTACAAAAAGTAATAATCAAATAATTCATAAATTTTTGGAAAAAAAGTTGGAGAGAAGCAGGGGGACTAGAACATCCCATAAAAATGAACAACTTCATTAACCTTTAACCTTCAAACGTTCCTCATCTGTTTCTATTATTCATACGAACGTTAAAATTTTGTAAAATTTTCTATGGGCTTTGAAACTCGCTGGGTATATCAAAAGACCAATGTGAAGGGTATATCAGATTCGGCACAGCCAAATATAGCGCTCTTACTTGTTTAATTTCGTTTTACTTAAAAGAAATTATTTTTTTCCATTAACGTTGAAAGAAATTTTATTAAAAAAAGCTACTTTTCTACCAACACCAGCCGAGTAGGATGCATTTTCAAAGCCATCTACGGATATTCACCATCAGTATTCCTTCAACGTTAGTAGGGTTTTTCACTGATTTTATCTGAAAAAGCAAACGGAAATTCTAAAAAAGTTTAAATTTCCAAATACACCATGATTTTTTTGTATTAAAGTCTCTTTGGAAACTTCAAGTAAAGGTAAGGCTCCACTTACCTAGCACCTAACTATCATTCAAAGAAAATAAAGCTAAAATAGTAAAAGTGCAAGCTAATGTTTGCTGGGTTCTTTTGATTAAAATTATAAAATTAAAGTGAGATAAGAACATGTCATTATATGACATTTTAATAAATATAAGAAACGGCCATTTTCAAATTTTTCTGTACTGTTTTAGTAAAATTTTATTACACAATGTGCGGTAGACTCCTAACCGGGACTTTTTAACCGAAAATTTGCTGGAAAATATAACCAAAGGAAATTGTCCCTTTTAATCACAATCCGAAACTCAAAACGCCTAAGCATCTTTTGTATGAAAATATTATGTTTTCCTTTAAATGTAACTAACAAGTAAGAGCGCTATATTCGATTGTGCTAAATCTTAAATACCTTTCACATTGGCATTTCGAAACACCGAACTTTGTTTTATTTTTACCCATTTTTATACCCTTCACATAAGTGGTAGGGGTTCACACACAAAACTAACTAATTAAACTCTACTTAAATCAAACCGTAGCGGTGTCAAAATTACGGTGAGTACGGATTTTATTAAGCCGAGTACGAAATTTCTAAAACCAAAAGCACATGCGCGCTACCTCCAGGCCACCGAGACACTTTATTTTTAAATGTAAAATAATATATTAAAACAACAGGTTCTTTCCTGCTTGATTTGTTGAAGCAATCTAAAAAGATTTAAGAAAATCTAAGTACGGATCATTCTTAAAAATTTTAGGAACGATTTTGAATAAATTCAAGAATATAATTCTTGATCTTAGAATGTGTTTTTTTCTTTTTGTGTATATATGTATGTATAAGCTTGCCATTCCGTTTATAATATTTTCCCACAAAGTATATATTTCCTTGGTCCTTTAAGATAGAGAAGTCGATTTAACGATGTCCGTCTGTTTGTCTACCCGTCTGTCCATGTCATGGTTGAAATCAACTTTTTGAAGTCCCCCGATGTCACATAGACCCACAAGTGGTATCAAACTCTCAGAAATATCTGCGAAAAAATCTCTATTGAAATTAAGTAAAATTGCCTGCTAACTTACCGAGATATAAGCCAAACCCAATATTTCTTCAAAATTGTGACATAAAAACCTCAACAACTGCCCCGGAGTTTCCCCTACAGGGATCCAACGAAAGTCCGACTCCTATTAATTTTTCCTCCCGAACATTTTTCTGGATACCAATTACATCCTACCTTATTCCCTAACCGGGTTGCCATGCAAAGTTTAATTTTTAAAATTTTTTTTAAATTGTTCCCCCAACTTTCAGGGTGTTCCCATAAAGGTTAAATGTATGACCGACCCTAATAAGTTCTTCCTTCTAAATATTTTTGTGGAACATACTTTTCCCCTATTCATACAACATTTATAACTTCCCCGGGTCACCCTTAGAGGAATAAAATGTATTACAGACCTCCATTAGTATAGTTCGCATTTGTCGAATAATTAACTTAAATAACATAAAAACAGTTCGTTAATATTCCTGTTAATATTTGTATTTTTAATTAACTACATACGACCATATCGCATATTGTATCATAACCAGTCACAACTTAAAATTCATTTAAATCATTTTTTTCAATCAATCAAATCTTTAGGAAATATAAAAATGTTACAAAAATTTAAGAAAGAATTATTCTAAGATCTATTTCTGTTTTGTGAAACTAAATTTATTAACAAAATTACAAGACAAAAGCACAAATTAATGTTAATGGATTGTAACTGTTAATGGTTTAGTGTGCTATATGTACTTATGTAATTAATTAAAAAAAATAAAAATATTTACATGACAGCTTCTGTTTTAATATTATTATTTTTTTAGTACAATACAAAGTTAATTATTCTATTAAGTTTAGTAGACCCACTACCCCCTCCCCCTTTCCCATCTTAACCAATCAAGTACTTAAGTTTTCAGCCATTATTTTTTTCGTTAGCTAAAATGCAAAAGCCCGTAACCAAAAAAAACTTCTATGGATATTTTCGAAATTCTTTAATTTTTTTATATTAAAAATTATATCAAGCAAGTAAGAAAGTTATAGCCGGTCAAGCCGGACCATATTTTACCCTATACAACATTTGTATGGAAACTTTATGAAAACACAGACCGATTATATCTGTATTGAGTATAATACATAGTAAGTGGCATAAAGTTAGACAAGTGTAAAAAGTTGTGTGAAGATAGAGCAATATTGGAGTCTGTTAATTTTGGGGTAAGTAAGAACGTTATAGTTATTCCAATTTGGACCACCCGAATCCACAATTCTTTTAATATCATGTATCCACAAATGCAAAAAATGAAGGCAAAAATTTATTCTATTTATTATTTTGCGACACAAGGCTATAAAGTAAATTATGTTGCGATATAATAATATTTGAACCAGTTTTAGCCAGTTATAGTTATAGTTTCTATGGAATGATTTAAAAAAAATAACTTCATAAACATAAACTAGTTTAATGCATAAAACCGTTAAAATTATATATTATAATATTTGAGCCCAGACATAAGCCCAATAATTTTGGAAATATTTTTATGTTAATTAGGCCCTTTTAGAAACGATTTTCATCAAACAGTCATAAATGTCATAATGATAATCAGCATCGGTTTTAGTGCCCTTGGGGTTATCAGCAATGCATTTTTTAGCAACTTTAGTCGTATCCCCTTTGTTAGGGTCGCCCGTGGCTAGTTTTTCAGCTAAACGACCTATATTGAAATGTCCGTGTTCATAAAGGCCAAGTTGCTTAGAAATACACAGAAAGTAGTCGCGAACTAACTGCCTGTTATAGTCATCGATCTCTTCCGATAAATTGTTTTCTTCTTTTGAAGAATAAACTTTTTCTTCTGCTGAAAAATCCTTTTCCTCTGAAGAATCAACTGAGCAGATTTCTAAAGCGTTTAGAAGTTCATTTTTACTTTCAGCGCTCCATTCTTCCGCAAAGGCCTGAGGAAGATGTTTTAAAAATAAAATTTTAAAATTATTTACAAATATGTCTTTAAAAAGTTATGCAAATATTAGATTTACCATGGCTGAGAGAGCCAAAATTACAACAAAAATTTTCATTTTTATATTTCGTTAAAGCGTCAACTTTTTGTAATAAAGGTTTCAACTCAAATAATTTTGTTTTGCAAAGCCACTCCATTTAATAACTTTTTTTTGAGGAATTATGTTTGAAAATTAGAGACACGTCAGTATATTAGAATTAGATACAGCTGAAATTTAAATTGATATAAATATATATATTTTTATCATATATATGTATGTTAATATTGGTAAATATTTATATAATTAAATGACGATGTGTGTGAGTAAGCTTTTAAAAAACAATTTGATAATATATCTGAAGGTTTGTTGTTTTTAAGCTTGTCGAACGCAGTTTCATATTACATCACTTCTAATACTTCTAGGATTTTTAGAGGACCTTACAATATATGTTAATTAAGGGTATTATACTTAAATCTGTATAAAATATTTAACATTTTCGTTTATTTTTTGTTAACAAGATTTAAATTCTTAATACACGCATTTTTATGTATTTTTATGTTTTTTAGAGATTCGATATATGCATATTAAAATTACTTGTTATGGGCCAAAAGTCTGTTATTTTGAGGTGATTCAGATTTTTTTACAATTTTTGAGAAACATTTTTTTTTTTGGATTTTATAAAATTTAATTTAATCTGATATCGATTAAGCAGTTGTTAAGAAATAAAAAAATCAACGATAAAATTCTAATGTTTTTCAGCATTTAGTATGAAAGAAAGATATTAAATTTAATTTAAAAACATTCTTCTTTTTAATTAAATGTTAAATTTCAATAAATTTTGTCATAATAAATGCTTAAAACATTAAGGGTTCAACTTTGACCCTAAGTTTTAAAGCAACTGCTAAACTAAGCCAATTACAATAAAATTAAACACTTTTAAATATATTTACACGAAATCCTCTTTGGAATTTTGGCTGAAAGACATCAAAAAACTAAAAACAAAAAAAAAATTATTTAAAAAAATTGTATGGGAAAATAAAAATCTTTTTTCGTACGCTCGAAAAAAATCGATGCAACATATAAACGAATTTTTTATGTACGAACGAAATCTTTTATTATTTCATATCACGAAATTCTTGCTTAGAGTATAGAAAATGTATTAATTTCTTTTAAATATTTTACAAAATCAATTTAATATTTTACGAAGTAAGTTCATAAATATAAAAAAAGCACGACAAATTTTATATGTTTCTACAGAATTATAAAACTCTATGCAATTATTTTGTAATTAAATGAAAGTTTCCTTAATATTACGAAAAATGTAATTTAAGAAGCTCCAAACTTCTGGTCTAAAAATCGACTTCGTAATTTGAACGAAAGTTACAAATAATATAACTAACGAATACTTTTCATTACTTTAGAAATATTATAAAATTTTCGTGTTTTTTACGAAAATAAAAAGATACAAAAAGTTTTCGTTACTCTTGTAAAATTTCAAAACTATAGCCCAACTCTTCTTTTGTAATATTTACGAAAATTTCGAATATCTTACGAAAAAAAAACTACGAAGGGTTTTCTTTGCATGAATTTGTATTAGTGTATTCAAGGTTTGCACGGTTGTGTTTAGGAACTTATGACATTATTACAGTGCAAAGCAACCTGCGTTTAGGAAGGCAAAAAAACATGACAATTTATTTAAAAAAATTGATGAAAATTTAGTTGCTGGTTGGGCGGCCTTGCGATGTTTTTGAATAAATTCTTTTATTTTGGGGCCAATGACTTCAAACAGACACTCATGAACGTCAAAATGATAATCTTCATCGGATTTAAGGTGCGTTTAGATTGTGCTAATATTTGTGCAAAATAATAAAAATTTTGTTTGTCCTAGTGTAAACACTCGAATTTGTTAGCCACCAAATATTTTTCGACTGTTTGTTGGCTAAAAAATTCTTTGTTTGTGAACAAAGCTTTGCATAGTGTAAACACTTTGTCAGCACGTCGTTACAAATATTTGCCTCGATATTTTGTTTGTTCTTACAATATTTTTGGCGGAACAAATAGCGACAAATAATTGTAGAAACGTGGTAAAGTGAGGCCAAACGCAAAAAAATGGTAATAAATCTGTATCTTCGAAACTATTTGTCCAATTATAAAATAATGTATGAAGGAGTCGTAGAGGAGGACCCAAGGTTTTAGAAAATAAAATATTGGACTGCCCTGTATATACATACATTGAGCTACAGGGTGCCAAAGTTGACCTCCTCGGGCTTACAAAACATTTCTATGCTTATAACTTTTGTAAATATCAACCGATTTCAATGATTTTTAGATTTATTTGATGAAAATTGAAATCTGAAAAGAAAACATTATCACTCTTTCTTATTACCTGTTACAGTTTAAACGATATTTGGGTTTAAAATTTAAAATTGTTGTTTTTGACCTAGACTTTATTTGGTTTGTTGCAAATGTCTGCAATTGTAGTTATGCTAAAAATATTTTTTAAAATATTTTTGTATTTCTAAAAAGTTTGTTAAGCCTGCACAAAAAAATTTATTTAATTATCTTTATTCGTCTAGCCGTAAAAAATATGCAAAGTCAAAATTTTCAAGGTGATTTCAAAAATGGCATAATTTTGACAAAAATTTAGCACAATTGATTAACTTTTTTTGCAAATATTTGTAAAAATAATTATTTCTTTTTTAACGTTTTTGGAAAAAGTAGGCTTCAGTATATATTAGTAGTATATTTTTGAAAGGATTTAGACGTGCACCCTACGCCAGGCATAGTGTCGAAAATATGGAATTTGTCAACGAAATTTTAAATTTATTGGCCGAGAAAAAAAAACGCAAGCCAGTTTTTTAAAAATTGGCCCGAAATTAAAATAACTTATCTTTTGAGTTTTCAGTTTTAATTAAGTTTTTCACCGCCCGCTCAAAAATGGGGTCACGAGGGTAAATGTTATTAATATAGGCAAGTTTTAAGATGCGTGTAATATAATAGCTCAGAAAATAACTTTAAAGTTACTTAACTCTTTTTGTTTTTTATTTAAATAATAAATAACATAATATTATAATAAAGTTTTAAAATCCATTACGTTATCATAAATCAACAATATTTTATAAACTTTCAAATATAAAAAATTTTCACAAAAAAAAACTAAATATAATATTTTGGAATTTTTTTAATCTGACCCCTTATTTTTTTTCTAAAGGTAAAAAATATGATATGTAAGCAAATCTCCATCTGTTTACCTTTTCAATTATATATAATATTTGTATATTATTAGTTATTTTATACTATATTAACTGCCCTTAAAACAGCTATCTTGCGTCAAATTTGTTGAAAGTCCATTATTTTGTAGGGTGCGTATATACATTAGCTATGGCATAGTGATACATATATGAAAATTTTTGCAACGAGATTTTAAAGTGCTCCCGGCTTTTAATTTGTAAGACTTGGAAAAAAATACATATGGCAAAAAATGGGGGAGCTTGGTTGTGGGTAAATGGCGCCTCATCTTTTCACGTTGCTTTACAAACACAATTTGATACTATTTGGCAGATGGATTTCATAAACATAACAACAACATTATTTGACAGATGTTTGTCATACACACCGGACAAATAAAATTATTTGTGCAGTGTAAAGGGGTATACAAATATTTGTACCAAACATGTCTGACACCAAACTTTCTGTTATTTGTGCAAATAAAATTCAAACAAATATTAGTGCAATCTAAACGCATGCCCAAATATTAGTCACAAACCATACTATTAGCCCAAACCATTATTTGTTGTGTTTGGGCAAATATTAGCGTAGTCTAAACGTACCTTTAGTACCCTTGGGGTTGCCAGCAATGCATTTTTCAACTACTTCAGTTATCTCTTCTTCTTTAAGGCCTTCCATTGTAAATTGTTTGGCTATACGGCTGACATTGAAATCCTGTCCTGTACTGTAAATACCAATTTTCATTGAATTACAAAGAACATATTTGCGGACGTTCTTCTCATTTGGGTACTCCAAGTTATTCGTTTGATTAGTTTGTTTTTGAGTTAAATTGCTCTCTTTTATGCATGTCTGGCGAATTTGGAAAAGTTCTTTGCTACTTTTAGCCTGCCACTCTTCGGCATTAGCCTGCAAAAATATTTAGTTTTAATTTTTAAAACAGTACTGTTTAACGCACAACCTCTTAAAAGTGCCACAAGTCGTCACAGCCGTAAAAATGTTTTGTACAGAAATAGTTGCCACAACTTGTACAACATTTCTTTTCCTATGTTTTTCGAATGACGTCGATTGTAAATTATAACTTTAATTCTACCTTTTAAAAGCTTGGCAAAATAATCACAAGCTGTTGTAGCTTCTATGACTTACAACACGTACAATAGGTTGTGAATTGAACACTTATGCGTAAAAAAAGATAATACTTACCACAACTGAAAGAGCCAAAATTGCAAAGAAAAGCTTCATTTTCAATTCTTCTTACAAACTTTTAAATTCTAGTGATTTTAATCCTTAAAGTCACCTTATTTATATAAATTTTTGCAAGAATTATATTAAAGTATTTAAAACACGTCAGTCGAAACCCTGTCGTACTTTAAGTTAACTTAAAATTACTTTTAAACTAGAAGCGACTGACACCTACATTATTTTTCAGTGTTAGCAAAAAATAATTTAATATTGTGACCTCCTAAAAGGTAGTCAGTTGCCCGGTTTACTACTTAAAGTTAGTTACATTGTACTCTTTTTAAATCACGAAGTTTTTAAATGGCCTGGGTTCGGAATTTTAACATTATTTTTTCATACTATTATTGCATTTTGATGTTTTTCAATTTTTTTTAACAAGAATCATTTAATAAAAATATTATTATAACTTTTTAGAAAGGGCGGCACAGATGATCATTTGGCAAGTTCAATTGCTCCATACTAATAAGAGATTAAAGAAACTATAGAAATGAAAAATAGATATGAGTATAAATAAATATTAGAAATAAAATTAATTTAAAAAAATTAATTAATTAAAAATTAATTATTTTTGTAGTCGACTACTAAATATACGACAGGGTAGATAGTAGATACGTAAGTACGTAAAAACGTCAATAGAATATTTACATTACTGTATACACAAAAGTATTTTTTGAGAATTTCATAATTGATTAAATTCCCAATTCGAGTTTAAGTAAGCAATGGAAATTTTCGTGAAAAACATGTTGGAATTTCCATGATCCGCAATTTTGAATCATTTATGCCCTTCAATCTCAAAATGTTAGCAAAAGCAAACCTAAAAAAATGTATTTTATATAAACGTTTTTAAAGGTTCATTTATACGTGACCTATCCATACCACAGTAAACAGCTGTTCAAACCAAACTTATGGGCAATACTGTATTTGATTATAGGTAACTTACTATTATGCCATAACCATAACCTTAGAAACCAATTGAGTTTTAGTTTTTATGACAATAATCAAAAACAGTGTTGCCCATAAGTTTGTTCGAACAGCTGTTTACTGTGGTATGGTTAGGTCACGTATAAATGAACCTTAATCGGCCTTTAACACTGGGTTAAACTAAATAAATTTTAAAGATACCCTACATTTGGAAAACTGTACATTACACTGGGCTTTAAGCCTGCGGCTAAATAGTTCTTGTGCGATATCTATGTTTGGAAAAAAATATGTTGGGTAAGATCAAGGGGAATCTTAATTGACCTGTATTTCGAAAACTTTTGAGCTAGCGAATTCGAATCTGGTCATATTTTCTTTCTAGTATGATGTCTACGTTTTAAAGGAAAATTTTGTTAAGTAAAAGGGAGGGGAGTGATAGTCTCCACACATTTTTTTCTATACATTTTTATTTACTTCATTTGGAAAAGTATCCAGCCCACTTAAAACTTCCTACAAGGTAGTTTTTGTATGGTGTCTACATATTGAAAAAAAATTATGTTGAATAAGAGCAAAGAGGCTGCTGGACACTACTAAACCAATTGACCTTCAACCTTCTACAAAATATTTCTAGCAATTTTACATTATGAAATAAACCTGTTAAACAATAGCAAGAGAATTGGCAGTCTCTATACAAACTGATAATTCAATGAAATATTTAATGCGCATTAGTTAAGAAACTTTTACAGACATCGACGTCGAGTCTGCTAAAAAGCAATTCTGAAATAATTTCTACGCTTTCGAAAAAATAGGTTTGAAGATGAGAGAAGAAGGAGAGGTAGCCCACTTGCAAGCGAAAATTTTTCTTAATTATTTGAAGCACTATAAATATTTCAAAAACTATTATATCTATGGACTAAAGATAGAATAATTTCCATATTTCGGAAAAAGCTTAGCTTGATCAGAGCACTGTGGATGCATAAAATCGATGTTTTTATCAGAAATTCGGGGTTGACCTCCTAAAATGTTTTACCAAATCGGTATTTATAACATCAGTTTGATTTTTTTTGAAAATCAAAGCTATAAATAACTTGAGTGTTAGATAGCCGTTAAGGGACCTCATAGTAGTAATGAACACGGTACAAACGAAATGATGTATTTAAGCATACCCTTACTACCAATGGTAGTTAAAAAAATTATATTTTTTATTGTGAAACATGGAGGAATTTATATTAATTTGCGTCATTAGGTATTGACGACAAAAAGTATTAAGGTAAAATATGTTTTCGCGTGTTTTAAAAAACAAAATTTTTTTACACCATTTCCAAAAAATTAAAATACTCAAAATCTGTGCTCTTTGTTTTTCGTTGAACGTGTTCATTGTTTTAAGACAAATTTATGCTTTTATTTATTACCTTGGCTTTAGTTGTGTTTTGATTTCTTTATACTTGGAAGAAACTAATATTTCCCATTAATGTTGAAAGAAACCTTATTTCAAATAGCTATTTTTCTACCAATATAAGCCGAGTAGAATGCATTTTCAAAAGAAGCTACAGATATTTGCCATCAGTACTTTTTACACGTTAGTAGTGTTTTTTTATTGTAAACAACGGCTTTAAATCTTACATGTTATCTAGAAAAGCAAACGAAAATTCTTTTTCTTTATGATAGGAAAAAGTTTACATTTCCAAATACACTATGATTTTTTGTAATGAAATCTCTTTGGCAATTTTAAGTAAGGGTTAGGCTCCACTTAGATATCATTTATCTATCATTCAAATAAAATAAAGTCAAAATAGTAAAAGTGAAAACTTTCACTAATGTTTGCTGGGTTGTTTTGATAAAATAAAATTTTAAAATTATAAAACTAAAGTGAGATAAGAGGACGTCATTATGTAAAATTTTAATAGATATGAGTTACGGCCATTTTCAAATTGCTCTGTACTGTTTTAGTAAAATTTAGATTTAAGATGTTGGGTAGACTTCTAACCGGCTCTCTTTAACAGAAAATTTGCCGGTACATACAACGAGGGGAAATTAAAAAATAACTCAAACACCAAAAAAGTAAGAAAATAATTTTTTTATTACTTTAACATCCTTTATACTAATATATTACGTTGTCCTATAAATGTAACTAACAGGTAACAGGGCTATATTCGGCTGTTCTGAATCTTACACATTGGCTTTTCGAAACCCTTCCCATAAGAGATAAGGGTATATATAAGTTTTTTATTCTATTTGTTATATGTTTAATATCCAACTGCAACCCCATAAATTATATATTTTCTTGGTCCTTATAAATTGGGAAGTCGGATTATCTATGTCTGTTTACCCGTTTGTCCGTGTTATGGTTGCAATCGACGTTTTAAAGCCCCCGGCTATCGTATAGATACGTTAGTAGTATCAAACTTTTAAAAATATCTGCGAGAAAATCGCTGAGTGACATCTAGCAAAATCTCCCGATAACTGACGGAGATATAAAGCAAAACCCAAGACTTGCTCTGCTTGTTTCTCTAAAGTTTTAACATAAAAACCCTTACACCTGACCCAAAGTTGCCCCTACACGGGCGCAATGTAAGATCTATTCTTATTTATTTTTCCTCACGAATTTTTTTCTGCAGCACATTTACACTCTTTCTCCGCCCCTATTAGGGTTGCCATACAAAGTTAAGTTTTTTTAATTTTTTTAATTCGCTCCCACAGCGTCCAGGGTGCTTCTACAAAGATCAGATTTATGACCAACTTAAATCTATTATTTCTCTCAAACATTTATGTGGAACATACTTACCGCCTATCTACACTTCTTAAAGGGTTGCCATTCAAAATTTCAAAAAAATTAAGTTAAAAACCTAACAACTTCTCCGGGGTCACCTTAAGAGTAATAAAATGTATCACAGACCCTCATAAGTTTTCCTTTCCAGACATATTCTTGGAACACAATTAACACCATATCTCCAACACCTAAGGGGTTTGCTATACAAAATTTACAAAAATGATGTAAAACATCCATAGCTTCCCCAGAGTCAGCCTTAGAGAAATTAAGCGTACGACCGATCCCCAATAAACTTCTCTCCCAACAATATTCCCACAGCCAACTTACTCCCTATTTCTATCGCCTATGAGGGCTCCCACACAAAGTTTAGTAAATTGTAATAAATCCCCCCACAGGTTCCAGGGTACTTCTACAAGGTCAAATGTTAGACCAACCCCAATTAATTTTTCGTTCCAAACATTTTTGTGGCACAGACTTACCCTCTATCCCTAGCCACTAACCGAGCCGCTTTACAAAATAAAAATAAATTTGGGTAAAAACCCTTACAACTCCCCAGAGTCACTCTCAGAGGGTTAAAATATGACACCGACCCGACCCCTATTTACAAATTATAAATATTTTATAAATAAAAAAAATTAATAATAATAAAAAAAACGAGGTTTTGTAAAGGCTAATGTGAAAGGTATATTAAATTCGGCACTGCCGAATATAGCGCTTTCATTCGTTTTTTTTATTTATAAAATATATATAATTTTTGTATAGGAGGCGATGCCATATTTTTCCTCTTTTAAGGTGACTTCTAAAAATTTGAAGGGTTCTACCTAATTTTAAGTTTACGGTGTAGATAGATACGTATAACAAAATATTTTTTTACAATCTAAAAAAATCAGATATAAATAAAGTTGTTTTATAAAATAGATAATTTTCGAACTCCACAATTTTACAGATTCATTACATTAATATTCGTAAACAAAAATACGAAGAAAGCATGGCAATTCCTCCTACTTTCTGCTTTTTACTTGGTTAAGTAATTAAATGGTGGCAATAAATTAATAGGTGGTTTAAATGTTCCGGTTATACTAACTGCCGATCAGATTCATTATATATAAAAATAAAAAGCCCAAGATTGTGCAAAAGGGGCGTTAGGGTTTGCTGGGTTTTTATTAATATTCATTCAAAAAGCTTACGTTTTTTCGAAAATTTTTCTTACGTTCTCAATTTTTTTAACATCATTTTAGTAAAAAATTTCCATAGTGCTAATTGGGGATATTAGGTTGCCAGCTATAAACTTAATAATTGTTTATTAAGTAAAATAGTTGCATACTTTTAGGAATTCAGCGTTTGATGAATTTGTTTTTTAAGCACGCAATTCACGAAATGTAAAAAGCTACATATGTATGTAGCTGTGACGTATTTTTGACGTCATCACAAACCTACTACGACACATTTAAAGAGATGTGGCTTTATGATAACGTCAAAATTATGTACGTCACAGCTGCATGCTCATTTAGCTTTTGACATTTGGTGTACTGCATGCTTTAGAAAATATTTATCATGGGATATAAAGTATTATTTAATTTGCAAAACCAAGAGCTGTATTAAATATTTATTCTTATGTCATATTAAAAGGTTTCGAAAAATGTTTACTTTAAAATCTTAGCATTTATGTGCCATTGTAAAAGACAGAAACAATTTTTAAAACAATACTTTGTCTATACCAATATATTCATTAACTGGGCTGAAAGAACAAAGTCATGTGATTTCCAAAACATTTTTTTTATTTTTCATAATTAAAAATTTTTTTTTATTAAGACAAGTTTTAAACCACACAAAGTCCTTTTATTTATTATTATTTGCCCCCACCGTAAATAAAAACGAGAAAAAAAAACAGCTGAAATGAAAAGACAGTAAATATATGTATATGTGTGTGTTTGTTTATAAGTATAATGGAATATGTGGTGAATACAAAAGTTTTGTTATGAAACTTTGTTTTGTATTTTTTTTCTGGCCATAAATTTTACTCAAAAACAATGACCAAATAAAAACTGAACAAAACTAAGTATTCGTATGTAATTTTCATTTATCATTTATTTACTTTTAAACACAAAAAAACTTTTTTCATAAAAATAAAAAATTATAAAATTAGTTTTTATTTTCTTTTATAGATGTCAACATGGTGGCAGAGCCAAAACCTCATCAAGTTGGACGAAAAAGGCAGAATGTTAATAAAACAGGAAATGATTGGTACGTATTTACATAAAACAAAAAAGAGAGTTTTTTGCTGCAAAAATTATTATTTAGTACAATATAGAAAGATTAAAATTAAAAAATAAAATTTTTTGTAAAATATTTCAACAAATTTTAAACGTTTCTTTTTCTTTACTATTAAAAAACATTAAAAAACATTGTTCAGAAAATAGTTTTAAAAGTTTTTGTTGAGTTATTTAAGTGTTTTCTGTTTGTGAAATTTTAAGCGAGAACTTGTCGTGTATTGGTATATTGTCCTTGCTTCTGGCATGTTAAAGAAAGAAAGTGTTGAGAAAAAAAGTGAAATAATAAAATACTGGCATGTCGCTGTTTCCTATTTTTTGGCCATACATACAAACATAAATACAAAAAAGGAACAAACACATCATATCTGGTAACAATTTACTATAAATCCTTGGACTATAACTACTATTGCCACTACAAAGTGCAATGTAAGCTTTCTGGTTGTATGTATCTGTCATCATTATCCTGGCCATCAACTACAAATGTCAACTATTGTATGTATTGTTGACAGGACACTCAAACCTATAGATTTTCACATTATGAATACAGGAGCAAAAAAAACATACATTTTGTATTTTTTTTTTTGGAAATAGCCATGTCTTCATACGAACATATATATGCATATACTTTTGTATAAAGGGTAAGTATAAAATAATAGGGCGTAACAAAAAAAATAGTCAAAATTCATATACATTTTCGGGATACTATTTTTTTATTATTTAAACTATTTTCTGGAAGAGATAGAAAATGTTTAAATTACTTCAAGCTATAAATAACAAATTTAAGAAGTTTTTAGATACTTCAGATACGTTTCGGATATAAAGAGAAAACAATTAAAAATTAGTAATATTTTAGTATGGGGGCCTTATGAAAAATTACTAATTTTTTGTATTCAGTATAATAGTTGGTGGCATAAAGATAAACATGTGTTCAAAATTTTTAAAAGGTGAAATAATATGAATCAGTTATGGACCAAAATGCTAAATCTGGTAGAACACTTGTATAGGGGCTATAACAAACAATGGACCTATGATATTTTCGTTCAGTGCACTAGTTTAGGCCATACAAGTAGACACATATACAAAATGTGATTAAAATTTACTTTCCTATCCAGAGTATTTATATCTGTTTGGGTCGCAAATGTATACTTGAGAAATAACAAACTGATTGAAAATTCGAGAAATATCCTTATTACTGCTTGAAGTAAGAAACTTATTTTACTTTCGGGGGATTTACCGAAAAAACTTTAATACAAAAAAAGATTTAAATCTTTAAGCGAAGTTTTTTGTGGAACATTTCTAAAGTCACCTTACCATACCCTTATATGCAACAAGCACATGCATAAACAGAAAACAACTACATACATATGCATATGAGCAACATGCCACGTTGTCCAAAAAGGACATTTAAATGATGGATCGTTGCATTATTTGTTATTTACACAACAAAACCCCCCAAAAAGCACAAAAATATTTTTTTACTTTATTCGTAATTTGGTTTTTAAAGATCTTAGCTGTTTGCAGACATTTAACCAGCCAAGTGCAAGCCAGATACACAAAGTCTTTACACCAGTGTCCCGCAAAAGCTCGCACGCGTGCGAATGTTCTGTGACCATTGAAGAAAGTAAGATAAAAGAATACGTTTTGTAATCTCTTGTGTCAGACGACCAGTCTGACCACCTAAGATTTTCAAAATGTTTAATGAACAAATTTTTAAATTGTATTCAATGTTTAGTTAAACTTACGTCTACGAACTTTCGTTTGTGTTTTAAAAAATAATTAAAAGTAAAACCAGAAATTATCTAAATGATACACATGTCAAGGATCTTATCCACGTAAAATATTGTCAATAGACAATAAATGTCTTGACACAGAAGACCGAGGCGATTAGAGGTCAGATTAAGACCTAACCAATTTGTGGAAAGCCATTTAAGAAAAAATCTATGACTTTAAGCCAAATTTAAGAGTAAAACAACCAACACAATCATAACATAAGAATGTATGCGTGTGGTGATCACTACTTTACGCAGAAAGTAGCATAAAAAACAAGGAATATTTTGCAATCGCGTAAAATAAAACAGCAGAAAAAATCTTGAGGTTAAAAATAAAATTAATTAATTTTCGTCCTTCTTTTAAGAAAAATTATTGGCGGTTAAAAACATTTTTCTATCTTTCTAGATTTTACTATTAACTTCCTAACGACTGTTAATCGGTTTAATGACGTGTAAATAAAGGCAAAAAGGTTCTCTGAAAACAGAGCAACAGAAAATTAAAATAAAACATTTTGTTTATTTTACTTAAATATTTTTTAGCGTATTTTTCTCACAAAGCCTTTTGATAATGTGGACAAATGTTTAACATTCCTGTGAAAATTATGTTTGTATGTATGCACGTATGCATGTAGTTAGATTTCTTCTAGCAATCATACGTATGTATGTATGTACTATGTATGTAAACATGCATACAAATTATATGTGAATATACTTAAGTATGTGTGTTTCTCAAACAATATTTTGTTTCCCTCTCCAACGGTTTAAACATTTAACTAAAATAGAATATTATGTGGCCATGAGTGCTGTCAATTTGTCAAATTCCTAACAAAATAAAAAAAGCCTTAAAAGCAAAATAAACATAAAACCGAAATAACAAAATAAAAAATGAAAATAAAATAATGAAAATTTAATTAAAATGCTCATTCATGTGACGCATGAAATTGTATGTTTAATTTAAAATTCAACGATAGACTTTCCTTGCTTTTTTTCAAGTGTTATATGTGTTGCTCATACATATGTTTGTATATTTGGATATGTGTTTTTTTTTCACGGTATGTGTAACACAGGCACACATGTATGTATGCATAAAAATATTTTCAAAAAGGTTAATAGTGTGTTATTTATACTAAAATCATATAAAGTCCATTTATAAATTTCAATACCAATGGGGAAAGTTCATCAATCATCAATTACTTTCATTTAGCACAGACACACACCCACCCATTTACGCTAATCATATACATATTTGTGAATGTGTATGTCTAGAAATATATTTTTGCTGGAGTTTCTGATTCTGAATTTGATTCATTAGTTTCAAAGTTTCATTATAAATATTTAGGAAAGGAATTATTGCTTTTTAAATTCAGGCACAACCGACTTGATTTCGCTGCCTAACTGAAGCAATTAAAATTTTAATTGAGACAAATTTTTAATTGAAAATTAAGAATTTTTTAAATAGTAAGGAAACTCGTTTTAGGGGATCCCCTATAAACCCATATACAAACTTTTTGAGATATGCCTCTAGGGCTTAGTTCAACGAAACTTAAAACAAATTGTGAAATATGGACCCCGTATCCCGGCCTTACCTTTGTTCCGAACTTTAAATAAAGGTACAGTCACAAGCCTATTTATTAAAGCTTTAGCAAAGAGTACAGTTTTAAATTAACTATTGATGTGATTCTGGCCCCAGTGAATTTTAAGGGTTAAATCATACAGAGCAGGTTTAAAGTAAAAGTATTTAACCTGAGAAATGTGAACAAAAATTTAAACAGGTTTTACTTTTTAGCAAGCAGATCTAAAATTGTTATCACGCAGTAAAAATTTAAGAATTATATTTTGAATTTTTTAATTATTAAAAACGTTGGTTTACGCAACAAAATTTATTATCTCTTTGCGACCCCATAAAGTACATATGTATATTCTGGATCTTCATAGATAGGGAATTCGATTGAGCTATGTTCGTCGTTCCGTCTGTCCGTCTATCCGTGTGTCCGTATTATGGTTCAACTAACTGAAGCCCTTCGATGCCGCATACACCCGTAAATGGTATCAAACTATCAAAAACATCTGCGAAAAAATCGCTATTGAAATTTAGCAAAATCGGCTTATAACTGACCGAGATATACATAAGTCAAAACCCAAGACTATCTCTGTTGATTTCTTTAAAATTTTTACATTAAAACCTTTACAACTGCACTGGAGTTGCAGCGTACAATGTGCAATGTTAGACCGATTCCCAATAATTTTTGCCAACAAAAATTTTTTTGAAATATACTGATACCCTATCTCCGATCCCAGGTAGGACTGCCATACAAAGTTTCATTTTCTTTTGTTTGTTTTTAAATTGCCCCCACAGATCCAGGGTTCTCCTACAAAGGTAAAATCGAAAACCGACCCCAATTAATTTGTTCTCCCAAACATGCTTGTGGAACATACTTGTCCTCTTTCTCCAGCCCCTAACCTGGCTGCCATAAAAAGTTTGAAAAAAAATAGGGTAAAGACCTCTACAGCTTCTCCGGTGTCACTTCTAGAGGAATAAAATGTATCACAGACCCCCACTAATTTTCCCTCTCAAACATATTCCTTAAACATACTTACCCCCTGTCTACATCACCTAAGGGGGTTGCCCTAGAAAATTTACAAAAATGATGTATAAATGCCCACTACTTCCTTAGAGTCGGCCCCAGAAAAAATAAAGCTTACGACCGAACCCTATTAGTTTCCCCTCCCAAATATGTTCCTAGAATATACTTACCCTCTATCACCACGCCCTTAGGGGGTTGCCATACAAAATTAAAAAAATAAGGTAAAAACCTCTACAACTTCCCCGGAGTCGACCCTTAAGGGGGTTGCCATAAAAAATTTTAAAAAATTTGAGTAAAATTCCTAAAAAAATTTGAAAAAATTAGGGTAAAAACCCCTACAGCTGGCCTAATCACCCTAAGAGGGTTAAATATGACACCGACCCATATTTAAATATTTCATAAATAAAAAAACGGATAAAAACAAAAAAAAAAGTTAGGGGGTTCGAAAGTCCAATGTGAAGGGTATCTAAGATTCGGCACAGCGCTCTTCTGTTGTTTAAATAAATATTGAAAACAATTTTAAAGTGACCTTTGCGCGTTCAAGCTCAGTTAGTGAGTTGTTGAGAAAAACAATAACATCGACAACAAAAACAAAAACAAAAAGAACATATAAACAATTATTGATTGCTGGAAACCTTTTACAGTTGTTGAGACTGTTATTTGTGTTTGTTCTATTAAAAGACTGTTGAAAGTTTTTTTCGTTGTTGTAGTTGTTTTGATCGACCATTATTAAGGGCAGGAATGGGAATATATTTGTTGACTAAATGTTTGGGTCGGTCAAAAACAAAATGGTAATTTGTAGACAATGTAATGTTAAATGGAGCGACAATAAGCGCATCAATTTATTTGCCTGGAACATATAGTTGTTGCTGTTGGCCTTTTTATTTTTTCGCTTACTGCTGTTTGACCAATTTTTTTTTTTTTGCAGTTTGTTTAGCAGAATCCAAAGTTTTATAAATTGAGCAATTTGTGTGTTGACAATTTAATTTATAGGGATAAAATTGAAATAAATAATACATTTGTTTTTTATTTTTCTTTTCTAGGGACTATTTCTATGACAGCTACTGCTCTGCCACTCTTAATCGTGGCAATGTAATACGACCCAAAAAACGCAAACGGTTGATGAGTAACTCCAACCGCATTGTTTCACTTAATGATGCTGTTAATAGTAATAATATCAATGCCGCTGTAGCAGCAGCAGCTGTAGCTCAACAGCAACAACATCTGGCTCAACAGCAACAGCAGCATCAACAGCACCAGCAGCAGCAAGTAGCAGCTGTTGCAATGGCAGCAATGGCTAATTTACTACCACAGCAACAACTTTTAATGCATCAGCAAAATCTTATGTCGAACTCAAGTGGTGCAACCGCGATAGCAGCTGCTGCCTCGTGCAATGGCTCCACTACATCCCCGCATCATACCAGCCTTAATGCTTTCCTGCAACAGCAACAACAACATCATCATATAAAACAACAACAAGCTGCTGCAGCAGCAGTAGCAGCTGCCCAATATGCTGCTGTTACAAATGGTGGTTTACATCTAAACTTGAATTCCCCCATGATAAACGCTCCATCAAGTCAACAGCAAACGATTGCTACATCTTCGGCATCATTGCTCACTCATAATAGTGAACAACTATTGTCTACCACAATAGCGCCCACAACACATCAACAAATTTTGCATTCACAACAGCAACAACAGCAACAACAACAACATCATCCCCACCATCATCAACCACAACAACCACTGCAGCAACAACAAGAACCATCGGCACATATGATGCAACCGCTATCGTTAACCTTGCCTTCACAACAAAATCTTTACAATCAACTGCAACAAAAACAATTGCCTTCTCAATGTCAACAGCAGCTCCAAATGCTGAATCAGCAGTCAGAACATGTATCAATGAATGGACAATGGGGTCCATTTAAGGTTTATAGTGAGTATAACCCTATTCAATCAGAAATCAATTACAATACACTGTGCTACATTACAAAAACTTTTTTTTTTCAAAAAACACCTTGAAAACTTTACCTTTAAATTAAATTAGTTGAAAGTAATTTCTAAATTAAAGGCCCTACAGCCATAATGATTTTTTTTTAAAAATCAATTTTAAGTTTTTCCCCCCTCTCTTTTAACACTTTGTATTTCCTTGTTTTTTCTTTTAGGCAATCCTGACACATTAATTTGCGGCAATTGTCGAGAATGTTTCAACGAGTTGGCTGAATTATTAGACCACAAGAAAAGTTATTGCAAACTAAGGTTCACATGCAAATGCCAGGATATAACATTGCCAACAAGTAAGTAAAAGAAGTACAAATATAGATGCTAACACACACACTCATACATATTTTTCAACATCTTTATAAAGATTTAAATAAACGTACATACATTTTACATACATTTCACTCACACACCTACATATATTTCAATATGCTTGTATGCAAAATTGCAACAATGACGATGTTTATTTTATTGTTAATGCACATGTTGCAAATTTGAAAAAGCAAGCGGGATGCTTTAAGAATGCCAAATATTTTATTTACAGTGGGCCACATACTTGCCAGTCAACTATAGTATTTTCCATGGAAAATTTGTAGGCAATTTTTGGTCATACAAAATATAACAGAAAGGATTCCTTTAAATTTCTGATATTCGGAATTACTATAATCTTTACAGGTTTAATTTCCTGAGTATGTAGATCTAGTAAAAAGTTAAATAGAAAGCCAAAAAGTGCTAAGATTCTTGAAACAAGAGTTTTGTTGTTGTGATTCTTTTGACGTTAAAAATATTTTTTAAGTATTTTTCTGCTTTTGTTGTACATATTTTTACTATTAAAGATCTGCCTAGTTTTTTTCATGTCATGAGAAAAATGTATAGGAATACTCGTAACAACCTTATCATTCATTATCTTGCAAACGCGTTAGGCTAGAGGCTCAGAAATATTACAGCGGGTACATCTCTCGATGTATATATTTGCTAAGATGGAGCTATTTTCTGGGAAACTGGGGCCCTTAGAGTGTAAAATAGAAAAACTCTTAAAGTTGCCACCCCCTTAACTTTTTTCAATAGAAAGAAATTTAAAAATTAATGTATTCTAGTCAAAATTGAAATGGACACGTGTCTGGTACTTTGTGAAAATGTACTTTTTGTAACTTCAAAACAATTAAGGTAGAAAAGAATTTTTTCGACAGCTACAGCACGCAATTGAGGTTTAAAACAGAACTTGCAGGCAAAGCGTAATTTTTAATGTTTTGGGCTACCAATTGGGCAAAAGTTTATTCTTTAACATATAGGGTCCTTTTTTTGCATATCTAAGATATATCATTTCTAGAAGGTGGGCCAAAAAAGTCATCCGATATTGTATGCGATGCATTTAGCGGTCGACAGGCAGAAGCTGGTGCAAGGACTGGACTTTGTACGGGAACATTAGCCTTAGGGGCAACCGGCTGATGGCTAATTGCGAGGTATGGCGCCTGGTCGATATTTCTAGCGACAGCTTGACATCCTTGCCAACACAGCCAACACCGGCGATATTCTCGCCAGAACGGGCGTTTCGGGGCCGGCTACTCTTGGCAGCGTGCTACTCTTGGCAGCGTCTCGTGTGGTCTCTTATTCTACAAATTTGGTAGCAAAACGGCGCAGTGGTTGTACTGTCGGTGCAGGACGACTGGGGAATCGGCCACGGAACTTGCGCTGTGCCAACACCACAGAAGAATTGTAACGCAAAAAAATAGACACGATTATTTCGCATTTTTTGGGAGTGTATCGCTTGTTTACTTGTATTCTACCTCTATCTAGTTTACAAACTTCAAAACAGATTTGACATTGGCCGCCATTTGCAAAAATAAAGCATCTTCCAATAGGATGATTTCTTTTTGCCCACCTTGTAGAATATGAAATTTACAGCTACTGACTTGCAGCTCTAAAGATTATACATACGTTACATTAAATTGATCGAAAATTATTATTAAATATCCTGTAATTTTTGCAGAATTAAAAAATATTAAAAGTTCTTGGTTGACAGCACGTGATAGTGAAAAAAACACTTGGAAAATAACCTGGTGCGGGTTAAAGATCTTAGTCAATATATTTCATGAAGATCCTTAAATTTGAAAATTTTTCTGAAAACCACGTTTTCGTGAATGTTTTCCAACGTATTGGCTATGTTTGCTATGTTGAGCTTTTCATAGCGTATAATCACTTTGTGCAACGACTGAATGAACCAACAAAAGCTTCAAGTATTGAAGGGCACCAAAGTAATTCTTTTTACCATTTTCTTACTTCGTACTGAAAAAAACGTGTAGACCTAAAAAGAAGTCTCGGTTTAATAAGTATTGAAAACTTCACTCATGTTTAGGGAGGAAACAGGCAGTATTAAGCGTGACGAAAAGAACACGTAAATAGCATCTCTTTGAGCAGAGTTTGCGTGCAAAGGTTTTTGCTGTTCCACAAGGCAGCCATCGCTTTTGGTCATTAAGAGTAAGGGACAAAGCAGGTTCTTTAATATTGACATTTTAATCCTCGATCCGATTGAAAAAACTAAAGTTTGGTTAAAATATTTGCACCATTGCCTTAGCTTGAAAGAATATCTGGGGCTATGCCAGGCATATTCTTTAGCCCTCGTGCAGATTAAGGGCTTAATGGAATCACAACATTAGTAAGTCTTCTGGGTCGAATGAAAAACTTGAACTGGTCTTAAAACAATGCTCTTCGAAACTGGTACGTACATTTGCCTCCCTGTTTAGCAATGTGTATCGTATCGGGCGGTTCCCTATATGCTGAAAATAAGCTAAGGTTACGCCGATCCCCGAAAATTAAAATTCTACAAAATCTAAAAATTACCAGTCAGTAGCTATTTATTTAGCATTCTCTAAGGTTATAGAGAGTATTGTTTACTAAATAGAGTCCAACGGTTTATTTAACGATCGTCAATATGGTTTTCGAAAAGGACTGGGAACCTACTGGTCTCTTCATCATTTTGGTAAAAGTAAAATTGTGGCTTTAAGGTGCTTAAAAGAGTCTGGCATAAAGCTGTGCTATCTTGTCTTGTTACCTTTGGCATCGGTGAAAAGTTTTTTAGATTTACATGAAAGTTTTTCAGAGAACGCAATACTCGAGATGCTGTAGAAGGGATACCTCCTTCTACACTCAAAAAAGTATTAATGTAAAATATACTGGAAATGGTATTTAAAATAACTGGATATTCATTTAAAAACCCTCCAACTAGATATTAATTAAAATCAACAAAATATTTCATTCAAATTCAGCCATCAAAAAAATAACTTACATATTCGTCTAAAATTAACTAGATTTTCTGTTATTTACAGCTAAACACAAAGTATCGGAAAAAAATTAACAAAATTAAACATTACCAAAAAATAACTGACAAAATTAACTGCAACGGAAAATCAGTATTTTTGTTTATTTGAGGCTTTGAATAACCCTTCAAACCAGTTAAAACCAAATATTATATTGAAATTTAACTGTTTTTTAATTTAAAAACAACTTTACGAATTACTTCCTAAATAACTAACAGTCAGTTACTGTAATAATTTTTTGAGTGTAAGTTCAAAATCAATTTAGGGGTACCGCTAGGCTAATATTTCTTAATTACCTTCTATGTCAAAATTCCAATCCTAAATATATTTTCGAAACATATGCCATCAGCATATGTCATTCAAACTCCTTTGGTTATAGGCCTAGCTCGTTGAAGATTGGTGCTGTTAGGTATTGTGTGAACCATGGACTTACCCATGATTTCATGGTAATCTTTGATTGGAGCCGTGCAAAGATGGTCGATTTTGATGACCGTAAGACTGAATGTTGTCTTTTGATATATAAACGCACTGTGAAAAAAGCTGCATCGTCTGTACTAGAGAATGGTAAGCAGAGCCAAATTTCGATTTTTATTTCACGATTAACTATTTAAATCTCGATTTTCAAAGTCCACTAATCGTAGCTTGTATTTAATAATAAGTCAAATTCGATTTCTATTTTGATGCTGTATTAAAAATAAAAAAATATATTTTTAAAATGTTTATTATTTCGAAATTTTTTAATCAAAATCGATTTTCGGGCTTATTAATCGATTTAAGTATAAAATCGTTGACATAGAGCCGATTACAAAAAATCGATTTTTTTGGGCCGAAATTGAGTTTCAGCTATAATCACAGCCGATCTACCAGTCTGTACTAATGGATGGTATTAATGCTGAGATACAGAAAATCTTAGTGTTGTTGGTGGTAAAATCCAGTGTAATGCTGGAAGCATCGAAGGAAGCATCCAAGTGTCTTGGTGTATTGAAATGATGAAGAAATTACTTCACACCACTTGATCTTCTTAATATTTATACCACCTGTATCTGACCGAAACTGAAATACAACTCCTTTGTATGGGCAGGTGCTTCGAAGTCTATTTTAGAGCTACCTGACCGCATACAGGAATGGACGAAAGCAGTTATCGGTGATATTGGGGTATCTTACTTTCACTTTTTTCGAAACTTTCAAAGAAAGAACTCTGAAGAAATAAGTGAGCTTGTTCCTGAAACCCTAGGTTTTTTGCGTGATATGCGTCTTTCAAATGGAGAACACTCATTAATGGCAATTCGCCCCACCCATTACAAGGAAAATTCGTTGTAAAATCGCACAGTTCTTTAGTGAAATAAACTTCTTAAAGATGTTTGTATTGTCACAGATAATATCAAGGAATTTAAATCAAATACCCTTAATACCGGTATAAAAAGAAAAACTTCATATTATCAAAGCATGATTTTAATTTTTACCAAATTGAAGTTGTAAAAGTTGTCAATTGGAATGGATTTATGCCACCATGAATCCTGTATGAAAGCAAAGAAAAACGTATAATAAATATTGGTTTCCAAATCACGCACCGCATTAATTCTTAAACAAAATTGATTCTACAAAATTTTGTAGAGTACTTTTTCTGAAAATCCTGTTTCCTCTATAAATACCTTAAACATGCTTTAAAAGGTTTTTGAAAAATGTTTGTATAACAAAAATTTGCAGTATATAACAAGCCATAGATCAATTAGGCCCTTAATCCGAAAGTTTTCTTAACCGAGCGCTGTAGGGCATAATATGGTTCAGCCTAACCGACTAAAACTTTTTTAATTGTGTAGCCAAGTTTCTAGCAGTGCTGGTTATGATTTCACATTGCCCCACTGTGCCTTTATTCTCCACAATTCAGCAGCAATTTCTTGAAAGTGTTAGAAGTTATGTTTGTAAATATGTCTGTGGATTATTTAGAAATATGTTTTGTTTGTAATTAATTTATTATTGTTTAACAATTAAACAATAAACAATTGTTTTGCGGGCATCCTGCAAGTGCTGTTTAAAATGTACAAGACAGACATACAAACACACACACACAAAAAAATACATGCAACACAGTTAAAGTGGGAGAAGCAAAAGCAAAAGCAAAATATTCAAAAGGATGTGAAGTGGGTTTGAAGTAAACTACTGATCCTATAAACAAAAGAATTAAGAAACTTTTTTTCAGTTTAAGGACTGTGCAAGTAATGCAGATGTTGTTACTGTTGATTATTTAAGAACATGATATGGTTGCAGCAAACAAATAAACCAATTTCTTCTTTAAGTTAAGTTTGTTGTTGGGAATATAGAAAGATAATGTTTGAGATTTATTTTGTTTATAAGTTGTTTATGAGAACTATGAAAGGAAAAATAGGATCGAACTGAGAGTCTCACTTGTTACGTAAAATTTGTTTCATAAATTTAAATTTAAATTAAAAGAAATAAATTTAAATTATTTATTAATTTTTCTAACAATTATAATTTTTGATTTGTAAAATAACTACTTTTCGCATAGTTCAACGTGCTTCTCAATGCTTCTTAATAAAAACTGTTTTAAATATTTATTTTTAGAAAGTCCACTTAATGGTGCCAAACTATTGTGTGCTGTTTGCAAGGATGCCTTTACCAATCCCTGGGATCTAATGGTGCATGCTCAAGCTGCTCATATGGTTAATATATATGAATTGGGCAATGAACCTAATAATAACAACCACAAAGTAAAAAGTAACAATATAGCCAATGGACATATCATTAGCGAAAACCATTTGACTGGCGACGAGCTAGAAAACAATAACATTTCAATATTAAACAGCAACTGCAACAGCAACAAAAACATTTGTAAGGAGCCTAATAATAACAGTATAAATTGCATAAACGATAACAATGATACCAACAATCATAGCAACAACCTTAACCACAACAATGTTATGCAATTGTCACAGTCTTCCTCACCACCACCAACAGCTGGTTTTTCAATATCCGATGTTAAAATGCAAACACCCACACAAGTGCAATCAACAGTATTTGCAAATAAATCGCCTACAATGCTGAATTTAAATATCACAGATGTTGACCAAATAAGTGCAAAAACGAATGGTAACAATAACTGTAATGGCATCATCACCAGTAAGAACAACAATGAATTGTCATCAGTGTCACTGGCAGGCAATGGCAGCAGCAACAGCAATAGTAACACCGAGTCTCAACAACTAAATATAGAACTTAAATTTGGTATTTGCAGCAGTCCAGTCGACTCAATCACTAGTAAAGAGGTGAGTCCATTTTAAATGTTAACCAAAAGATTTTTAATTGTCTGTTAGTTTGTTTAAAAAAATTTAGTTTTTGAAACTGATTCAGTGTTAATTCCTTTCCTTCTAAAAGATTTAAAATGTGGATAAACAAAGCATTTACATAATTAAAATATTCAATCAATTATTTCTAAAAAGTTTGGCATAAGTCTACGGTTCTCTATTGCATGTTATGTATTTATATAAGGGTTTTATGTATAAAACAAGTAAGAGTGCTATATTCGGCTGTGCCGGATCTAATATACCCTTCACATTGGTCTTTTAATATACCCAGCCGAGTAACTTTGTACTGCAAATAATATAATGAAAAACCTTGTGCGAGTTTTAAAGTCCATAGAAAAAATAACAAAATTTTAACTTTCGTATGAATAATACCTTTAGAAATAGATGAAGAAGGTTTGAGGTTGAGAGTTTTAAAAGTTTTCGATATTGTGGAGTATTTAATTTCGGCTTCAGGTCATAAATATTTTCTTAATAAATAAAACTCATTATTGAAAGTTTTCGATATTATTCATATTAAAAGGTTAATAAAACTTGTTAATTTTTATGGGATGTTTTGGTCCCCTTGCTCTTCTCCAACTTTTTTTTCCAAAATGTATCAATTATTTGACTATTACTTTGTGTAGAATATTCGAAGTCGATAGCTGTTATAGTTTCTTAGATGTAGCGAATCGAAAAGTTTATAGAAATTGTTAATTTGTGTGAGAGCTACCCCTTCTCCTTGGCCCCACCAAAACAGTTTGTTTTTTAAAGTGTATACCTTATTGTCCAATTTCTTTTTGCAGAACATTTGAAGTCGATTTCTGTTATAGTTTCCGAGATATAGTACATAAAATATTTTACCAAATTTGTGCAATTGTAGGAAAAATACCACTTCCGCTGATCCTATCTGAAAAATATTTTTACTTTATTTAGGTCCCTACTATAAGAGTATCCGTGTCAAGGTTTGTGGCAAGACTGACTATATTTACTGAGATATATAGAGATATATGCCCGGATTTTGTCCTAAAAAATGGGTCATTTCGTGTTTTCGCTTATATCTTTGTCAATAGTGCCCGTACCTTTTTATTTGACTCCGGAAATTTGATTTCAACAGACGGACGGACAGTCGGACAGATGGTCAGACTGGCATGGCTATATTGACTTCCCTATCTATAAGGATCCAGAATATATATACCTTATGGGGTCGCAAATGAATAGTAAAGAAATTACAAAAGGAATGACAAACTGATATACATATACCTTTATCACTATGTGAAGGGTATAATTAATAAATTTGAATGAAAAAAGGGATACATTTTCTTAACTATTTCTTAGATGCAAAAAATTGTTTTTTGAATTCAAAATAGAATGTTTTCAAAGAAACTTTTTTTTCTTCGAAATATATTGATTTGTAACTCATACCAGACTTTTACAATGAAAGTTTTCATGAAATTACTTCCATGAAATTTAATGTTATCAGACCAGGGGTATAGAAAAGTAGGCTCTTCTTCACCCTTTTTTCTACAAACAAAAATTTCCTGGAAGTAATTTTATGAAAAATTTAATTGTAAAAGTCTGGTATTACACACAATAGTAAAAAAATCCTGAAAAAGCGTTGTGGAGTCTCATGCGAGTATATTACGGACCATTTCCTGAAATAAGAAAGAATTTTAAGCACCTAGGTCTTCTGTTTCCATTTGATTTTCTCACTTTGAGATTGGAAAAGTTTTGCTGGTTTTGGTATTTACAACGGAGCTTAAGTCGACTTCTATACCGTCTCCTCTCGGGATCATTAAATCATACGATACCGATATTTTTCACCAAAGCAGATTGGTTCATATTTTCCTCTAAAACACTCTCTCTTAATCTGCTTGAGCCTGCCCCTATGAAATGTAGTGTGAATATCTTCTCGGTGGTGGGCTTACCATGTCTAAGGCCATATTGACAAGGGCAGCTTGTTTTTGTCAACTTTAGTATATGTAACAGTAACTATTACGAGATGAAAATGTGATTTGCCCCTCTATAGTTGGACAGGGTATGTTTTCTTGTTTCACAAAACTTATTGGCACAATGAATTGCTGCCAAGACAAGCTGTTTGTGCAGCCACTTTAATTGTCCACAAGCAAAGGCTCTGTATAAAATCTAATAGATTGCACGGCGAAAAGCTCCAAATGCTCATTGGTGCAGCAAAACTGCCATCCAGGGAGCGCAGTCTTTTGCCGAAGAGTATCGAATATTCGTAGAGTACATGATCTGAGGTGTGCACTTCCATACAGAAAAATGAAAAGGGCGATGTGTCGGCCATGTCGATGGATTGCAGGTGGTATCATAAATTGTAGTGGTCGGTAAAAATCTTTGCTCTCAAGAGACAGAAGTCCCCATAATTTTTTTAGATGGATACAATAATCACTTGGCCTGGGGTTTACATGAGTGGGATTCTTAGAGCAGCCAACAAAAACAACGAAAGGTCTTCGGACCAACAAGAATGCAGTTTGCGAAATGTTCATTGCCCAAATAACCCTCATGGCCCGGAACCCATAACAAAGTTTCACCATTGCCAGTACCAAGCCTTTTTAGAGTGTCCACTGACTCCTTTACTAGTGCGAAATTAATATCGTAAGCTGTAACCCATAAGCTTGTTAATTAGAATTTCCCCTACAACCCTTTTAACACATTCGAAGGCACACACACATGTATCGTAGATCACAGCCTAAAATATTAAAGAATATTTACCTGTCGCTGGGGCCCTTTGAAAATAGGCCCATCTACTCCAGCGTCAATGAGGCCGTTTGGAAATTTAACCCCATCGGTATCATAAACCTGGGACCACTCCCTAGGCTCCCAGAGCCCGTTGGTGCAAGTGGTATTCTCGAAGGTCACTACAATTGAGTGTCTTCGAAAGACCTATGGCCTTAAAATCTCGTCTAAAAGCCTAAAAATAGGATTATAAACCAGATTTTCGGTATTCTCCGATATCTACTCAAGTCCCAACTTTTTAGGAAGTTTATATTCGTACCAAAGAGTCTTTGGCAGGCAGGCGTGGAAGGCTGGATGAGGTATAGTACACTAAAGATTCAATCATCGGGCATGCGTTCTTCTTGTCAAATTGTGTAGATACGCTGATGAAGACCAACTTATCGCCTTTAGTCTAGAACAGATCCGCCGTATGTATTCAGCAACGATGGCTTTAATTTTTTTCATCCAGCATCTTGATGTTATCACCACTCTCTACTCTCATCGTTGAATCCCTATCACTGCCTTTATCAGATTTAAACGATCTGGAAATAGTTCCTCCTCAACCTTCAGAAAGCTTCCCTTGCCTCTCACCATATTGCCCAGTTTGTCTTTACAGAAGGAAGTCCCTACACCATATCTTTTAGTCTGGTGCTTTGAAGCTTGGATGAAATTACTGGCATCCTTTCGACTCCTGTGGATCTCGATTTCCTTAAACATACGTATTTCCATTTTTCTTTCTCTCCATCTAGAACGACGTTTTCGCCCTTCATTTCTTCTGATACTTTCCCTCCTCACTATATATGGCTTCCGTCTGAAGACAGCCTCGTATGCAGCATTTTTCTCTGTATTTAGTTAAAAATTCTTTTCGCTGTAGCAATGGATTTTTTTAAAAGGCTACCAAGCATACCTTTTGCAATACTTTCCATGAATCTGACAATAGGTCAGTGGGTGAAGATATCAGAACGAAAATGCTATTTTGGAGAAATAAGGTAATCAAGTAAAGTAGAATTTGGCATTTTACTGGGCTTGCAGCTTAGCGGCTTGTGCGTTACGCATGACCTTTAAACGTTCGTACCTTGGCTGCGGCAATGTAGTTATCCAGTTCTACAGCAACGTGATCAACCTATCCGATGTTATTAGATCAAGTGGTACCCCTTAGATTAAAGTCAATTGACAGTAAATAAGTGTGCAAGTTTTCCTGTCTGAGGGGTCGCTGTTTCGATTTCCAAGTTATAATCTGGTAACTCTACTTTAACTTACGTTTCTTTCTAATGCTCGGTCCGATTTAGTCGTCCCAAATTTTTCATTTCGAATTTCTACAACAAGAATGCAAGACAATGGTAAATGATTCATTTTCAACATTAAATTCTTACAGGATAGAAATCGTGATGAGTGCTCCTTAGATGGTCATACGTCCGATGGCATAAAAATGATACAAGGAAATGGATCGATGTCATCACGTGGTAGTTCACCAGCATTGGACAACGATGAAATGCCACAATTACAGCCTCCGTGCATTATGCAAACTCTAAGCATTGTAAGTTAGTTGTTAAATTAAATTTTTATTATATTTATTAATTTTTTATTTGAAAGACCGCTTTTCTGCTCATACACAAGAAGGATTTTTGTTTAAAAAAATATTTTTTTAAATAAGGTCAATGTTGAGCTTAAGTTCCAAACATATTGTGCAAGAAAAGGAACCAAAAAGAATAGACTTCCGCCACTTGCACAAATACCATTCTTATGTAGATGAGTAACACTGGGCGTATTCTCATATTGAGTGTCTGCAATGTGTTTGTTCATTTAATTTGTTTTTGGCCATAAATTATTTGAATATTTTTAAAGTTCGCTGCAAAACAAAAAATTAAGAATATAAATTAAGTGAAAATAATTGAAAATTTAAAATGGATGATAATAAAATGCAATAACAAATGAATGCTTCAACTATATAAATACATTCAGACATACTCTACTACTTGTTTAACATCGACAAATTGTTTTACAAATTGAAATGAAAATATTTATACTTTAATAATGTTTATACAACAAGCTTTCCTTGGCATTTATCCTTAAAAATTATGTTTTTTTTATTTTCATACATTTCAGGAGGCAACCACTGCTAATACTACCACAACAGCGGCCACATTGGGTTTAATACCCAACAGTTTGGCTTTAAGCTTAAATAACGCAACAGAAATAAAAACTGCAGCTGCCTTAGTACCACAATAAACAGTTTTGCCATAACTCGCCTTGTAATATTCAATATTGTTTGACTTTTTGTCTATTGGTCTGTCCGCCTTTTTTAAAGCTGCCTGTTTGCATAAAGAATTAAAGGATATGAAAAGTTTTTTGTTATTCCAGCAAAAATAAAACAAAATCAACCAAATGCTGAATATGGCAAAAACCACAAAAAAATTGATGTATTTGAATGCGTGTATTTGCAACAACAATACTAACAACATAAAAACCAACAATGGCAGACAACAAACAATTTGTTTGCACTTTTTTTATACAAAACTCAGCCAAAAAACGCCAACAAACAAAAATTATTATTATTTTGGCGGACAATTGCTTATGATGCTGCTACAAAACTATGACTATAACTACAGCTTTTAATTGCAGACATGCATGCATATAGTATTAAGGCAGTTAACCAGACAGCCAGTCCCACATCCATATGCCCTGTTTAAATTGCCAATGAAATGAACGTCAAGATTATTAAAAATTTAAACTTTTAGTTGCAGTTTTTCAACTCTACGAGTACAATGATATAAGAATACTGTGTATCTGCATATGCATGCCTGTTCATGCACATTCACACCATTACATAGCTATATGCGCTTTTTTATATTTAGTTACATTTTGTAAAATATTTTTGTTTGTTTTTAATTTCCATTTGACTTTACAAATCCTTATTGACTTAAATTGCTTTATATTCGCTTTACAAAAGTTGTGCAATTAAAAGCGGTTTATTTAAGTCAAGTAAAGTGCTTGATATTCTTATACAGGGCGGCTGAAAAAAGACACTACAAAAAGTTTTTTGATGTGTCATCAAAGGTGACGACCATTTGAAGTACAAAATATGTTTTAAGGAATTAAAGAAAACTAGAAAATAATTGAGCTCAAATGGCCTCCATCCTCGGTGACACATGTGCGGCCTTTTATTAGAAAAAGTTTTTTTGTAGCAGCTTTTATCAGCTATTCTGTATTATAACCGCTCTAAAATTATTATATTTTTTATAAAATAAATATATTTTTTGCTGGGATTTTTTTTAGTACTTTGGATATTGTGGATTTAATTTAAGGGTTGGGTGGGTCTATACGCTTATTTAAAAGACCGTCTGGAATTAGTCTTTAGCAATTCGTATTTTTTTAAAACTAGTCAGAAGACTAAAGTCAATTAAGCCCGACCACATTGAACTCTAGTCGGCAATTCATTTAAGGTTAAGTACCAACACATGCGTAAAAAGTAGGCAGTGAATTGGGAAAGGACACAATAGCAGAAAAATGCCAGAGACTTTGAAACAAGAAATATTGCGTATTTGTCATCATCGACATTTAAAACGCATTTAAATCTGCCAGTTGGAATTGCTTAGTGGCGTCCACTGAAAGATTGAATACCCGAAGTACCTGGTGAAAACAGCTACCTCCCAAACAGAATGCTTTTCTTAGCAATGGACTTATTATGTTAGTTAAGGCATCCTACAGGGTTCTGTGCTTCGTCTCTTGTTATGGAATAAAATATGTGACAGTATTCTAAATAGTCAACTACTAGGCTCGTTTAAGATAATCGGCTTCGCAAAACGACATAGTAATTGCAAGCATGGTAAAACATGTTGCAGAAAAGTCGGCTGTTAATTTAGTAGTTATTAAGATACAGAGGTAGCTAGAGTCAGCCAACCTCGACCTGACCGATTAAAGGGCAAAAGCCGTATAAATCACAAGTAGGTAAAAATTGGAGTTTGTGAAGGTAAAGTTTGGTATCCGAACGATAAACTATTAGCGGGCGATCAGATATTTTGGATGTATGATAGACAACAGACTAAAGTTAAACCACATATGGAATACTAAAACGCAAATGCCTCAGTGAACAGGTTGGCTAAAATAAATCACCCTCTGGGAAGATGATCTTATTTATGCAAATGGCAGCCAATGTCAAACCTGTTTTGACATTTGTGAACTAGACAGATGTAGAATACAAGTGAACAAGCGGTACACTATCCAAGAACGTGGAATAATCGTGTCTTTTTTTGGCGTAACAATTTGTGCCTCGCAATTAGCCATCAGTCGGTCGTCCCTAAGGCGAATCTTGGTCAATGACCTGCGCATGTTTCTGTCCAAAGTTCAGTCCGTGCATTAGCTGCTGCTTGTCAAACGCATCCCAAGCAACATCGGATGACTTCTTTTGGACCACCTTGCATTTAAAGAAGTTTTGCTAGAACACTACCTAATATTGGAGAACTACGTCGTCAAAGAAGAAGACTATTGCCTTCGGTTGCTAATTTTTCCATATGCTTTAAGGAAGAATGCGTACAAAGGCAAAATATTTTCGGTACATAAGTTATGCGCGATGAGGGTAAAAAGTGCTTTTAGGACGGTATCGGATGACGCGGCTTGCATTAAAGCGACAATGACACAATCAAATTCAATAAGTTGCAGCAGAAATGCAAAGAATATGCAATAGGCCTATGGCAGACAAGGTTAACACCAACACAGCTGCAGCCTAAAGGAAGAGTGAGCGGTATAAATTAGTGAATGTTAAATATGATGGTATAAATATGTCCACCAGAAGGTGGTAGATATACAAACTCATTCTGGATATTGAGATTACGATGAATGAAAAAGTGGGAATATGAGCTATTACTTGTCAGAGTGGATACATGGCAGAAAGTTTGGCATTTAGGCAATAACTGCACAGGCTTGGGCAAGGAAATTATCTTTATTCAGATGTTTGTGATACGAAGGGACTAGGAACGTGATAAATTCTTAGAAGTTTTTTGTAGCATGTGATACAAAATGTATGAAACTGGGGTGCCTTAAGTGAAGTGTGCTTTAGGATACTAAACGATCTTAGAAAGATAGAAAAAGCCAAAGGCCCCTATGAAGTAATACCTAGCGGCAGTTCTGCGGAGACGTTTTTTGATGACGAGGCAGTGTGGCTTAAATCGAGTGTGCCAGGACTGGTTAATTATACATGCTTGGGGCACGAAAAGCTGGTATCTGTTAAGATTCCATGCCACCGGGTCAGGAGAAAAAACACACACACATAAACATGCACACAAACATGTATGGCCAAAGACTATTTTCAATTAAATTTAGAAATGGTACTGGTTAGTTTGTTATCAAAATTCAATAAGCTGAAAAGTTCGTACTTAGGTCTTAAAAATTTTTATGAGTAATATCGTGATTTTGTCGGTAATTGTGGGGGGCTAAAAACAATAATAACAGAGCGAACTATGTAATTGGGCTGTAGCATAAAAAATGTATAAGATAATAATGCAGTACGTCATAACATATAAAGGTATGTTGATTTCTTTTCTTGATTGCAGGATTAAAAAATGTTAAATTTGCATTGCAGTAGACCTTCTATACTGCTAAATACATATATATTTTTTTTACAAAAATACTTACATTTCAATGTCAATATGGTTTGCTTATCTTTTTTATAATATTGCAAAATATGTATGGTCATGAACAGACGGCGTTTAATTCACATCAATTTTAATTGACATTTCAAAATAAATCTTAACAGAACAATTTTTTTAAGAAAAAACAAATAATTTTTGCTACAAAATTTTATATTTTTGATAACACAGTATAACAAATAATTTTTTAAAAAGTTGTTGAAAAAAAATAAAAACTTTTTTTTTATTTTATGAATTTAAAATTTTTTTGTAGACATAAATTAATAAAGTATTAGTTTAGCAAAACAATAAGTAAGTAAGTAAACAAACATATCATATTCAATTAGTTTAAAATGTGTATTCAAAATACTTACTGTTTAGTAAAGTGTATTAATATTAAATAAAGTGTCTAAATAAAGTTAAAAAAATAAATAGTAATAATAATATATATTTAAATAAGTTATATATAAAATTTATATAAAAAAAAATAACATAAAACTTTTCTTGTATAATATTATTTTTAAGTACAACTTACTTATGTTCTTAAAAAAAATAAAAAATTATTATTTATTAAAAATATTTTATTTCTTAAATTATACTAGATTAAAATAAGATAGAAATTTCTTAAAAACTGGTTACAATCGAAATTGGTGTTTTGTTAACATTTTTGTCGAAAAAATTAAAAATTAAAAATTATCGGGCAGTATTTGATTGAGCGTAATTTTTTTAAATTTGGCCAAACAAATTGACTAAAAAATATCTTAATATTAAAACTTATCTTTAAACAAGAATTTGTTTTGAAAAAGTATTAAGTAGATAGTATTAAATTTTGTATTAATAAAAAGAAAAATAATAAAAATACACACATTAATACATATTTAATATTAGTTTTTGCATAAATCTCTGAAAATCTAACAACTGTTGTCTTACTTGCATAAAAGTAAATTCATATGTCTATTAATATATTAAGTGGTTTCAACTTATTTATTTGCTAAAATAACCAAAATAAACATTTAAACTAATTTACTTAAAAAAAATGTTGAAACTAAAACTGAGATAGTTAATCAAAAAATTTAAAAAAAAAAAATTAATTTAAAAAAGATGTAGAGTCCAGTAGTGCGATTCAGTAACTTATTTTTACGATATTCGCATCGTTAAAATAAGTTAACAATAAATATAACGATTTTGCGATTCAGTAAAGTTTTTAACGATATTCACTTCCGTTAAAGTCAGCTGTTATTGTTAAGTAAACAGCAAAACTTTTTAGCAATTTTTACAATCGTTATACTTGATAATTTATGGGCAATAATTTTTGTGTTGTTAATTGCATCGACAAAAGGTTATTTTGTATATTATTTATTATTTTTACTATATTTATGATTTTCGCTTTCTTTAAATTTATTTTACAACTAATAAAATACAAACAAAAATCAACTTGTCCACTATCGTTAAAAACGTCTTAGTGAATCACTTAACCGTAGCAGCAAACAATAATTTCTGTCGATAAATATGACGATTGTCGAAACGTTAAAAGTTACTGAATCGCACTACAGGTCTGTTCGGAAACGCATCACTGCACTAAATCACGAAATCAAACTTTAACAAAAACGAAAAAAAAGTTTTGAAAATAGTTAAAAATGCTTCAGTTTTAGTTATTTTTTTTATTAAAACACCATTTTTAAATTAGTGCATTTCAATACGCTTTTTTCAACCCTTAAAATCATGATACAGCGCAGTAATTCAATTCTGAATAGGCCTTCCAAAATTTACAGGTGGATGGCTGCAACTGCATTTTAAAAAAATGTTTATTTTAATTTTAAAATTTTTTAATAGTTAATTCAGTAGTTATTTAAGCTTCCTAAAAATTGTTAATTTTGGACTTACCCTTTTTAACTCATATCATTAATAATTTTTTGGGATGTCTGTAAAATAAAACGTGTAAATATTATCAATTAAGCGAATAATAAATAAATAAATTTGTAAAACAATAACCATAATCAAATTCAATGTCCTCCAAAATTAAAATGTAACAAAATATTACTAACAATTAAATTAAAAAAATAAAATATCTTCATGTACTTAAAAAAACTATTTAAACCAAAAAAAGGACTTTAATTCACTTAAGAAATTATCCAAAACAAAGGAAAATCAAGGTAAGTAAATTTCGTTTTTAAACAAAAATTTAATTTTAATTTTATTCTAATCCAAAGCCACACAACAGCATCATAAAATAAAAAAGCACCTAAATAAAAAGAACGTACAGTTATAAATCAAAAGCGATAGCTGTTTCAGTGGCTGAGATATAGCGCAATAAAAATTTCATAAAAATGGTTCGTTTTTATGGGGGCTACACCTTCCACTTTCTCTGTCGGACTTATTTGTTTCCAAAAGAAACACATTGCAAGGGTGGCTACCATTTTCCCTGTTACTATGAAAAAAAAGGTTCCCCAACCTAGCTTTCCATCTTAAAAGTGTCCGTGCCAAGCTTGGTAGCTTGGGGCTTACTGAGATACAGAGTGTCTGGTGCCAGATTGATATTTTCAAACTGAAATAAAAACATAATTATTGACACAAAATTTTATTAAGAGAATTAAACGATAGAATGGAAATGCGGATCTTGTTTTTTTAAGGAGTATGTCTCTCAGATGTGTTACGTCAAGTTGAACGAACTGTTCAAAACGGAGCCTTATATTCTGCGCCACATGCTGCAGTAAACTTGGTTGAATTGAGCCAATTTCTCAACGAATATTTTCCTTCAAAGCCCCATAAAAACCAATGGGAGTTAGATAGGGCGACCTCGGTGGCCATGGGATGTCCCCATACGACTGATCAGATTTTGGGGGAAACTTCATCGAAACTCTCGCTGTGTGTGCAGTCGTCTCATCCGGTTAAAACCACGTGTGAAAAGAGTACGATGGATGAGGTCACAGGTTCGGCAAAGAGAATTCCGTAATTAGGCGATTATTTTCACTGTTGACATTCATCACCTGGCCTCAATTATTAAAAAATGGGTTAATTATCTCATGCGTGGATAAGGCAAACAGTTACCGTGTTTCAATGGAGGGTTGCGGGTTCTTGTAGACCAGTAAGGGCAGATTTGCTTGTTGACGTGGCCGTTTTACAAAAATTTTTGCGTAAATAAAAGCCACTTTCTTTTAGTTCTTGAACGATTTAAATTTTTAATGGGATTGAACTTGAGATCTTTTTTTAAATTTCATGAATAATCGCTCTTGTAAGCCCCAGTGAGGCTGCTCTTTTACGTGTTGAAAGTAGCGGATTTTCACGGAAACTGATTTTAACCAATTCAATGTTTTTGAAAGTCATTAAAGATCGACTGAGCCCTGGTCATGGGACATTCATGACCGAATCAGTTGCGTGGAATCTATGCACCCACGAGCGAGTAAAATTTACACTTGGTTCATCACGTATTTGCGGATTATCGAATTTTAAAAAAACTTGTCAACGAGCAATAACGTAAGAATTCTTCACAGCGAGCGCGTGATGCTCACTCGACCACATCGATATCGTGACTAACAAATCCACTCAGCCGATTACTTCAACGGCGAAAACCCACCATCCGCACCGCTTATTACTTTTTGAAATAATTGTTTTTAAAATATAAATTTGCCACCATGCACCCTGTATAAAGCGATATACGCATGGATTTTGTCCTAAAAAACTTGGCACTCGGATTATATTGCCGATCTTTCTGATTAAAATAGCAATTATTTCAGGAATATTTTTAATAGTTTGACATCAGTACCTGGTACAGAGTACTTAACTTGGCCTTAGAAACTTAATTTTAACAGACACACAGATGCAAAGAAGGACAGCCAGACCGACCGACAGACAGACAAAGAGACAGATTGAGTGACAAGACTATTTCGGCTACAGAATGACAACCTAATATATACCCTGATCACTGTGCGAAGGGTATCTATACAAAAGTAATTTATAGGCATCGACGCTAAGTACCAGACACGGCCCTGTTTTTTTAATTGAACACACAATACGCCTTAAACATTTTCTATCATGTAAAGTAAAACACATTTCAAAATTCTGTTTTTTTTGTTTGTCGTCTATTCTTCTTTTCTTTCGATCTGAATTACCCGAAATCCGTCCTTAGTAAATCCATACATAGAAAGAGGTGTCCTCAGTTTGAGCTTTAGTTTGTGAAATAATGATTCAGTCAGTCAGCAACGTTATTCCTTTATTCATACATATTATTTTTCGACCTTCAAGAGAATACACTCAGGGAAAAAACATGGTTGAGTATGGTCCCGGGCACATGACTACGAACAATTTCAGCAGTGTGTGGTTACGAGGATCGATATTATGATCGATATTATATGTTTGTGGTATCCATTACTTTGGTAACTGGCATCAATAATTTTGATTATGGGTTATTATACATCTGTTACTCTTACATTATGATAACTATATTCTAAGAGCATCATATATTTGCTAACCCATAATCAAGATAATGAGCGCCCATGACCAAAGTTATGATTACCACAAGCAAATAATGGTAAGTTTATTCATAACTACGATTGAATTTTTTCCAAAAATTTAGTGCAACTATAGTATGGTTGTGGCATAATAATTATTTTGTAACCATACAATGATGGAATTGTTCATGATCATATTCCTGTGACCATATTTAACCATGTTTTTCTCTGCGTGTATACCGTAATAAGTATATTCCCTTTTTTTACTTAAAAAGCTGTTTTTGACTAAATACACTTTACAACAAAACAAAAGTGCTTGTACAATAAAACTGAATAATAACAAAAGTTTTATTAAGCAGGTGAATACAGACATATACACATACACGAAAGTAACTAAGCATGCAGGTATTACAGACTTCAAACATGGTTTTTCTTTTTTTGAATGACCCACCTTTTTTGCTATTTTAACTGTGTTAATGAAAAACATCACCATGTTGTTCTTTTCTGGTTGCAAGGATTTAATTTAAAGCCTTGTTAGAATAGCTTGGTTGTAATGAAAAAATGGAAATACTCGTAATCAGGCTAAATAAAATCCGATACTCTGATAAAAGAGGACATATGTTAAATCTTCAATTCATTACGACAGATCAGAAACCGGTACTACCTACATATGCATAAGAATTAGAAGATCATCTTTTCCACTGCACTTAGAAAATTTCTGTAAATTATATGTGATTTTAAATAAGGAAGATTGAAAAAAATTAAAAGTGAGATTGTTTTTAGTGTTTTTAATGAGGGTCTGACCATCCCTAACGGTCGAGCAAAATATAATATTAAATCTTTGTTTCGAATCTAAATAGGCTACATTAATACACACATGCATAAACACAGAAACTCAGACTCTACGAAATAAATACTTGTTATCCTTTTGAAATGTTTTTGATCATTCACACACTTTTAACTTTACATACACACAAGTTCGCATAATTTAACATGTTTTTCAACTTTTATTTACAATAGTCGGGTCAATTTTTGTGGACCATAATGTAACAAAGTTTGTTTAAATAGCAAAAGCAGAAAAGAACACAAATGTGCACGTTAAAGGATAACAACAGCAACAGCTTAATATAAAACCTTTGCTGTAAGAGAGTTATATTTTAAATTTTTGAATTAAACATGTCTTATTTTGTATGTAGTTCCTTTTTTATTATAAACTAGCTTCACCCGGCCTGCTTTGCTAGACTCGATTTAACTGATAAATTTAGAAACTTCAGCTGTAACAGATGTGTGTGGAGGTGCCACACTTCATTCAAGATTTAAAAAAATACACTATAGCCTCTTTCGCGATATTTGGTAATTCTTTTTTAAAAGATTCATTAAAATCGGCGCAGCTGTTCTTATATTATAAGTGTTGTAGCTAACACAAAAAAACGACTATCTTTTATATATATAATAAAGTGCTTCAACAAAAGTGATATTAAAACAAAGTATTACATTCAGTATAAATCATGAAATAACCAACACTTCTTCGTTGTTAATTGCAAAAATGAATTTTTTGAGTTATGACGTTGTTTCAGCAAATAAGCGTTATAATATGTATTTGAACAAAGAGAAAGGGTGGCAAAAACAAAAATGTGTGCAAAATAAAACAAACATCGTAAAACAATTGCCATTTTAAATATTTGTTGCAGAAATTTCGTACCTTAAAACAGTTCAAGTAGCCATTTGTCTGCGTCGGCATATGTTTGTTTGTTGGCAATTTTTGATGTCACCAACAATATGGCCATAATGAACATTATGCGGATGAGCTAATCAAAAGTGTGCATATATTTTATAAAGTTAATGCCTTAGAAAAAGGTTTACATGTTTCGAATAGGAGGAGAGGAGGTTATTTTTCATCAACACTTAACATGTTGGAATTAAGGAAAAATTTCTTTTCTTTTTAAATAAGGTAGAAAATATTTATTCTCAAACACATTTATTATTTAAAATAAAAATATCATAAGCCCTTTTATTGGCAGTTTTTAGAATATGTAACTTTCAGTCTAAAAGTACAGTCAGATCTTTTAAAGTTTTGTACTATTTACTCTAACTACGATATTCTCTCAAAATATAATATCTTAGTGGTTTTGACAGTCATAAAACGATAATCAAGATTACAAGATATTGCAAATTTTCTCTGACCACGTTTAAGTAACCTACGAAAATTTAAATATTCTGGTGGTTTGCAAAATGATTTAAATAAAAATTTATTTAAAAAAAGCAAAAAATTAAAAAAAATCTCAAAGGCAACAGGAAGGCATTTTAGAGAAACTGGAGGGTTAAATAGAGGCAGTGAAATCATCTAAATTAAAATTTTTAAGTGAAGCTTAAGGTGACCTGCAATGCGCTGATACCAGATCGAGAGTCCTGGTATCTGCGCAGATGCCCGAAGGATAGTTCTACTTAGAGTGTATAAAGAACAGGCGTTTGCATTCTAGTTGAAAGCCTGGATTCCCCTCAGTCTAAATCACTGCCCTATATATGGTGGCTTAACAAATCATGAATTGATTGTCTGGTTCAGGGCACACGCAGGTCAAAAGGAAGAGCGATTGTCTTCAAAAACACTTAATCTTCTACAGTGTTGTAATGCAATAAAATAATTTATGATTGCTCAGAGTATAATAACCTACGGTTTATTTGAATATCGGAACATTGCGTGTTAGTCGGAAATTTACAGAAAAATAATCTGACGGTGAAATCTATAACAGAGCAGGCGGTTTTTCTGAGCAACCCGAAGTCTTTCCTTGTTAGGCGGAATCTGCCCACAGGGTACTAAGAAACAATGGAACAGTTAGCAGAGTAATGACAGTCCTTAGGGTCGATTCAAATGAGGATAAGACGAGGGTTTTCTGAAACTAAGAAAGTTGGCAATAAGCAAGACGATGGGTGTGCTGACGGCTTATTCATATTAACAAGCACACCTCCCCTCTATCAAATGGGAATTGCTGAGAACAAAGATGGCATAGCATGCAGTAAGCATTTCGACGGATCAGTTTCTATTTCACAGCACAGGTTTGCACGAGTTCCAGTCGGGTGTTTTATGTCAAATATTTTACCAGGTATGGATAACTTGAGAGTTGTTAAATGAGAAATGTTTAGCAAATACATCCACATCACAGAGTTTTTGTGATGAAATTAGAAGTTCTTTTTTGAACTGCTGGGAGCACACAAAAATCCTATCACTGGCTTAATTGTATGTCCTGCAGAGCTTAAGGCTTAAAGCATAAGTCTTGTTTAAGGATAATTTTTGATAACTTTTGCAGGATTTTTTAGTGACATATGGTTCAGAGAAGAACATTGGGCTTAGGGACCTAAAACTGAAATGTTAGATATACTACTGACAAACGAGAAAGTCAAATGGACGATTAATAGCTTCGACGCCCAGAAATCCCAGGTCCTACATTGGATTATATCTGAAATGTTACAGTATATTTATCACTCTAGTATTCCAAGATTTACATATACGTAGGAAGTGGAAAGGAAGTAAGGATATTTTTTTTAAGTCTAGTATGAAAGGTGACTCAAAACAGAAAGATCTGAAACCTTTTATTTTTTTTTTGCTTAAGAAAACTTGGAAAAACTATTAGATCATCATCTGAAAATTTTGAATTGATTTAACCACCATTAAAGAGACATTCATGCCTACCCCAAGGTTATATCTGTATACTACTGGGTATGGTGTAGCGTTTTTCGATATAGAAGTATCATTTAATAGTGTAAAGATCGAGGTCACAGGTGTGGGTGTTTGACACCTAGGGCCAAGGAGTTCTTAGTCAGATGAATAACCTCGATGTTTGAGAACAGGATTATTAGTCCTAGGCCAGGAGAGTTGCATTGTGGGAGAGTAACGACCACCAATATGCCACAAATGTTGTTCCATTAACTCTGTTAAAGTTACTAATGATCAGCCGTAAGATGCTGAAGTGGAAACTATAGTTGCACACTCATACAGTGTAGCCACTTAAGGCTGGGGAAGGTTTTCTTCAGCAAAATTGAGATATTTCCTTTTATCAAAATATACAAGTTTTTGCCTTTTAAAACCCCCGGTTGAAAATGTCTTTTGGAAGTCCTTAATATCAAACTATCATGAAACATGAATACAAGGATAGGAGTAAAGAGCGGCTTTGACGTCCACTATTCAAGGAAAAAGCTAATGCTTGTTTGATTGCTTATAGCTATAAGAGAGAGAGAGGCCACTACTTATGTTGACAGCCACCACATTGCGTCAAGTTATGGTTGGTAAGGGATTGTGGGGAAGCTCTTATTGAAATGGTTGCTATCTTCAATGTTGTTGCGTTGAATTTCAGAACACTGTCACAGAGTTGGTAATGAAATCGCCTACTATAGCTTGCTCGTAATGTGTCAGACTTTAAATTGAAATGTAAAGAGGAAACTCGGATCACGTTTTCTCACTATAGATAAATACTAGTGCTAAACATGACGAAACTGCAGTAGCTGGACCAGAGTGATTGTGGAGTAGTTAAGGCAACATGGTATGGGTTAAGCTTGGCAGGCACAAGATTGCTCATAGGCTTGAGAATTATGGACCACGATTAGAATCATAACTGGATGCTTATTGGCTAGGGACGGGTCAAGCAGATAGGATGGCAGTTAAGATTATGGTAGGATGAGGAGAAATTAGAGATGATAAAGCATGTTGCGTGACAGTGCCCGAGATTATAGATCCAAAGGGTCAAGTGGCTGCGTAAAAGGTTTCACAAAGAGCAAGGAGATGTGATAAGGATAAAGAGTAATTAGTCTATAGAAGGGTTTCACTTAGGTACCTGTTTTGCCTCTTTTTTTACCTTAACACTATCCCTTTGGTTCTGTTGGTATTAAATGTTACTTTCTAAAGCAATTAATTGATTTCCTATTTTGTTATTTCTCCTAGAAGAAATATCAATGGACGCCGAAGGTCCCCAAACTGTTAACTGACAGAACAGGATTAGTCCGTGAGGATAGACTAGTTGAGGTGGCACCAGAAATGGAATTACTCCAGAGATATGTAGGTTATACGAAGCCCATGACAGGCATCCATTTTAGCCAAAACCTATTAGTCTAAATGTAAAAAGGCAACTAAGATAAGTCACTTATACGTGCAATCTTTTGTTTGTAGTATTCGAAAGTTATCCACTGGTGTACTTACAAACACAAGCATTTTTATACCTTTACAAAGACGAACCATTCCTTTATTGACTATTTTTTTCACTATAAACCATTTTGTAATATTTTTTTATTGTAAGTTATTTTGCAAAACTTTAAATCCCAAAAAATATTTCCTCGCTCACCAACATGAGTTAATTAAATTGGGCTTCCGTTTCATAATAACCAAACTATTTTGCAAGTTTATACAAACTAACCCTTTTAAATGAGCTTATCCTTATAGAAATACTTGATTATATGCTTACATGTGTAAATACATAAGCATGTGTATATGGAAACTTTTTATACCTTTTTATTATATAATTCCACTAATTAAATAAGAAGACAAAAATGTGAACATTTCCCCAGAGTATGTCTACTGAAAGATTACTTAAACATCCCAGAGGTGTAATGCAATGCGTTTACCTTGTTCAAGCGAACGTGTTAAACATTTTACCACTCCTTTAACCACAAAGAGTTCTTTTGTCTATAAAAGCAGAACCAGCACTGAGTTCATTTTGATAGTTGAAAATTAAAGGTGAAAGTGTTAGAATTAGATGTTACGCATAAAAAACTAGTGGCAAAAAGTTTTTGTAAAAAAGTGAACCAACTACCACCCTTAACAGGCAAGATGGAGCCTGTAAAGCGTATGGAGTCCAAATCATCATTGCAATGGTATTGAAATATGAAATATTAACACTCAGAAAATAGTTTAAGTTTAAAGAAAAATTTAAAATTGTTTAAAATTTTTAATAAGGAAACGTGCAGCTTTGATGTCCAAGACCATAACAGCTTTCAAGGAAACCGTTGACGAGGACAGTGATAATGATTTAGATACAAAACAACAAATTAAATATGGCAAACCTTCTCAGGCAGCCTGGGCTATATTTTCGGAATATTGTGACAATAGTACTATACATGGTATCAAATATTTGGGTGAACAGAAGCGTCCTTGTTTGGAAAGGTTTTAAAAGTACAAAAATCACAACTTGCGGGTTTAACTAACTTTTTGGTGACTTTGCAGGTGCTTTTGGATTATGGTTTTTTGCTTCTCGATTTACCTTTGCGCCTCGCTGACAATGAATATTTGGTGGAAATGGAATAATAATCCAGTAATTGTAAGTTTTGCTGAAAAATCAACACCTGTGTGGCAAATACCCTTTCCAGCAGTCACAGTTTGTACTGAAACTAAATCAAGTCAAACATTTTTTAATTTTACGGATATTTATTGGAGGTCACAGGATTTGAAAGAGAACAAAACGGTTGAGTCGCTAACGAATCTCGAGTAAGTCATAATAATAAAAAAGAACAAATATTTCTGGTAACAATATAATTTAAATAACAATTTTTGAAGTTGTAGCAATATGACAGTTTTGGCATTTGCATCAATCAGATATGAAAAGGGGATTAAGTCTGCTGCTTAGCATATTGTTGAGGATGTATTTTAGTTTGTCGTTCCGATTGAAATTTCTATAATATTTACTACCGCCCCTATATACTAGATTCTTTTGGAAAGGAAAGTTGATGAAGTCTTGTCTGTCTGTTTATATGTGTCTCTGTTAAAATTAAGCTTTCACAGTCTAGTAAAGAACGATAAATTTTAAAATTTTTTAATGCGCTACATCTCATACTATATAACAGCCTGCGACCTCAAATTTACCACAAAAAATTAATCTTACACAATGCATATGTTTTGGATAAGAGCAGGGTAAGCGGTAGACCCCCATACAAATATTTTGCTTAAGAAGTTCCCAGAAATTTAGTTATGTGGATGAATTGCCTTCTCATTTTTCATTTCACACTTCTCAAGTGAATCACTTCTGGCAAAAAACATAAGACATGAAACATCGGGTTCTGGCCTTCGTCGCATTTCCTGCAATCGTCCTGATCCACCGGATGGTAGTGTGCTTAGAAGTTTAAATAAACCATCAGTACACTAATCTCCTTGCTTAATTTAAGTCTCCCCAGTTTCCGCATCGCCCTTTGCCTATCCTTATTACTCTGGGAACCGTCTTATTATTCCACACCGCCTTTGGCAGTTTTCATTTTTTAAACTCGGCCTCTGTTCAAATGAACCTAATGGCAATTAGGGCTGTTCCCGTTCCCCTGTGTCCAGATAATTTGCACGTATATTACTGACCACCCGACGACGTCAACGCGTCAACATAATATTCGGATTAACCAACTTTCCATGATTTCCATTACAGCCAACTGTGGGACCGTTTTGTTTTCCGGGAGGCGGAAGCAGATCGCGGTTTGCAGGAGATATCCGGCCCATTCTTCTTTCTACCCTAGAGCCATCCATGTAAAAACGTGTCCATTCAGCCATTTACCCTAGGGCCGTAAGCCTTTGTCTTCACTGTCTCCGCGTAATATTTCAGTGTTTTAAAAAAATGTCAATGGTTAGCCTTACAACCTCCATAAATCCATTCCTTATTTCCTTGTTACGCGGTAAGTGCCACCAATGGGATGAATGTTCAAAATTATCTCCAAAAATTTACCGAAACAGTCTTAATTAACCCAGATATCCAGAGAAAATATTATACCTTTAATAGGTTCCCAGTGATACATTTTCAGCCTCTTAATGTCCGCCATACCCTCGCTTGGTAGGTTGGTATTGGTCTAATTATGCTTCTGCATAGCCAGTGTGTAAGCTTTGGACTGATGCTCTACTTGGGGCTTGTCTTCTTTCTTCCTCTTCTTGTGCTGTTTTCAATTTAATTTCTGATATAGGATTGCTCTTAGGTATTTTACTTTCTCGGATAACATTTAAGATCTACCAAAGGAATGAGGCTTTTTATAAGATGCGATTTCGTGCTAGGGCAGAATACTCCCCAATTAATTATATAAAAACCAAATTAAGAGGCTAAATTTTTATAAAAACATGATAACATCTACATATGTTTATTAGTAGGAAAAATCTTATTTTGGAGTGGTCTTTTCTGCGGCTAAATCACATGGGAAAATGTTAGCAATAAAAAACTACATTTAATTTTCTAATGAAATAGGATTAGCAACATTGTTGCCAACACTAATTAGCCACACCTTGCCTAAAACTATAATTTATAGACAAAAAATTTTAAAATGACACACGATTATCATATTGAGTCATAAGCTAAAAAGCTGTTTGCACCTTTAAAAAATATAATAGAAAAATGGAAAAAAAACAAGAATAAAATATTTTATTTATCCGAATATGCCAAAGCTAACAAAAAAAATTACCAGAAATGTTTTTATTACTTTTGGTTTTTAACTTCCTTCTCAACCCCCTTACAGACTAGACCGTTTAGATGCAGCTTTTCTTGTTTGTGATGCACATTTGGCGAGTAGTGATAGTGGATTTAATCATAGCATTGGCAAAGATCTTATAGATATATTGAGTACAATAATGCCTCAGTTTCGTAAAACCTTTGAAATGTGTCGCTGGCGTAATGTGGGCCGAAAATGCAATGAATTGTTTTATAAATCTTTAACAGATGATGGCGTATGTTACAGCTTTAATACTTTAAGTCCCAAAGAAATTTTCAAGGCTGAAGGGTAAAGTAAACTCAAAACCAATAAACGAAAACATACTTGAGTTAATAATTTTGCAAATTTTAGTTTAATTGAAGATTTTATTTTTGAGGCCGAAAAACGCATTCGTACAGACTGGAATGTTGAAGATGGTTATACGATCAATAGTGGCACCGAAACTTATCCGCATCGAGTGCTCGGGCCTGGTGCTAAAGCAGGCTTGGATTTGCTTTTAAGCGGTATTGTCAATGATTTTGATAATTTGTGTCGTGGCCCGGTACAAGGATTTAAGGTTTTATTTTAAAAGTTTTTAAAAAGTTTTTTTCTAAATGTTACTTGAAACACTTTAAGATTCTCTTAAATACTCCCGGTGAAGTACCACAAGTATCAAAGCAATATTTTCGCATACCTTTTGGGCAGGAAGTGTTAATTGCCATTAAACCAAAAATTATAACAACTTCGGATGGCTTAAAGCATTATGAGCCGAGTCGGTGAGTTGATAAAATTTTAACATTTTAATTTATTCTTAATGTTTGTAGACTTACTCTAAAACCGTGTAAATTTTGAAATTAAAAAAAATTTTAAAGTTTAACTCTACTTCTTATTTCTTTTCTTAAGTTTCTTCTATTAAGTTTTATTAATTTTTATTTTAAGCCGCCAGTGCTTTTTTCAGCATGAACGGGACTTGCGCTATTTCCAAACATATACGCAAAATAACTGTGAACTGGAATGTTTGTCCAATTTTACAATGCACAAGTGTGGTTGTGTAAAATTTTCAATGCCCAGTAAGTTCAAATTATTTTTATTTTTGAATGCAAATTTTTTGCTACGACAGTTAAAACATCATTAAATACAGAATTCATAAAAAGTTCAAATATTTGCGGACAAGCCCTGGGTCCTTTGTGCGCTTTTTTAATAAAATAGAAAACGTCTAGTTAACAACAAAAGAAATTGTCCGACTTACAAAAAAGAAAGGGAGAGACTAAAACTGAGAAAGAAAAAATTCAATTTAACTGTCTGTGAAAAATTTACCTCTCCTGCCTATTCCCTTTCCATCTGATTCTTATCATGAAACTAAAAATACTTTCCAGTATACACTTCCTTAAGAAAATATTTTGACAAACCACTTGACATTATAATTCGTAATCTCGGGCAGTGGCAAACAAAATTCTCCTTCATTTCTAATTCTATCTTAAAACTCACACAACTTAAAATATTCCAGATTATTGTGATCCTATCTGCTCGTCTTAGCCCAAAGCAAACAGTATTCAGTTCTCTTACACGGTTCTTTCAGTTGCTCCTCTAAAGTTCATTAGCAACTCAGTGTTTGTTAAGCCTAATTGCAGCCAGAAAATCATATCTTCCCTTGATAGTGACCCGTTGATTATCTTACAATTGTTTCTTATTATTTAAGTCAAAGGCAAGTACGAGTAATCTTGTTGGCAATTTAAAGTATGTTAAATGAGGTTGAAAAGGTCTATAATTTATCCAAGGACCTTCTCGAAATCCCCAAACAAACTAAACTTAATGCAATAAATAGTTCCCTAACTATTTTGTGGAACACGTTTTACTGTAACATTTGCATTACATTTACTGATAGTGTCCTTCCAGCATTAATTTCCTGTATTCTTACGGTCTGTTATAGTCTCCTGATCCTCAGGATCAACTTTTTATAATATCACACTGTGGCCAGTGTGGAGAAAGTGAATAGGTATCGTATGTACAATTACGTCTAGCGCAGTTTAGGGTGTACTTTTCGTGAACCATTAGTTTCAAGAAAATCTTCCCATAACATCCCTTTTCACCACCACTTATCACACAGTGTATACAATAGAGTAGAATAGGACTTCGAGCATTGTACAAGTCCAGTCAACCACCTTTGGTTGCAGGCCCCTGCTTCTTTCTGTAAAAACTTGCTGTCAGGGGCCTTCTTTTCCAATTCATGCAATTTTTTTTAATAATAGCTTGCCATCAAGGACTCCTAAATTATGTATTATCCAGTGCCAGCTTTAACTCTACTTTATTGACTGTCAGGGCTCTAAGAACCCCGACCCCCTAATTTTTAAAAAGGGGGGGGTAATTAAGTTTTGTCAGGGCTCACAACCAAGCCATTCCCTGATGCCTACAAAAAAAGCAAAAACAACGCAAATCGCCTTTAAAAAAAGCAGCCAGACAAGGAATTGGGAGAAGTCTTAGTAGAAAAAATTACATTAGTATGGGGACCAGAATGTAGCTTAAGGACTTTATTTAATGTCACATAGCTACGAAAATAGATTTGAAAAGATGGACAATGTTGCCAAGATCGCATTTTTGCATGATTTAGAGAATGACGACCCGTTCACACATAAAAAAAAGTCATCAAGGAGTCTTCTTCTTATAGGACTAAATAGTACACAGTTCCTTTTAACGATAAATTGTCAAACTAAATCAACATAAAACAAATAAGGGCGCTAAATTCGGTTGTGCCGAATCTTAGATAGCCTTTAAATTGGACTTTGGAACCCCGAAACTTTATTTTTTTTGCCCGTTTTTTTATTTATGAAATATTTTTAATTTTTAAATAGGGGTCAGTGTCATATTTGAATTCCCTTATGGTTATTAGGGCAGCTGCAGGGGTTTTTACTCGAAATAGTGGGTAATTATGTTCTGAGAATATGTTTGTGAGGGGAAATTTATTGGGGTCAGTTGTACACTTTATTTTTCTAAGGGCGACTCTGAGGAAGTTGTGGGCATTTTTACATATTTTTTGTAAACTTTGTATGGGCCCCATTAGGTGACAGAGAGAGGGAGTAAGTATGTTGTAGGAATATGTTTGGAAGGAAAAACTAATGGAGGGCGTCATAAAGTTGGTTTCAACCATAACACGGACAGACGGACAGACTCATAGACGGACAGACAGACAGATGGACATGGCTAAATCGACTTCCCTATCTATAAGGATCCAGAATATATATACTGTATGGGGTCACAAATGGATAGTAAAAAAATTACAAACGGAATGAAAAACTTATATATACTTTACTTATGTGAAGGGAATAACAAGCCGAAAACGTAGAAAATTTCGTCTCTCTCCAAAGTGCCCCTTAAATATTCTTTTAGATTTCCTTTTTTTTGCCACCTAAATAGGTGGTTTATAATGTGGCTGCTGCTAACCACCCTCTTGAAAACTTTTTTTAGGTAGCAGAGGGCTAAGTTACAGTTCAATTTCAAGGTATATTAAAGGCTATAATTGTAATACAAAAACAAACGATTTTTTTATGTCCAAATAAAGGAGCCGTTTATTTTGAAAGTGAGTTTTTTAAAAAAATCGAGTTAATGGCAACACTAAATACAATTGAGCGGTATTTTTTCATATCTTTAAATATCTCGACTTAAAAAAAATTACTTATGCCACTTTACAAATAAACGGTTTAAATGATTAAAACTTATTTAAATATATTAATTCCCAAGTTTTTCGAATGAATTTTATGAGTTTCTTCCTGTTAAACCAAACACATTAAAGAAAAACAATTTTATATTTTTCTAAGATTAATTTTCTATTATTGGTTCGTTTGCGACAATTGTAAAATAAAAATTATTTTTCAAACGATTCAGCTAAGATCGGTAAATTGGACACTTAAAAATATTTTTGTATTTAAATATAAGTTATAGATATTTGGGTTTTATTTTGTATTTAAGGACATGTTGGAATTCCCGTATGTGGTTCTCGCTTTATAAGCTGTATAAATGATGCTGAGGATGAACTCTCACTAAGAGAGTTTAATCAAGGCGTTAAAACATCAGGGGAAAACTATCGTGGTATAACTAGCTGCAATTGTTTGCCATCCTGTACATCTATTGCCTATGAAGCTGAGATATCACAAGCCGACTATGATCATCAGCAAACAATGAAGTTTGGACAAAAGAATCTTAAAACGGAAGAAGATGGGGAGGAAGAAAAGTAAATAGATATTTGAAATATAATTAATTTTTTGTTTTAATTTAATGTTTCTTTATTTTTATATCCGTGTAAAATTTAGGACAAAAAAATCACGTTTATCAATATTCTTTAAAGAAGCCCAATTTCTTACATCCAAACGTTCTGAACTTTACGGTACAACTGACTTTCTGGCCAATTGCGGTGGACTTTTGGGCTTGTTCATGGGTGTCTCTACCTTGAGCATAGTGGAAATCATTTATTTCTGCACAGTGCGCTTAATAACTAATTTAAAAATGCGCCAAAAGAAACGCAAAGAAATGAAGGATATTGAAAATGAAAATGATAAAAAAGCTTAAAGGATCCAAGATTCCAAAAATTTAGAATAAATAAGTAAAAATTAATATTTTTTTTTTGAATTAAAGAAAAGATTGACTAATTGAAATTAAAGTTATCTTTGACAATTGTTATGTAATTCCCACTAAATTTCAATTATTTTAACTTTATTTAAGTCAATAAAGAATTAATAATTTGTATCTTTAATACAATGAAGATTTGCACTTAAGCTAAGTAAACATTTAATTTGTCCGCATGTTGATGGATAAAACAATATTAGTTTGGGTAAGTAAGTAAAGCCGGATTCAGTTATTACTTTGTTATACCCTTCACATAGTGATAAGGGTATATATCAGTTTGTCATTCCGTTTGTAATTTCTTTATTATTCATTTGCGACCCCATAAAGTATATATATTCTGGATCCTTATAAATAGGGAAGTTGATATAGCCATGTCCGTCTGTCCGTCTGTCTGTGTGTCTGTCTGTCCGTCTGTTGAAATCAAGTTTCCGGAGTCAAATAAAAAGATACAGACCAGTTAATGGTGTCAAACTATTGAAAATATCCCGCTAACGATCGCTATTTAAAATCAGCAAAATCGGTTAATTTTTGACCGAGATATAAGCGAAAACCCAAAATAACCCATTTTTTTAGGACAAAATCCGTGCATATATCCCTATATATCTCAGTAAGTATAGTCACTCTTGCCACCAAACTTGGCACGGATACTCCTAAAGAAGGGACCTAAATAACGAAAAAAGTTTTTTCAGATAGGACCAGGGAAAGGGGTATTTTTCCTACAATTGCACAAATTTGGTGAAATATTTTATACGCTATATCTCGGAAACTATAACAGCTATCGACTTAAAATGTTATACAAAAAGTAATTGTACGCTAAGGACTACACTTAAAAGAAAAAATTTTTTTAATGGGGGCAAAAAAAGGGGTAGCTCCCATACAAATTAATGATTTGTATGAAATTTTTGATACGCTATATCTCGGAAACTATAACAGATATCGAAACCAAGTGTTCTACAGAAAGTGATTGGACATCAAGGGCTACGCTCTTGAGAAAAAATTTTTTGATAGGGGGCAAAACAAGGGGTAGGTCCCATAGAAATTAACGACTTTTATGAAATATTCGATATGCTATATATCGGAAACTATAACAGATATCGAAATGAAATGTTCTACAAAAAGTAATTGGGCAACAAGGCCTACGCTTCAAAGAAAAAATTTTTTGAGTGGGGGCAAAACAGGGGGTAGCTCCCATACAAATTAACGATTTTTATGAAATATTCTATACGCTATATCTGGGAAACTATAACAGCTATCGACATCAAATGTTCTACTAAAAGTAAGTACATCAAGGGCTATGTTTTAAGGAAAAAATTTTTTGGGTGAGGGGTGAACAAGGGGTAGCTCCCAAACAAATTAACAATTTTTATAAAATTTTCAATACGCTATATTTAGGAAACTATAACAGATATCGAAATCAAATGTTCTACAAAAAGTAATTCGACAACAAAGCCTACGATTTGAAGAAAAAATTTTTTGGGTGGAGGATGGACAAAGGGGATCTCCCATACAAATTAACAATTTTTATGAAATCTTCAAAACGCTACATCTGTGAAACTATAACAGCTATCGACTTTGAATATTCTCCAAAAAGTAATAATCAAATAATTCATACATTTTTGGAAAAAAAGTTGGAGAGGAGCAGGGGGACTAGAACATCCCATAAAAATTAACAACTTTTATTAACCTTTCAATATAAATAATGTCAAAAACTTGCATTACCGTAGACCTCAAACGTTCCTCGTCTATTTCTATTATTCATACGAACGTTAAAATTTTGTAAAGTTTTCTGTGGACTTTAAAACTCACACAAGGATTTTTATTATATTATTTGCAGTACAAAATTACTCGCCTGGGTATATTTAAAGACCAATGTAAAGGGTATATAAGATGCGACACAGCCGAATATAACGCTCTTACTTGTTTTTCCATTAAAATCGCTAGAAAATAATTGTTTGTGCAATTTGTGAACTATTTTGTAGATAAATTTAGCAAAAGTTGACAGGAATAACAACTGCACCTATTTAAGAGACGCAAGAATAATTCACATTTTTCGCTACAGTTGCGGAAAGAGTTACAAATTTTTTAAGGAGCTTTTTTGGCTTTTCTGCAGTCATAACCTTTTCTCAATCGTTAGGCCTTTGATTACAGGTACAACATAGTCCTCTCCATGAATTATATTGAGAGCAACAAACCTAAATTGATGGTCCAAACACTGCACCTATTCCTGTAAAGAAAAGTGTATTTTATGTCATATCCTGCGAGTTTCAAAGTTAAATGCAAAACAATTATGTGCTGTAACTTTTTAAACGCCAAATGTTAGTCAAGGAAGGGATGCTAGAGCCCATATGCCAAGTGAGTAAAATAACATGGATACTTAAGACTCTTTTTAACAATTGTCTTTAATATAGCAATATTTTACAAAAAATACTCTATGAAAAGTATCTATGTATATCCTTGCCATTATTACTTATTTAAAAAAATTTCACTTTATTTTAAATAAAATTTTTACCATCTGGCCATACTGCCCTAAAAATATTAAAACAAAGAGATATGTGAGTGCTTAAGACAAAAACTTAATTTTGGTTAAATTTTGTCTTTGGTCTTTCTTAAGATCTACCAAAAATCTTAAAAAAGATGGAATACAAAATTGAACTTTAACTTTTTTTTACTAGAGACAACATAAAATTTACAAAAACGAAACTAAATAATTTTTACTTAAATCAAGCCGTAGCGATTTATCCATAACTAGTTTCTTACTTTTAGCCACATTTAAGCTAAAAAAGGATTGATTTAAATTCGAAACCATAATTGATGTGTGTTTAAAAACGCTGTTTTAAGGGTTTAAAGACGAAGAGTTTTATATTTTATTTTTGTTTAATTCATATCTCTCATACCTATCATTTGAAAAATGTTGTTTTGTACTTGTCATAGCTGTGATTTGAACCTGGAACCGTCCTAACTCAAACTCCAGCGCGTTTCCATCTAGGTCACCGAGACACTTTGTTTTTAGCAGTATTGCTTAATTTTTTAAAGTAATTCCGACTTGACTATATTTAAGAAAAATCTGAGTACGGATAAATTCAATAATAAAATTCTTGATGTTAAAAGGTATTTTTCTTTTTCTGAAGTTAAGATAATTGTAAAAATATATTGGTTTTAACTACTGTCTTTGATACAGTAATACTTTACGAAAAATACTCTACAAGAGGTATCAACATTCATTCATTTCATTCACTCAACAATACGACAGCCACAGCTGTCTAGCCTTTAGATGAGTCTATTTACACAATGCTCTAAGCATATGATAGAAAATGTAAATGAATTAACTTAATTAAAAAGACAAATATTTAAACACAATAATATCTAATCGAAAATAAACGATATATTGTGGTTCATGCAAATCTTATTTGATTTACTTTTTGCATGATTTAATTGTAAATATGAAGTAAAATTTGTCTTAAGCCATAGGATACACATATTCATGTGTTTAAATATTTAAGACTTTTAGTAACTTTTGCAAAAATAAGTTTTTCCGTAGTTTGCAATTTATTGCAATATTTTATTCTTAAACACTTGAGGATAATTTATGATATTTTTGTAAATACTTTTTTACTTTTTATTTATCATGATATTTGTTTTATGATGACGAAGCTACAAATTTGCTTTTAACCTTTTAAAAAAGGGAACCGCTTTTCTGCACACTTAAGTGCATTTGTGTAATGAGCGTTCAAGCAAAGAGTAAAATGCATATAGCCAACGTTCACATGTAAAATAAATTTAAGTTTAAGCCTTAAATTTTATGCCTGTCAAAAATTTAAAAATCACTTAAGCATATCAGAATCAAGACCATTTGGCATAAGCCAGGACTTCAGAAAATTGTGATATTAAACTTATTTACCAATTTCTTCAAATGATGATTTTTTCTGGCCGAAAAGAGTCTCTGAAGTTAAAAATTGTACATTTATAGACACCAGTAACTTTTAAATTATGAGAGGAATAAAGTGTTAAAAAGAAAGTAATTGCAAATGAAGCCAAGCCATATTATATCCGACATTAAATATTTTTTTTTATTTTGCGTCAGTATTACAAATTTTAAAAATTTTTAAGGTGACATCCGGAAGTGGAGTTTGTATGCATTCATTATAAATTATTAACTTATAAACGTTTATTTAGTATAAATGTTTTGTTTATTTGAGAGCTTATTTTAGAAATATTTCGTGTTAATCGGACATGCTTAAGGTTCGCAGGTTACCATGAAATCATGTTATCTGGAAAGATAGATGAATAGACTTTATTAAGTCAACCTACAAAGGATTTTGATTTGGACAACAGCCAACTAAAAAAATGCATTTTGGAATTTTTGGGATGCCCCTCAGCAAATAACAGAAGCCAATAACTTCATCGACTATAACCTTTTGCACACTCTCTCATCTACCGAAGAAGACTTTAGTTCGCAGAGCATTCACAGATTAGACCCCATAACTTATAACGATTAAGCAAATTTAATAATCATAACCAATTTACACAGTTTTGCTATGGGAACCTAAAGAACTAGTCAGGAATCTTTATTTCCTCACAAAACTGCTCACAAAGATAGACAGTACGATAGAAAACAAATTGACATGTTACTAACAGTAAGACATATCGGAAAAGTCTTCTTCACAAAAAAACTAGATCAGCAGATCTGAAAACAGATCACCACCTTCCATACGCTTTAACCCAACCTTAGTTTGCAGCAAGTCGAATACCCGAAAAAACGGCTTCGAAATGCAATGTGCAAAACTGCAAACTCCTGTAAGCGCCAAAACTAAAACAAAAACTTGAAGGAAGTTTCAACTGTCGGGCGTGACCACCCGTTATGCCGATTAACAAATTCCACGTTAAAGACTCTGCGAGAAAACATATTTGGTACAGAAAAGCTTAAGAAAAAGAGTGGAAATCTAAAAAGACTACGGATCTGATCTTAAATTAGTCTAAGAAAATTTAGTTAAGAAAGCATATACATAGCTGCAACAATAAACAAGCAAAGAAAAGCACCAGCAGTGATAGGAGTAGATTTTAGACACAACTTCCGCGTGATATTTGAAAAGCCGCAAAATAGGTTACACCAAAAGATCTTTATGCCATCACCTATAATTTTAAGGGAAACAATTTTACAAAATCTAACATTCAGACAGAACAGCCTCCTTCACCTTCAGTCCTTTAGAATATTCGTGTTTGGACTTAACATACGACTATAGAGGACACCCCAATTAACGTTTCAAATTTTAGTGAAAAATATAACATAAGAGTGCTAAAAGGCCAAAAAGACCCCCGGAATAGATAATATAACACCTTAAATGCTCCAAGCAGACAACCAACTGTCATCGATTTTTTCTCCACTGACCGTCTGCTAAAGAGTTGGATTCTAAGGCAAGGAACTCAACATTTTTTGTAACACTATGAATGTCTTAATTGCAGTAGAAATGTATGCTTATCATCCCACAGTCACATTAATTTGGTATCTAAAATTAAGTTCCTTAAGGATACAGCTGCTAAAGAAGGTCTCAAAATAAACACTTCGAAGAGTAAAATTATGCGGTGCCAGACCAATAATAGGAACAGATACGCAATACGGATTGTTGACCTGGATGACAAAAATCCTTTTTTTATGAATAGAATCATTCCGACCACTGACAAAACTAGCTGACTGACTAGCAATACCGAATATCGAAGGCAAATCAGGCATTCGGTATTTAAAGCCAAGAATTGAAGACAAAAGTAGTTTCTGTCAATGAGGTGGTGCAAATGGTTGTAAGTATCATTTAGTTTGGAGTTAAATCCCCAGCAAAAAAAAAGCAAGCATTTAATACTTGGCGTTCAATTAAAAAGTTTATATTGATTCGCTACGCAAACAGGCAAGATCTTTCTGTGATAAAGTGCTCAGTCTTTAAAGATCTTAGACGTGTAAATTCTGTATTTAAAGCTTCTTATTGTTTCAAAAAGAAGCAAAAAATTTTGGTCATTTGTTACAAGAGTAAGGACTAAGCTGGTTACTCAGTATCTGCTTTATCAAGAAAAGCTGACCTGATTGAAAAGTTTAAACTTATGATGAAATATTTGCAGAAAATTCCCATTCGCTGGAAAAAAACTAACGACTGGCCGAACTTGGAAAAATGTCTGTGATTATAACAGAATGATTCTTTTGAGGTCGTGTAGTAAAAAGGTTTTTTTTGGATCCCAGTATTATTAAGTCTCCTAAATTGGATAGACAACCAGCACAATGCTCTTCTCTGACGTGTTCATTAGCTAACCTTTTTAGCATAATATGTATATATTACTTAATGTTACACAGATTCCCAGCAAGCAAAATGCTGAAAATTCTGAGAATTGCCAGGCAATACTTAGCTTTTTACCTAGAGCTTCTTAAGGTATTGGATACAATTGCTACCTACCGCCTGATTAACTTTCTGCAATCAATCGTTCACCAATAAAAATTTTGTAGAGGATACTCTACTCGGAATGCCCTGGTTTTTTTAGACAAAAAATGTGTACTTCTGTTCATCAATTTGTCGAAAGTAAAGAAGTGGCTGAAGATATTTCTAAAGCATTTGTGAGGGTCTTACATCGCGTGCTTTTATTTTAACTTGTTGTCTTCGGAGTTGGGTAAAATTTTTCTCAACTTGTAACCAGTTTTCAAAGAGATCGCGCTATAAATGTTGTTATATAAGGGATATCTGCAAATGAAAAAAAATCTGTTTAGGGGTACAGTAAGCCTTCGTCATTTTTCCTTTATTATTCCTATTTTTTTTTTAAATAACTACAAGCCCAGCTTTTTAAATATTGCAGCAATTAGGCAGAGTATAAAGAAAACACTCAATCGGGGTCGAATGGGTCTGAGACCTAATGCTGTCTTTTGACACACAAACGTACCGTGAAAAATGTTGCATCGTCTGCCTTAATAAATGGCATAATTGTTGGGGTGACAGCAAACCTTAATGATTTCGGCATGAAAATCCAGTTCATTGTCAACTGGATGAAACCCGTTTTTGTTGTGTCAGAAAACCATCTAGGTACCTTGGCTTATTGAAATGATGTTGGAATTACTCTAAACCACTTGATCTTCTCAATATAGATCCGACTGAAAATGTAATACAACTGTGACATATGGGCATTTCCATGAATATGTCAACCACGGCTGGAAAAATAAAAGTCATCGCAACTTTTTTTTAAATATACCAAAGAGCAATAAAACACTTAAATTTTATTATGTAAAAGTATTTATAGCTAATTATAATTTTAAAAGAGCAAAAATAGCAGATTAAACTGGTAATCTCTTTGATCAATTTCCAGAAATTGAAATTAACTATTTTGTCTTAACTAGTGGCTAAATTTAGGTAATTGTAATATTCCAATTATACTTTAAAAATAATGTTACAACATCAGTGGCCAAGTTCCATTATGAAATTAAAAATTTAGAGTTCGAATAGCGGTATTTTTTATAGATTGCTTTGAATGATATTCTAATGTCACGTACGTAATGCAAAAACGTTATTTGTCGTCATCATTTGAATTCGACCGGTCGCAAGTATTTAAAAATAAAAGTTCAAAGCAAGATAAATCTCGCAAACAAATATTGATCGATTTTTTTTTTAAATTTGATGCAATAAAAATTTTATAGTCTTTCAAAGTTTGTAGCATACGATATTGTAAGTAACACAATTCAATTTAATACTTTCAAATTTCTTTATAATTATAAATATTTTATTAAGATGGGTAAAAATAGCTATGAGACTACAAAAAAATGGAGGGAGGGCTTGAAGAAAAACAAAGAACAAATAAAGAAATACCGGAAAAATAAAGCTGAAAGACAGCATATCTATCGAAAAAAGTAAGCAGATGCAGCCAAAAAAGACAAAAAAAATAATTAACGACAAATTAACACACAATAAGTTTGATGTTTACTATTTTATTACCAAAATTATGCTTAAAATAAGCGAACAATATGAAGATATATCGTCTATTTACATATTTTCTGATGGGAGTAGCGCTCAATTTAAAAACAAATTCATTTTAAAAAGTATTCCCTCTTTTGCGAACATATTTAGCTGCCAACATTTAGAATGAAACTTCTTTGCCACATCCCATGGTGAAGGTGCAGTTGATGGAGTAGGTGCTACTGTTAAAAGAAAGGTCTCATTTTATGAATGTGCTTATAAATATGTGGAAGGAGTTAATTTGTTGTATGTTGCTACCGAAGAGATTGAAGGGTTTTCTCCTCATCTCCATGAAAAATGGCAAAATATCCAGCCCATTCCAAAAATAAGAAAACTTCATTCGTTTACTTATCATGATAGTCAGTATATAAATGTGTCTCGAACTGCGTATTCAGTAAGAGAAAAAATTAAAATTTAATAATTAAGTGGCAGCGCCCCAGTACATAGTGTATAGTAAGAAATGAAATTAACCTTTTATTGTTTTTATTGCTATTATCACCGAATAAACATTTTTTAATTCTTTTTAAATTTGTTATGTATACATATATTAAAAAAACCAATTTTTTTTCAGACAAATACTATAAGAGAAAAATCTGTCACATACGGTATGTCACGAACGATATTAAGATTTGTTCGTAACAAAATCATCTAAAAATCTTTTTGTATTTAAAAATTATGGATTATCAAGGAAAAATATTTGGTTTGGTGTAAGAACTTAAAGAAAAGAAAAAAACTTTTACAATTCGCAGATTTTCGTATATATGTGCATGCACCTCGACGTCACTTCCGTTTTTTGTCACGTACGATATGCGCCTTTTTCGCCCGATATTTTGGCCGGCAAGGTTTTCAAAGTCATGATTTTTTTTTAGATTATAGTACCCTCTAAATATAACATATTGACGAAACAATTTTTCAGTTACCACTCTTTAAAAAAAATCTACACCACTTTGTAGGCGTACAAATGTCACGTACGATGACATGGAAATGCCCATATGAGCTTACGATTTAATGTGAAGGTACTTGATCGCGTACGGAAATTTGTCGTTTATTCACACAGTTCGTGTATGGAACCAACTTTTTTAGGATTTCTTTTCTGTCCCAGCTTACTTACTTGCTTACTTAGATGGCTATTACAGAACGTTTGTTTTATCAGACGAACTAAGAATCGATTTTTAGGCGCTTTGATCTTCTGCGCTTCTTTTCCAATTTCTGCCACCAAGTTTCGTGATGTTTTCTCCCAATTGATACTTCAATCAAAGTTTAGGTCGTCCAGTTCAGGTCATACAGCTCACGGTTCATACGACACCGGCTTCTCCGTCGCAGAATATGTCATATACCCACAAACTATACTCCTTCTGTCTTTTTCCTCTATTTTATTTTTCTCATTTCAATATAATACAATGCATGTATAGGGGCTACTCCCTGAGTGCTGGCTATTAAACAAACCCTTCTTATTATCAAGTTATTGTTCAGATATCTTGAACGGAAATGATATGTAATAAACAACTTTGGAGCAGAACACATCCACTGCCAGCCCAATTTAAAATATTCAGCTGCAAATGGCCTTAGATTTGCTGCACACTGCACATAAAATCGAATGTCATAGCGAAGTTCACCATTAACTTGACCCCTCATGATAGGGCGCATAAGAAGAACATCCATTTTGAACATGGAGGCGCCAACTTGAATACGAAATTGGTAAGGCTTTAATAGCTGCAAAGAATTTAAAACTCAATCCTCTAATAAAATTAAATGAAGTAACTTTATTCTTTATAGGTATCGCAGGACATCAAAAACAACGGTGGGGATTCAACAGGACATACATATTCAGGATTTTTTAAGGGATGATGCTGATGAGAACCGGCCACAATGTTCATTGAGTTAAAAAAGGCCTGGTTTATATACTGGACCCAAGACAAAGCCGGTAACTCAAATACACTTCATCCAACAAATTCGCAGTGGACATGATATCTATTAAGCCGACGCCAGCGACAACTACAATGTTTGTTTTTTATTTTCATATTTTGTGCTAAAGCAACAAGCTTTTACATCCACAACAACAAGAAATATATTTCATAAGTTTGTTTATTTTTTGTTAACTTCATTACATTTTTATTTGGATGTTTTTTGTTGTTTTTTTTATTAATTTTTTTTTATATTTAATATTAATAATGTATTGATATGCACGAATGCAGAAGTTATAAAATGTTTCGCTATAATTTACGTGATAAATATATGTTTCAGTTTTTTAACTTATTTTTGCTTTCACTTTACTCACTTCCTTTAACTTTACTTAATGGTTTGTGTGTATGTTTTTATGCATAAATACATACACATATGAGTTACCAACAATAAACTGTATACATTTCTATAAAAATGTTGTTGTTTTTTTTTTCTCCTTTATTATTGTTATTAATGTGTGTTTCCATATGTTCGTATGCAAATGACGGCTGTCATAAGTGGATATTTTTTTTCACTATCATGCATGTGATTATTAAATAAAATATTTTACATGCAAATGACTGATTGACTGACTAACTGAATACACTTGTCACCTTAGTGTTTAAAAATTTATGAAAAAATGACACTCGGTTTGTTGAATTTTACATGAAAAGGCGCGAAAAATATATGAAAATTTTATTAGTTCGTTATGCATACATACAACATGTTATTTATAAATGCATGTGTATGGGCGTTTTGTGTAGTTGTGCATGTAGATATGAATGTGTTGACTTTTTCAACACATTTTTATTTTCAATCAACATAATATGTGTGTTTTTATGGTAATAAACACTTGTTGCTACTTGAAATGAAAAAACTAAGTATTTAATATTTTAAACAAAAGTGCTTTAAAAATTATGAAAAATTAAAGAGTAAATTCATAATTTGTAATAAACGCAAACCGTATGATATAAAACTCAGGAGAGTAAAAGCTTTAATGAATTAAGAAAACCTGATGAAATTTAATTTCAAAATAGTAAAATATTTAAAAATATATATTAGTAAAATAATTAATATCTTTGCTAAATTTAAATATCTAGGTCTACAGTTTAAAATTAATTAAAAAAAAAGTGTTGTTTAAAAATAAAAGTTTTTTTAATGATATATTTTTTTAAACCTCCTCAACTTTTCTAAATATTTTTAATTTTTTACACATCATTGTTAGTAAGATGTAGAAAACACAAATTTAATTGCAATAACGTTGCTTAAATTTTAACCTTTAAAAACAAGAATGCAATTGGACGGGCTTACATTCCGCGTTAAGTTTAATATAAACCAAAACATTTTAAGGCCACTTTTACGCCTAATTCATAAAAAAAAAATATTTTCCTAACATTTTGATGCGCTCCATTAAACTTATAACAAAAACCCCTTAAACAATATTTAAGGTTAAAAAAAATCCAAAGGATTTTGCATGAGTAAATATTTTGTTGAGAATATTTTGCCAACTTTCTAATATAACTTAAGCCCCAAAAATATATTAAATAATGAAAAAAAAGTTGAAGAAAGTTTGATACTAGGGAATATATTTTTGGTATTATTTTAACGTTGATGTTAGGTCACTAACTTACACACATAATGAGACGTATATTGGGGTCGCAAATGGATAATAAAGAAATTACAAATGGAATGACAAACTGATATATACCCTTATCACTATGTAAAGGGTATAACAATTAAATGTAATAAAAAGAAAAAAACTTCAATATTTTGTTTCAGATATTTGTCATCTTAAATATTACAGTCCGATAAAGATATGAATGCTATTCTACAAAAACATTTTGTGCATGCTAAAGATAGAGTAACAAAGAGAAAACGACAAAATTAGAGTTATTTTACCCTTCACATAGTGATATGGGTATATATCAGTTTGTCATTCCGTTTGTAATTTCTTTATTATCCATTTGCGACCCCATAAAGTATGTATAATCTGGAGGCTTAAAGATAGGGAAGCTGATATAGCCATGCCCGTCTGTCCGTCTGTTGAAATCAAGTTTCCGAATTCAAATAAAAAGATACGGACCAGCTAGTGGTGTCAAACTATTAGAAATATCCGGGAGACAATCACTATTCAAAACCAGCAAAATAGGTTCACTATTGACCGGGATATAAACGAAACCCTAAAATAACCCATTTTTTTCAGGACAAAATCCGTGCATATATCTCTATATATCTCAGTAAACAGAGTCAATCTTGCCACAAAACTTGGCACGGATACGCTTAAAGTAAGGACCTAAATAATGGAAAAATATTTTTCAGATAGGATCAGGGGAAGTGGTATTTTTCCTACAATTGCCCAAATATGGTCAAATATTTTTTGCGCTATATCTCGGAAACGATAACAGATATTGAAAGCAAATGTTCTACAAAAAGTAATTGTTAATACAAATTAAAAATTGATATTTAATTTATTGATACGCTATATCTCGGAAACTTTAACAGAAATCGTCTTTAGATATTCTGCAAAAAGTAATTGGACGAAAAGTTCTACACTTTGAAGAACAAATTTTTTGGGTGGGGCCAAGAGAAGGTACAGCTCCTATACAAATTAACTATAACAGCTATCGACTTTGAATATTTTGCAAGAACTAGTAACCAAATAATCCATACCTAAAACGTTCTTCATCTATTTCTATTATCCAAACGAACGCTAAAATTTTGAAAAATTTTCTATGGACTTTTAAACTCGCTGGGCATATTAAAATAACAATGTAAAGGGTATATAAAATTCGGCACAGCCGAATATAGCGCTCTTACTTGTTGTGTTTTAAAGTGTGAATGTCAAAAAATTTTAATTTTTAATCGCGCAGTGGAGTCGAAAAAGACTCAAATTTGATTAAAAAATAAAAAAATTGCTAGATGGGTACATGTATACATACATGCATACATACATACATACAACCCTAATCCCAGCCAGCAACTTTTTTCGTTTTTTATTCAAAGTTGAGTCTTTTTCGACGCCACTGCACGATTAAAAAGGTAGAATATGCGCGCATTTTCTGAGCATAAAAGATACTTTTGTCGGGAGAAAAAGGTAACAACCTACGACTCTTCTTAATAAGTCATTTATGAGTCTTTTTTAAAAGAGTTTAAAGTCCTTTTTGGCCCCTTTCCTAGTAAAGTGTTTTCGGATCATATTTAAGTCTTATCTAAGTTCGTTTGTGACCCTTTTTGAGTCGTCTTTCAGTGATGTTTATAGTCATTTTCGGGTCTTTTGAGAGCAATTTATCAGTCACATTTAAAATATTTTTCAAAAGAAGTTTATACTTCTCTTATATTGTTATACTGAAATTTTATTATGCTTTTGTGCACATATTTGTGCCTCCAATTATACCGATCGATATGGAATCACTTTCTGAGTCGATTCTTTTCGCTTTTTGCTTTTCGCTTCTCACTTTTTGCTTCTCGCTTTTCGCTTCTCGCATTGCACTTTTCGCGTCTTGCTTTGTCGCATTTTCGCTTTTCGCTCCTCGCTTTACGCTTCTCGCTTTGAAAAGTGAAAAGCGGACAGCGAAAAGCGAAAAGCTACAGCTACAACGGAAAGCGAAAAACGAGAAGCGAAAAGCAAGAAGCAAGAAGCGAAAAGCGAGAAGCGAAAAGTGAGAAGCAAAAACCAAGAAGCGAAGAGCGCAAAGCGCAAAGCGAGAAGCAAAAAAATGAGAAGCGAAAAAGCAAGAAGCGAAAACGCGAGAAGCGAAAAAGCAAGAAGCGAAAAAGCGAGAGGCGAAAAAGAAAAAGAAAAAAAGCGAAAAAGCGAGAAGCGAAACAGCGAGAAGCGAAACAGCGAGAAGCGATAAAGCGAGAAGCGAAAAAGCGAGAAGCGATAAAGCGAGAAGCGAAAAAGCGAGAAGCGATAAAGCGAGAAGCGATAAAGAGAGAAGCGAAAAAGCGAAAAGCGATAAAGCGAGAAGCAAAAAGTGAAAGCGAAAAAGCAAGAAGCAAAAAAGTGATAAGCGAAAAAGCGAAAAAGTGAGAAGCGATAAAGCGAGAAGCGAAAAAGCGAGAAGCGATAAAGCGAGAAGCGATAAAGCGAGAAGCGATAAAGCGAGAAGCGAAAAGCGATAAAGCGAAAAAGCGAGAAGCGATAAAGCGAGAAGCGATAAAGAGAGAAGCGAAAAAGCGAGAAGCGATAAAGCGAGAAGCAATAAACGAAAAGCGAAAAAGCGAGAAGCGATAAAGCGAGAAGCGATAAAGCGAGAAGCGAAAAAGCGAAAAAGCGATAAGCGAAAAAGCGATAAGAGAAAAGCGAGAAGCGATAAAAGCGATAAGCGAAAAAGCGAGAAGCGAAAAAGCGAGAAGCGATAAAGCGAGAAGCGAAAAAGCCATAAGCGATAAAGCGATAAGCGATAAAGTGGGAAGCGATAAAGCGAGAAGCAAAAAAGCGAGAAGCGAAAAAGCGAGAAGCGATAAAGCGAGAAGCGATAAAGCGAGAAGCGAAAAAGCGAGAAGCGAAAAAGCGAGAAGCGATAAAGCGAGAAGCGATAAAGCTAGAAGCGAAAAAGCGAAAAGCGATAAAGCGAGAAGCGATTAGACGAGAAGCGAAAAAGCGAGAAGCGAAAAAGCGAGAAGCGAAAAAGCGAAAAGCGATAAGCGAAAAAGCGAGAAGCGAAAAAGCGATAAGCGAAAAAGCGAGAAGCGATAAAGCGAAAAGCGAAAAAGCGATAAAAGAAAAAGCGAGAAGCGAAAAAGCGATAAGCGAAAAAGCGATAAGCGAAAAGCGATAAGCGAAAAAGCGAGAAGCAATAAACCGAGAAGCGAAAAAGCGAAATGCGAGAAGCGATAAAGCGAGAAGCGAAAAAGCGAGAAGCGATAAAGCGAGAAGCGATAAAGAGAGAAGCGAAAAAGCGAGAAGCGATAAAGCGAGAAGCGATAAAGACAGAAGCGAAAAAGCGAGAAGCGATAAAGCGAGAAGCGATAAAGCGAGAAGCGATAAAGCGAGAAGCGAAAAGTGAGAAGCAAAAACCAAGAAGCGAAGAGCGCAAAGCGCAAAGCGAGAAGCAAAAAAATGAGAAGCGAAAAAGCAAGAAGCGAAAACGCGAGAAGCGAAAAAGCAAGAAGCGAAAAAGCGAGAGGCGAAAAAGAAAAAAAGCGAAAAAGCGAGAAGCGAAACAGCGAGAAGCGATAAAGCGAGAAGCGAAAAACGAGAAGCGAAAAGCAAGAAGCGAAAAGCGAGAAGCGAAAAGTGAGAAGCAAAAACCAAGAAGCGAAGAGCGCAAAGCGCAAAGCGAGAAGCAAAAAAATGAGAAGCGAAAAAGCAAGAAGCGAAAACGCGAGAAGCGAAAAAGCAAGAAGCGAAAAAGCGAGAGGCGAAAAAGAAAAAAAGCGAAAAAGCGAGAAGCGATAAAGCGGGAAGCGATAAAGCGAGAAGCGAAAAAGCGAGAAGCGAAAAAGCGAGAAGCGATAAAGCGAGAAGCGATAAAGCGAGAAGCAAAAAGTGAAAGCGAAAAAGCAAGAAGCAAAAAAGCGATAAGCGAAAAAGCGAAAAAGTGAGAAGCGATAAAGCGAGAAGCGAAAAAGCGAGAAGCGATAAAGCGAGAAGCGATAAAGCGAGAAGCGATAAAGCGAGAAGCGAAAAAGCGAGAAGCGATAAAGCGAGAAGCGATAAAGAGAGAAGCGAAAAAGCGAGAAGCGATAAAGCGAGAAGCGATAAAGCGAGAAGCGAAAAAGCGAGAAGCGATAAATCGATAAGCGAGAAGCGAAAAAGCGATAAGCGAAAAAGCGATAAGCGAAAAAGCGATAAGCGAAAAAGCGAGAAGCGATAAAGCGAGAAGCGAGAAGCGAAAAGCGAGAAGCGATAAAGCGAGAAGCGATAAAGCGAGAAGCGAAAAAGCGAGAAGCGATAAAGCGAAAAATCGAGAAGCGAAAAAGCGAGAAGCGATAAATCGAAAAAGCGAGAAGCGATAAAGCGATAAGCGATAAAGCGAGAAGCGATAAAGCGAGAAGCGATAAAGCGAAAAAGCGAGAAGCGAAAAAGCGAGAAGCGATAAATCGAAAAAGCGAGAAGCGATAAAGCGATGAGCGACAAAGCGAGAAGCGATAAAGCGAGAAGCGATAAAGCGAGAAGCGAAAAAGCGAGAAGCGAAAAAGCGAGAAGCGATAAAGCGAGAAGCGATAAAGCGAGAAGCGATAGAGCGAGAAGCGATAAAGCGAGAAGCGAAAAGCGAGAAGCGATTAAGCGAGAAGCGAAAAAGCGATAAGCGAAAAAGCGAGAAGCGATAAAGCGAGAAGCGATAAAGCGAGAAGCGAAAAAGCGAGAAGCGATAAAGCGAGAAGCGATAAAGCGAGAAGCGAAAAGCGAGAAGCGATAAAGCGAGAAACGATAAAGCGAGAAGCGAAAAAGCGAGAAGCAAAAAAGCGAGAAGCGATAAAGCGAGAAGCGAAAAAGCGAGAAGCGATAAAGCGAGAAGCGATAAAGCGAGAAGCGAAAAAGCGAGAAGCGATAAAGCGAGAAGCGATAAAGCGAGAAGCGAAAAAGCGAGAAGCGATAAAGCGAGAAGCGATAAAGCGAGAAGCGAAAAAGCGATAAGCGAAAAAGCGATAAAGCGATAAGCGAAAAAGCGAGAAGCGATAAAGCGAGAAGCGATAAAGCGAGAAGCGATAAAGCGAAAAAGCGAGAAGCGATAAAGCGAGAAGCGATAAAGCGAGAAGCGATAAAGCGAGAAGCGATAAAGCGAGAAGCGAAAAGCGAGAAGCGATAAAGCGAGAAGCGATAAAGCGAGAAGCGAAAAAGCGAGAAGCGATAAAGCGAGAAGCGAAAAAGCGAAAAAGCGAGAAGCGATAAAGCGATAAGCGATAAAGCGAGAAGCAAAAAAGCGAGAAGCGATAAAGCGATGAGCGACAAAGCGAGAAGCGATAAAGCGAGAAGCGATAAAGCGAGAAGCGAAAAAGCGAGAAGCGATAAAGCGAGAAGCGATAAAGCGAGAAGCGATAGAGCGAGCAGCGATAAAGCGAGAAGCGAAAAGCGAGAAGCGATTAAGCGAGAAGCGAAAAAGCGATAAGCGAAAAAGCGAGAAGCGATAAAGCGAAAAAGCGAGAAGCGAAAAAGCGAGAAGCGATAAATCGAAAAAGCGAGAAGCGATAAAGCGATAAAGCGAGAAGCAAAAAAGCGAGAAGCGATAAAGCGATGAGCGACAAAGCGAGAAGCGATAAAGCGAGAAGCGATAAAGCGAGAAGCGAAAAAGCGAGAAGCGAAAAAGCGAGAAGCGATAAAGCGAGAAGCGATAAAGCGAGAAGCGATAAAGCGAAAAAGCGAGAAGCGATAAAGCGAGAAGCGATAAAGCGAGAAGCGAAAAGCGAGAAGCGATAAAGCGAGAAGCGATAAAGCGAGAAGCGAAAAAGCGAAAAAGCGAGAAGCGAAAAAGCCAGAAGCGATAAAGCGAGAAGCGATAAAGCGAGAAGCGGTAAAGCGAGAAGCGAAAAAGCCATAAGCGATAAAGCGAGAAGCGATAAAGCGGGAAGCGATAAAGCGAGAAGCGAAAAAGCGAGAAGCGAAAAAGCGAGAAGCGATAAAGCGAGAAGCGATAAAGCGAGAAGCGATAAAGCGAGAAGCGAAAAAGCGAGAAGCGATAAAGCGAGAAGCGATAAAGCTAGAAGCGAAAAAGCGAGAAGCGAAAAGCGATGAAGCGAGAAGCGATTAGACGAGAAGCGAAAAAGCGAGAAGCGAAAAAGCGAGAAGCGAAAAAGCGAAAAGCGATAAGCGAAAAAGCGAGAAGCGAAAAAGCGATAAGCGAAAAAGCGAAAAGCGATAAAGCGAAAAGCGAAAAGCGAAAAAGCGATACGAGAAGCGATAAAGCGAGAAGCGATAAAGCGAGAAGCGGTAAAGCGAGAAGCGAAAAAGCCATAAGCGATAAAGCGAGAAGCGATAAAGCGAGAAGCGATAAAGCGAGAAGCGATAAAGCGAGAAGCGATAAAGCGAGAAGCGATAAAGCGAGAAGCGAAAAAGCGAGAAGCGATAAAGCGAGAAGCGATAAAGCGAGAAGCGAAAAAGCGATAAGCGAAAAAGCGAGAAGCGATAAAGCGAAAAAGCGAGAAGCGATAAGCGATAAAGCGAGAAGCGATAAAGCGAGAAGCGAAAAAGCGATAAGCGAAAAAGCGAGAAGCGATAAAGCGAGAAGCGAAAAAGCGAGAAGCGATAAAGCGAGAAGCGATAAAGCGAGAAGCGAAAAAGCGAGAATGTATAAAGCGAGAAGCGATAAAGCGAGAAGCGATAAAGCGAGAAGCGATTAAGCGAGAAGCGAAAAAGCGATAAGCGAAAAAGCGAGAAGCGATAAAGCGAGAAGCGATAAAGCGAGAAGCGATAAAGCGAGAAGCGAAAAAGCGAGAAGCGAAAAAGCGAGAAGCGATAAAGCGATAAGCGAAAAAGCGAGAAGCAAAAAAGCGAGAAGCGATAAAGCGAGAAGCGAAAAAGCGATAAGCGAAAAAGCAAGAAGCGATAAAGCGAGAAGCGATAAAGCGAGAAGCGAAAAAGCGAGAAGCGATAAAGCGAAAAAGCGAGAAGCGATAAAGCGATAAGCGATAAAGCGGTAAGCAAAAAAGCGAGAAGCGATAAAGCGATAAGCGATTAAGCGAGAAGCGATAAAGCGAGAAGCGAAAAAGCGATAAGCGAAAAAGCGAAAAAGCGAGAAGCGAAAAAGCGAGAAGCGATAAGGCGAGAAGCGATAAAGCGAGAAGCGAGAAGCGAAAAGCGAGAAGCGAGAAGCGATAAAGCGAGAAGCGATAAAGCGAGAAGCGATAAAGCGAGAAGCGAAAAAACGAGAAGCGATAAAGCGAGAAGCGAAAAAGCGAGAAGCGAAAAAGCGAGAAGCGATAAAGCGATAAGCGATAAAGCGATAAGCGAAAAAGCGAGAAGCGATAAAGCGAGAAGCGATAAAGCGAAAAAGCGAGAAGCGAAAAAGCGAGAAGCGATAAAGCGATAAGCGAAAAAGCGAGAAGCAAAAAAGCGAGAAGCGATAAAGCGAGAAGCGAAAAAGCGATAAGCGAAAAAGTGAGAAGCGATAAAGTGAGAAGCGATAAAGCGAGAAGCGAAAAAGCGAGAAGCGATAAAGCGAAAAAGCGAGAACCGATAAAGCGATAAGCGATAAAGCGGAAAGCAAAAAAGCGAGAAGCGATAAAGCGATAAGCGATAAAGCGAGAAGCGATAAAGCGAGAAGCGAAAAAGCGATAAGCGAAAAAGCGAAAAAGCGAGAAGCGATAAAGCGAGAAGCGATAAAGCGAGAAGCGACAAAGCGAGAAGCGAGAAGCGAAAAGCGAAAAGCGAGAAGCGATAAAGCGAGAAGCGATAAAGCGAGAAGCGAAAAAACGAGAAGCGATAAAGCGAGAAGCGAAAAAGCGAGAAGCGAAAAAGCGAGAAGCGATAAAGCGATAAGCGATAAAGCGATAAGCGATAAAGCGAGAAGCAAAAAAGCGAGAAGCGATTAAGCGATAAGCGACAAAGCGAGAAGCGATAAAGCGAGAAGCGATAAAGCGAGAAGCGAAAAAGCGAGAAGCGAAAAAGCGAGAAGCGATAAAGCGAGAAGCGGTAAAGCGAGAAGCGATAAAGCGAGAAGCGATAAAGCGATAAAGCGAGAAGCGATAAAGCGAGAAGCGATAAAGCGAGAAGCGAAAAAGCGAGAAGCGATAAAGCGAGAAGCGATAAAGCGAGAAGCGATAAAGCGAGAAGCGAAAAAGCGAGAAGCGATAAAGCGATAAGCGATAAAGCGAGAAGCGAAAAAGCGAGAAGCGATAAAGCGAGAAGCGAAAAAACGAGAAGCGATAAAGCGAGAAGCGATAAAGCGAGAAGCGAAAAAGTGAGAAGCGATAAAGCGATAAGCGATAAAGCGAGAAGCGAAAAAGCGATAAGCGAAAAAGCGAGAAGCGATAAAGCGAGAAGCGATAAAGCGAGAAGCGATAAAGCGAGAAGCGATAAAGCGAGAAGCGATAAAGCGAGAAGCGAAAAGCGAGAAGCGATAAAGCGATAAGCGATAAAGCGAGAAGCGATAAAGCGAGAAGCGAAAAAGCGATAAGCGAAAAAGCGATAAGCGAAAAAGCGATAAAGCGATAAGCGAAAAAGCGAGAAGCGATAAAGCGAGAAGCAATAAAGCGAAAAAGCGAGAAGCGATAAAGCGAGAAGCGATAAAGCGAGAAGCGATAAAGCGAGAAGCAAAAAGCGAGAAGCGATAAAGCGAGAAGCGATAAAGCGAGAAGCGAAAAAGCGAGAAGCGATAAAGCGAGAAGCGAAAAAGCGATAAGCGAAAAAGCGAAAAGCGATAAAGCGAGAAGCGATAAAGCGAGAAGCGATAAAGCGAGAAGCGAAAAAGCGAGAAGCGATAAAGCGAGAAGCGATAAAGCGAGAAGCGATAAAGCGAGAAGCGAAAAAGCGATAAGCGAAAAAGCGACAAGCGAAAAAGCGAGAAGCGAAAAGCGAGAAGCGAAAAAGCGATAAGCGATAAAGCGAGAAGCGATAAAGCGAGAAGCGAAAAAGCGAGAAGCGATAAAGCGAGAAGCGATAAAGCGAGAAGCGATAAAGCGAGAAGCGAAAAAGCGATAAGCGAAAAAGCGAAAAGCGATAAAGCGAGAAGCGATAAAGCGAGAAGCGATAAAGCGATAAGCGATAAAGCGAGAAGCGAAAAAGCGATAAGCGAAAAAGCGAAAAGCGATAAAGCGAGAAGCGATAAAGCGAGAAGCAATAAAGCGAGAAGCGATAGAGCGAGAAGCGATAAAGCGAGAAGCGATAAAGCGAGAAGCGATAAAGCGAAAAAGCGAGAAGCGATAAAGCGATAAAGCGAGAAGCGATAAAGCGAGAAGCGAAAAGCGAGAAGCGATAAAGCGAGAAGCGATAAAGCGAGAAGCGAAAAAGCGAGAAGCGATAAAGCGAGAAGCGAAAAAGCGATAAGCGAAAAAGCGAAAAGCGATAAAGCGAGAAGCGAAAAGCGAGAAGCGATAAAGCGATAAGCGATAAAGCGAGAAGCGATAAAGCGAGAAGCGATAAAGCGAGAAGCGAAAAAGCGAGAAGCGATAAAGCGAGAAGCGAAAAAGCGATAAGCGAAAAAGCGAGAAGCGAAAAGCGAGAAGCGATAAAGCGATAAGCGATAAAGCGAGAAGCGATAAAGCGAGAAGCGATAAAGCGAGAAGCGAAAAAGCGAGAAGCGATAAAGCGAGAAGCGAAAAAGCGATAAGCGAAAAAGCGAGAAGCGAAAAAGCGAGAAGCGATAAAGCGATAAGCGATAAAGCGAGAAGCGATAAAGCGAGAAGCGAAAAAGCGAGAAGCGATAAAGCGAGAAGCGATAAAGCGAGAAGCGATAAAGCGAGAAGCGAAAAAGCGAGAAGCGATAAAGCGAGAAGCGATAAAGCGAGAAGCGAAAAAGCGAGAAGCGATAAAGCGAGAAGCGAAAAAGCGATAAGCGAAAAAGCGCAAAGCGATAAAGCGAGAAGCGAAAAGCGAGAAGCGATAAAGCGATAAGCGATAAAGCGAGAAGCGATAAAGCGAGAAGCGATAAAGCGATAAGCGAAAAAGCGAAAAGCGATAAAGCGAGAAGCGATAAAGCGAGAAGCGAAAAGCGAGAAGCGATAAAGCGATAAGCGAAAAAGCGAAAAGCGATAAAGCGAGAAGCGATAAAGCGAGAAGCGAAAAGCGAGAAGCGATAAAGCGATAAGCGATAAAGCGAGAAGCGATAAAGCGAGAAGCGAAAAAGCGATAAGCGAAAAAGCGATAAAGCGATTAGCGAAAAAGCGATAAAGCGATAAGCGAAAAAGCGAGAAGCGATAAAGCGAGAAGCGATAAAGCGAGAAGCGATAAAGCGAAAAAGCGAGAAGCGATAAAGCGAGAAGCGATAAAGCGAGAAGCGATAAAGCGAGAAGCGATAAAGCGAGAAGCGAAAAAGCGATAAGCGAAAAAGCGAGAAGCGAAAAAGCGAGAAGCGATAAAGCGATAAGCGATAAAGCGAGAAGCGATAAAGCGAGAAGCGATAAAGCGAGAAGCGAAAAAGCGAGAAGCGATAAAGCGAGAAGCGATAAAGCGAGAAGCGATAAAGCGAGAAGCGAAAAGCGAGAAGCGATAAAGCGATAAGCGATAAAGCGAGAAGCGATAAAGCGAGAAGCGAAAAAGCGATAAGCGAAAAAGCGATAAAGCGATTAGCGAAAAAGCGATAAAGCGATAAGCGAAAAAGCGAGAAGCGATAAAGCGAGAAGCGATAAAGCGAGAAGCGATAAAGCGAAAAAGCGAGAAGCGATAAAGCGAGAAGCGATAAAGCGAGAAGCGATAAAGCGAGAAGCGATAAAGCGAGAAGCGATAAAGCGAAAAAGCGAGAAGCGATAAAGCGAGAAGCGATAAAGCGAGAAGCGATAAAGCGAGAAGCGATAAAGCGAGAAGCGAAAAAGCGAAAAAGCGAGAAGCGATAAAGCGATAAAGCGAGAAGCGATAAAGCGAGAAGCGAGAAGCGATAAAGCGAGAAGCGATAAAGCGAGAAGCGAAAAAGCGAGAAGCGATAAAGCGAGAAGCGAAAAAGCGATAAGCGAAAAAGCGAAAAGCGATAAAGCGATAAGCGAAAAAGCGAAAAGCGATAAAGCGAGAAGTGATAAAGCGAGAAGCGAAAAGCGAGAAGCGATAAAGCGATAAGCGATAAAGCGAGAAGCGATAAAGCGAGAAGCGAAAAAGCGATAAGCGAAAAAGCGATAAAGCGATAAGCGAAAAAGCGAGAAGCGATAAAGCGAGAAGCGAAAAAGCCAGAAGCAATAAAGCGAGAAGCGATAAAGCGAGAAGCGAGAAGCGATAAAGCGATAAAGCGAGAAGCGATAAAGCGAGAAGCGAAAAAGCGAGAAGCGAAAAGCGAGAAGCGAAAAAGCGATAAGCGAAAAAGCGAGAAGCGATAAAGCGAGAAGCGAAAAAGCGAGAAGCGATAAAGCGAGAAGCGATAAAGCGAGAAGCGAAAAAGCGATAAGCGAAAAAGCGAAAAGCGATAAAGCGAGAAGCGATAAAGCGAGAAGCAATAAAGCGAGAAGCGATAGAGCGAGAAGCGATAAAGCGAGAAGCGATAAAGCGAAAAAGCGAGAAGCGATAAAGCGATAAAGCGAGAAGCGATAAAGCGAGAAGCGAGAAGCGATAAAGCGAGAAGCGATAAAGCGAGAAGCGAAAAAGCGAGAAGCGATAAAGCGAGAAGCGAAAAAGCGATAAGCGAAAAAGCGAAAAGCGATAAAGCGAGAAGCGATAAAGCGAGAAGCAATAAAGCGAGAAGCGATAAAGCGAGAAGCGATAAAGCGAGAAGCGAAAAGCGAGAAGCGATAAAGCGATAAGCAATAAAGCGAGAAGCGATAAAGCGAGAAGCGATAAAGCGAGAAGCGAAAAGCGAGAAGCGATAAAGCGATAAGCGATAAAGCGAGAAGCGATAAAGCGAGAAGCGAAAAAGCGATAAGCGAAAAAGCGATAAAGCGATTAGCGAAAAAGCGATAAAGCGATAAGCGAAAAAGCGAGAAGCGATAAAGCGAGAAGCGATAAAGCGAGAAGCGATAAAGCGAAAAAGCGAGAAGCGATAAAGCGAGAAGCGATAAAGCGAGAAGCGATAAAGCGAGAAGCGATAAAGCGAGAAGCGAAAAAGCGATAAGCGAAAAAGCGAGAAGCGAAAAAGCGAGAAGCGATAAAGCGATAAGCGATAAAGCGAGAAGCGATAAAGCGAGAAGCGAAAAAGCGAGAAGCGATAAAGCGAGAAGCGATAAAGCGAGAAGCGATAAAGCGAGAAGCGAAAAAGCGATAAGCGAAAAAGCGAAAAGCGATAAAGCGAGAAGCGATAAAGCGAGAAGCAATAAAGCGAGAAGCGATAGAGCGAGAAGCGATAAAGCGAGAAGCGATAAAGCGAGAAGCGATAAAGCGAAAAAGCGAGAAGCGATAAAGCGATAAAGCGAGAAGCGATAAAGCGAGAAGCGAAAAGCGAGAAGCGATAAAGCGAGAAGCGATAAAGCGAGAAGCGAAAAAGCGAGAAGCGATAAAGCGAGAAGCGAAAAAGCGATAAGCGAAAAAGCGAAAAGCGATAAAGCGAGAAGCGAAAAGCGAGAAGCGATAAAGCGATAAGCGATAAAGCGAGAAGCGATAAAGCGAGAAGCGATAAAGCGAGAAGCGAAAAAGCGAGAAGCGATAAAGCGAGAAGCGAAAAAGCGATAAGCGAAAAAGCGAGAAGCGAAAAAGCGAGAAGCGATAAAGCGATAAGCGATAAAGCGAGAAGCGATAAAGCGAGAAGCGAAAAAGCGAGAAGCGATAAAGCGAGAAGCGATAAAGCGAGAAGCGATAAAGCGAGAAGCGAAAAAGCGATAAGCGAAAAAGCGAAAAGCGATAAAGCGAGAAGCGATAAAGCGAGAAGCAATAAAGCGAGAAGCGATAGAGCGAGAAGCGATAAAGCGAGAAGCGATAAAGCGAAAAAGCGAGAAGCGATAAAGCGATAAAGCGAGAAGCGATAAAGCGAGAAGCGAGAAGCGATAAAGCGAGAAGCGATAAAGCGAGAAGCGAAAAAGCGAGAAGCGATAAAGCGAGAAGCGAAAAAGCGATAAGCGAAAAAGCGAAAAGCGATAAAGCGAGAAGTGATAAAGCGAGAAGCGAAAAGCGAGAAGCGATAAAGCGATAAGCGATAAAGCGAGAAGCGATAAAGCGAGAAGCGAAAAAGCGATAAGCGAAAAAGCGATAAAGCGATAAGCGAAAAAGCGAGAAGCGATAAAGCGAGAAGCGAAAAAGCCAGAAGCAATAAAGCGAGAAGCGATAAAGCGAGAAGCGAGAAGCGATAAAGCGATAAAGCGAGAAGCGATAAAGCGAGAAGCGAAAAAGCGAGAAGCGAAAAGCGAGAAGCGAAAAAGCGATAAGCGAAAAAGCGAGAAGCGATAAAGCGAGAAGCGAAAAAGCGAGAAGCGATAAAGCGAGAAGCGATAAAGCGAGAAGCGATAAAGCGAGAAGCGAAAAAGCGATAAGCGAAAAAGCGAAAAGCGATAAAGCGAGAAGCGAAAAAGCGAGAAGCGATAAAGCGAGAAGCGATAAAGCGAGAAGCGATAAAGCGAGAAGCGAAAAAGCGAGAAGCGATAAAGCGAGAAGCGATAAAGCGAGAAGCGATAAAGCTAGAAGCGATAAAGCGAGAAGCGAAAAAGCGAGAAGCAATAAAGCGAGAAGCGATAAAGCGAGAAGCGATAAAGCGAGAAGCGAAAAAGCGAGAAGCGAAAAAGCGAGAAGCGATAAAGCGATAAGCAATAAAGCGATAAGCGAAAAAGCGAGAAGCGATAAAGCGAGAAGCGAAAAAGCGAGAAGCGAAAAAGCGAGAAGCGATAAAGCGATAAGCGAAAAAGCGAGAAGCAAAAAAGCGAGAAGCGATAAAGCGAGAAGCGAAAAAGCGATAAGCGAAAAAGCGAGAAGCGATAAAGCGAGAAGCGATAAAGCGAGATGCGATAAAGCGAAAAAGCGAGAAGCAATAAAGCGATAAGCGATAAAGCGGTAAGCAAAAAAGCGAGAAGCGATAAAGCGATAAGCGATAAAGCGAGAAGCGATAAAGCGAGAAGCGAAAAAGCGATAAGCGAAAAAGCGAAAAAGCGAGAAGCGAAAAAGCGAGAAGCGATAAAGCGAGAAGCGATAAAGCGAGAAGCGATAAAGCGAGAAGCGAGAAGCGAAAAGCGAAAAGCGAGAAGCGATAAAGCGAGAAGCGATAAAGCGAGAAGCGAAAAAACGAGAAGCGATAAAGCGAGAAGCGAAAAAGCGAGAAGCGAAAAAGCGAGAAGCGATAAAGCGATAAGCGATAAAGCGATAAGCGAAAAAGCGAGAAGCGATAAAGCGAGAAGCGATAAAGCGAGAAGCGAAAAAGCGAGAAGCGAAAAAGCGAGAAGAGATAAAGCGATAAGCGAAAAAGCGAGAAGCGATAAAGCGAGAAGCGATAAAGCGAGAAGCGATAAGCGAAAAAGCGAGAAGCGATAAAGCGAGAAGCGAGAAGCGAAAAGCGAGAAGCGATAAAGCGAGAAGCGATAAAGCGAGAAGCGATAAAGCGATAAGCGAAAAAGCGATAAGCGAAAAAGCGAGAAGCGATAAAGCGAGAAGCGATAAAGCGAGAAGCGATAAAGCGAGAAGCGATAAAGCGAGAAGCGAAAAGCGAGAAGCGATAAAGCGATAAGCGATAAAGCGAGAAGCGATAAAGCGAAAAAGCGATAAAGCGATAAGCGAAAAAGCGAGAAGCGATAAAGCGAGAAGCGATAAAGCGAGAAGCGATAAAGCGAGAAGCGATAAAGCGAAAAAGCGAGAAGCGATAAAGCGAGAAGCGATAAAGCGAGAAGCGAAAAAGCGATAAGCGAAAAAGCGAAAAGCGATAAAGCGATAAAGCGAGAAGCGAAAAAGCGAGAAGCGATAAAGCGAGAAGCGATAAGCGAAAAAGCGAGAAGCGATAAAGCGAGAAGCGAAAAGCGAGAAGCGATAAAGCGAGAAGCGATAAAGCGAGAAGCGAAAAAGCGAGAAGCGATAAAGCGAGAAGCGAAAAAGCGATAAGCGAAAAAGCGAAAAGCGATAAAGCGAGAAGCGAAAAAACGAGAAGCGATAAAGCGAGAAGCGATAAAGCGAGAAGCGAAAAAGCGAGAAGCGATAAAGCGAGAAGCGATAAAGCGAAAAAGCGAGAAGCAATAAAGCGATAAGCGATAAAGCGGTAAGCAAAAAAGCGAGAAGCGATAAAGCGATAAGCGATAAAGCGAGAAGCGATAAAGCGAGAAGCGAAAAAGCGATAAGCGAAAAAGCGAAAAAGCGAGAAGCGAAAAAGCGAGAAGCGATAAAGCGAGAAGCGATAAAGCGAGAAGCGAGAAGCGAAAAGCGAAAAGCGAGAAGCGATAAAGCGAGAAGCGATAAAGCGAGAAGCGAAAAAACGAGAAGCGATAAAGCGAGAAGCGAAAAAGCGAGAAGCGAAAAAGCGAGAAGCGATAAAGCGATAAGCGATAAAGCGATAAGCGAAAAAGCGAGAAGCGATAAAGCGAGAAGCGATAAAGCGAGAAGCGAAAAAGCGAGAAGCGAAAAAGCGAGAAGCGATAAAGCGATAAGCGAAAAAGCGAGAAGCGATAAAGCGAGAAGCGATAAAGCGAGAAGCGATAAGCGAATAAGCGAGAAGCGATAAAGCGAGAAGCGAAAAGCGAGAAGCGATAAAGCGAGAAGCGATAAAGCGAGAAGCGAAAAAGCGAGAAGCGATAAAGCGAGAAGCGAAAAAGCGATAAGCGAAAAAGCGAAAAGCGATAAAGCGAGAAGCGATAAAGCGAGAAGCGAAAAAGCGAGAAGCGAAAAAGCCAGAAGCGATAAAGCGAGAAGCAATAAAGCGAGAAGCGATAAAGCGAGAAGCGAAAAAGCGAGAAGCGATAAATCGAAAAAGCGAGAAGCGATAAAGCGATAAGCGATAAAGCGAGAAGCAAAAAAGCGAGAAGCGATTAAGCGATAAGCGACAAAGCGAGAAGCGATAAAGCGAGAAGCGATAAAGCGAGAAGCGATAAAGCGAGAAGCGAAAAAGCGAGAAGCGAAAAAGCGAGAAGCGATTAAGCGAGAAGCGGTAAAGCGAGAAGCGATAAAGCGAGAAGCGATAAAGCGAGAAGCGATAAAGCGAGAAGCGAAAAAGCGAGAAGCGATAAAGCGAGAAGCGATAAAGCGAGAAGCGATAAAGCGATAAGCGATAAAGCGATAAGCGAAAAAGCGAGAAGCGATAAAGCGAAAAGCGAGAAGCGAAAAAGCGAGAAGCGAAAAAGCGAGAAGCGAAAAAGCGAGAAGCGATAAAGCGAGAAGCGATAAAGCGAGAAGCGATAAAGCGATAAGCGATAAAGCGAGAAGCGAAAAAGCGAGAAGCGATAAAGCGAGAAGCGATAAAGCGAGAAGCGATAAAGCGATAAGCGAGAAGCGATAAAGCGAGAAGAGATAAAGCGAGAAGCGATAAAGCGAGAAGCGATAAGCGAAAAAGCGAGAAGCGATAAAGCGAGAAGCGATAAAGCGAGAAGCGATAATGCGATAAGCGATAAAGCGAGAAGCGAAAAAGCGAGAAGCGATAAAGCGAGAAGCGAAAAAGCGAGAAGCGATAAAGCGAAAAGCGAGAAGCGATAAAGCGAGAAGCGAAAAGCGAGAAGCGATAAAGCGAGAAGCGATAAAGCGAGAAGCGAAAAAGCGAGAAGCGATAAAGCGAGAAGCGATAAAGCGATAAGCGAGAAGCGATAAAGCGAGAAGAGATAAAGCGAGAAGCGATAAAGCGAGAAGCGAAAAAGCGATAAGCGAAAAAGCGAGAAGCGAAAAAGCGAGAAGCGATAAAGCGAGAAGCGATAAAGCGATAAGCGATAAAGCGATAAGCGAAAAAGCGAGAAGCGATAAAGCGAAAAGCGAGAAGCGAAAAAGCGAGAAGCGAAAAAGCGAGAAGCGAAAAAGCGAGAAGCGATAAAGCGAGAAGCGATAAAGCGAGAAGCGATAAAGCGAGAAGCGATAAAGCGATAAGCGATAAAGCGAGAAACGTAAAAGCGATAAGCGAGAAGCGATAAAGCAAAAAGAGATAAAGCGAGAAGCGATAAAGCGAGAAGCGAAAAAGCGAGAAGCGATAAAGCGAGAAGCGATAAAGCGAGAAGCGATAAAGCGATAAGCGATAAAGCGAGAAGCGAAAAAGCGAGAAGCGATAAAGCGAGAAGCGATAAAGCGAAAAGCGAGAAGCGAAAAAGCGAGAAGCGAAAAAGCGAGAAGCGATTTAGCGATAAGCGATAAAGCGAGAAGCAAAAAAGCGATAAACGATAAAGCGAGAAGCGTAAAAGCGATAAGCGAGAAGCAAAAAAGCGAGAAGCGATAAAGCGAAAAGCGAGAAGCGATAAAGAAAGAAGCGATAAAGCGAGAAACGATAAAGCGAGAAGCGATAAAGCGAGAAGCGAAAAAGCGATAAGCGAAAAAGCGATAAAGCGAGAAGCGATAAAGCAAGAAGCGAAAAAGCGAGAAGCGATAAAGCGAGAAGCGATAAAGCAAGAAGCGAAAAAGCGAGAAGCGATAAAGCGAGAAGCGAAAAAGCGATAAGCGAAAAAGCGAGAAGCGATAAAGCGAGAAGCGATAAAGCGAGAAGCGAAAAAGCGATAAGCGAAAAAGCGAGAAGCGATAAAGCGAGAAGCGATAAAGTGAGAAGCGATAAAGCGAGAAGCGATAAACCGAGAAGCGAAAAAGCGATAAGCGAAAAAGCGATAAAGCGATAAGCGAAAAAGCGAGAAGCGATAAAGCGAGAAGCGATAAAGCGAGAAGCGAAAAAGCGAGAAGCGAAAAAGCGAGAAGCGAAAAAGCGAAAAAGCGAGAAGCGATAAGGCGAGAAGCGATAAAGCGAGAAGCGATAAAGCGAGAAGCGAAAAGCGAGAAGCGATAAAGCGAGAAGCGATAAAGCGAGAAGCGAAAAAGCGATAAGCGAAAAAGCGAAAAGCGATAAAGCGCGAAGCGATAAAGCGAGAAGCGAAAAAGCGAGAAGCGAAAAAGCCAGAAGCGATAAAGCGAGAAGCGATAAAGCGAGAAACGATAAAGCGAGAAGCGATAAAGCGAGAAGCGATAAAGCGAGAAGCGATAAAGCGAGAAGCGAAAAAGCGAGAAGCGAAAAGCGAGAAGCGATAAAGCGATAAGCGATAAAGCGAGAAACGATAAAGCGAGAAGCGAAAAAGCAATAAGCGAAAAAGCGATAAAGCGATAAGCGAAAAAGCGAGAAGCGATAAAGCGAGAAGCGATAAAGCGAGAAGCGATAAAGCGAGAAGCGATAAAGCGAGAAGCGATAAAGCGAGAAGCGAAAAGCGAGAAGCGATAAAGCGAGAAGCGATAAAGCGAGAAGCGAAAAAGCGATAAGCGAAAAAGCGAAAAGCGATAAAGCGCGAAGCGATAAAGCGATAAAGCGAGAAGCGAAAAAGCGAGAAGCGAAAAAGCCAGAAGCGATAAAGCGAGAAGCGATAAAGCGAGAAACGATAAAGCGGGAAGCGATAAAGCGAGAAGCGATAAAGCGAGAAGCGAAAAAGCGAGAAGCGAAAAGCGAGAAGCGAAAAAGCGATAAGCGAAAAAGCGAGAAGCGAAAAAGCGAGAAGCGATAAAGCGAGAAGCAATAAAGCGAGAAGCGATAAAGCGAGAAGCGATAAAGCGAGAATCGAAAAAGCGATAAGCGAAAAAGCGAAAAGCGATAAAGCGAGAAGCGATAAAGCGAGAAGCGATAAAGCGAGAAGCGAAAAAGCGAGAAGCGATAAAGCGAGAAGCGAAAAAGCGATAAGCGAAAAAGCGAGAAGCGATAAAGCGAGAAGCGATAAAGCGAGAAGCGATAAAGCGAGAAGCGATAAAGCGAGAAGCGATAAAGCGAGAAGCGATAAAGCGAGAATCGATAAAGCGAGAAGCGATAAAGCAAGAAGCGAAAAAGCGAGAAGCGATAAAGCGAGAAGCGATAAAGCGAGAAGCGAAAAAGCGAGAAGCGATAAAGCGAGAAGCGATAAAGCGAGAAGCGAAAAAGCGAGAAGCGAAAAAGCGAGAAGCGATAAAGCGAGAAGCGATAAAGCGAGAAGCGATAAAGCGAGAAGCGAAAAAGCGAGAAGCGATAAAGCGAGAAGCGAAAAAGCGATAAGCGAAAAAGCGAAAAGCGATAAAGCGAGAAGCGACAAAGCGAGAATCGCTAAAGCGAGAAGCGAAAAAGCGAGAAGCGATAAAGCTAGGAGCGATAAAGCGAGAAGCGATAAAGCGAGAAGCGAAAAAGCGATAAGCGAAAAAGCGAGAAGCGATAAAGCGAGAAGCGATAATGCGAGAAGCGAAAAAGCGATAAGCGAAAAAGCGATAAAGCGAGAAGCGAGAAGCGCTAAAGCGAGAAGCGATAAAGCGAGAAGCGAAAAAGCGATAAGCGAAAAAGCGAGAAGCGATAAAGCGAGAAGCAATAAAGCGAGAAGTGATAAAGCGATAAAGCGAGAAGCGAAAAAGCGATAAGCGAAAAAGCGAGAAGCGATAAAGCGAGAAGCGATAAAGCGAGAAGCGAAAAAGCGAGAAGCGAAAAAGCGAGAAGCGAAAAAGCGAAAAAGCGAGAAGCGATAAGGCGAGAAGCGATAAAGCGAGAAGCGATAAAGCGATAAAGCGAGAAGCGATAAAGCGAGAAGCGATAAAGCGAGAAGCGAAAAAGCGAGAAGCGATAAAGCGAGAAGCGAAAAAGCGAGAAGCGATAAAGCAAGAAGCGAAAAAGCGAGAAGCGATAAAGCGATAAAGCGAGAAGCGAAAAAGCGAGAAGCGATAAAGCGAGAAGCGATAAAGCGAGAAGCGAAAAAGCGAGAAGCGAAAAAGCGAGAAGCGATAAAGCGAGAAGCGAAAAAGCGAGAAGCGATAAAGCGAGAAGCGATAAAGCGAGAAGCGAAAAAGCGAAAAGCGATAAAGCGAGAAGCGAAAAAGCGATAAGCGAAAAAGCGAAAAGCGATAAAGCGAGAAGCGATAAAGCGAGAAGCGCTAAAGCGAGAAGCGAAAAAGCGAGAAGCGATAAAGCTAGAAGCGATAAAGCGAGAAGCGAAAAAGCGAGAAGCGAAAAAGCGAGAAGCGATAAAGCGAGAAGCGATAAAGCGAGAAGCGATAAAGCGAGAAGCGATAAAGCGAGAAGCGAAAAAGCGAGAAGCGATAAAGCGATAAAGCGAGAAGCGAAAAAGCGAGAAGCGATAAAGCGAGAAGCGATAAAGCGAGAAGCGAAAAAGCGAGAAGCGAAAAAGCGAGAAGCGATAAAGCGAGAAGCGAAAAAGCGAGAAGCGATAAAGCGAAAAGCGATAAAGCGAGAAGCGATAAAGCGAGAAGCGCTAAAGCGAGAAGCGAAAAAGCGAGAAGCGATAAAGCTAGAAGCGATAAAGCGAGAAGCGAAAAAGCGAGAAGCGAAAAAGCGAGAAGCGATAAAGCGAGAAGCGATAAAGCGAGAAGCGATAAAGCGAGAAGCGATAAAGCGAGAAGCGATAAAGCGAGAAGCGAAAAAGCGATAAGCGAAAAAGCGAAAAGCGATAAAGCGCGAAGCGATAAAGCGAGAAGCGAAAAAGCGAGAAGCGATAAAGCGAGAAGCGATAAAGCAAGAAGCGAAAAAGCGAGAAGCGATAAAGCGAGAAGCGATAAAGCGATAAAGCGAGAAGCGAAAAAGCGAGAAGCGATAAAGCGAGAAGCGATAAAGCGAGAAGCGAAAAAGCGAGAAGCGAAAAAGCGAGAAGCGATAAAGCGAGAAGCGAAAAAGCGAGAAGCGATAAAGCGAAAAGCGATAAAGCGAGAAGCGATAAAGCGAGAAGCGCTAAAGCGAGAAGCGAAAAAGCGAGAAGCGATAAAGCTAGAAGCGATAAAGCGAGAAGCGATAAAGCGAGAAGCGAAAAAGCGAGAAGCGATAAAGCGAGAAGCGATAAAGCTAGAAGCGATAAAGCGAGAAGCGAAAAAGCGATAAAGCGAGAAGCGAAAAAGCGAGAAGCGATAAAGCGAGAAGCGATAAAGCGAGAAGCGAAAAAGCGAGAAGCGAAAAAGCGAGAAGCGATAAAGCGAGAAGCGAAAAAGCGAGAAGCGATAAAGCGAAAAGCGATAAAGCGAGAAGCGATAAAGCGAGAAGCGCTAAAGCGAGAAGCGAAAAAGCGAGAAGCGATAAAGCTAGAAGCGATAAAGCGAGAAGCGAAAAAGCGAGAAGCGAAAAAGCGAGAAGCGATAAAGCGAGAAGCGATAAAGCGAGAAGCGATAAAGCGAGAAGCGATAAAGCGAGAAGCGAAAAAGCGAGAAGCGATAAAGCGAGAAGCGATAAAGCGAGAAGCGATAAAGCGAGAAGCGATAAAGCGAGAAGCGAAAAAGCGAGAAGCGATAAAGCGATAAAGCGAGAAGCGAAAAAGCGAGAAGCGATAAAGCGAGAAGCGATAAAGCGAGAAGCGAAAAAGCGAGAAGCGAAAAAGCGAGAAGCGATAAAGCGAGAAGCGAAAAAGCGAGAAGCGATAAAGCGAAAAGCGATAAAGCGAGAAGCGATAAAGCGAGAAGCGCTAAGGCGAGAAGCGAAAAAGCGAGAAGCGATAAAGCTAGAAGCGATAAAGCGAGAAGCGAAAAGCGAGAAGCGAGAAGCGAAAAAGCGAGAAGCGATAAAGTGAGAAGCGATAAAGCGAGAAGCGATAAAGCGAGAAGCGATAAAGCGAGAAGCGATAAAGCGAGAAGCGAAAAAGCGATAAGCGAAAAAGCGAAAAGCGATAAAGCGCGAAGCGATAAAGCGAGAAGCGAAAAAGCGAGAAGCGATAAAGCGAGAAGCGATAAAGCAAGAAGCGAAAAAGCGAGAAGCGATAAAGCGAGAAGCGATAAAGCGATAAAGCGAGAAGCGAAAAAGCGAGAAGCGATAAAGCGAGAAGCGATAAAGCGAGAAGCGAAAAAGCGAGAAGCGAAAAAGCGAGAAGCGATAAAGCGAGAAGCGATAAAGCGAGAAGCGATAAAGCGAGAAGCGCTAAAGCGAGAAGCGAAAAAGCGAGAAGCGATAAAGCTAGAAGCGATAAAGCGAGAAGCGAAAAAGCGAGAAGCGAAAAAGCGAGAAGCGATAAAGCGAGAAGCGATAAAGCGAGAAGCGAAAAAGCGAGAAGCGATAAAGCAAGAAGCGAAAAAGCGAGAAGCGATAAAGCGATAAAGCGAGAAGCGAAAAAGCGAGAAGCGATAAAGCGAGAAGCGATAAAGCGAGAAGCGAAAAAGCGAGAAGCGAAAAAGCGAGAAGCGATAAAGCGAGAAGCGAAAAAGCGAGAAGCGATAAAGCGAAAAGCGATAAAGCGAGAAGCGATAAAGCGAGAAGCGCTAAAGCGAGAAGCGAAAAAGCGAGAAGCGATAAAGCTAGAAGCGATAAAGCGAGAAGCGAAAAAGCGAGAAGCGAAAAAGCGAGAAGCGATAAAGCGAGAAGCGATAAAGCGAGAAGCGATAAAGCGAGAAGCGATAAAGCGAGAAGCGATAAAGCGAGAAGCGAAAAAGCGATAAGCGAAAAAGCGAAAAGCGATAAAGCGCGAAGCGATAAAGCGAGAAGCGAAAAAGCGAGAAGCGAAAAAGCCAGAAGCGATAAAGCGAGAAGCGATAAAGCGAGAAACGATAAAGCGAGAAGCGATAAAGCGAGAAGCGATAAAGCGAGAAGCGATAAAGCGAGAAGCGAAAAAGCGAGAAGCGAAAAGCGAGAAGCGATAAAGCGATAAGCGATAAAGCGAGAAACGATAAAGCGAGAAGCGAAAAAGCAATAAGCGAAAAAGCGATAAAGCGATAAGCGAAAAAGCGAGAAGCGATAAAGCGAGAAGCGATAAAGCGAGAAGCGATAAAGCGAGAAGCGATAAAGCGAGAAGCGATAAAGCGAGAAGCGAAAAGCGAGAAGCGATAAAGCGAGAAGCGATAAAGCGAGAAGCGAAAAAGCGATAAGCGAAAAAGCGAAAAGCGATAAAGCGCGAAGCGATAAAGCGATAAAGCGAGAAGCGAAAAAGCGAGAAGCGAAAAAGCCAGAAGCGATAAAGCGAGAAGCGATAAAGCGAGAAACGATAAAGCGGGAAGCGATAAAGCGATAAAGCGAGAAGCGATAAAGCGAGAAGCGAAAAAGCGAGAAGCGAAAAGCGAGATGCGAAAAAGCGATAAGCGAAAAAGCGAGAAGCGAAAAAGCGAGAAGCGATAAAGCGAGAAGCAATAAAGCGAGAAGCGATAAAGCGAGAAGCGATAAAGCGAGAATCGAAAAAGCGATAAGCGAAAAAGCGAAAAGCGATAAAGCGAGAAGCGATAAAGCGAGAAGCGATAAAGCGAGAAGCGAAAAAGCGAGAAGCGATAAAGCGAGAAGCGAAAAAGCGATAAGCGAAAAAGCGAGAAGCGATAAAGCGAGAAGCGATAAAGCGAGAAGCGATAAAGCGAGAAGCGATAAAGCGAGAAGCGATAAAGCGAGAAGCGATAAAGCGAGAATCGATAAAGCGAGAAGCGATAAAGCAAGAAGCGAAAAAGCGAGAAGCGATAAAGCGAGAAGCGATAAAGCGAGAAGCGAAAAAGCGAGAAGCGATAAAGCGAGAAGCGATAAAGCGAGAAGCGAAAAAGCGAGAAGCGAAAAAGCGAGAAGCGATAAAGCGAGAAGCGAAAAAGCGAGAAGCGATAAAGCGAGAAGCGATAAAGCGAGAAGCGAAAAAGCGAGAAGCGATAAAGCGAGAAGCGAAAAAGCGATAAGCGAAAAAGCGAAAAGCGATAAAGCGAGAAGCGACAAAGCGAGAATCGCTAAAGCGAGAAGCGAAAAAGCGAGAAGCGATAAAGCTAGGAGCGATAAAGCGAGAAGCGATAAAGCGAGAAGCGAAAAAGCGATAAGCGAAAAAGCGAGAAGCGATAAAGCGAGAAGCGATAATGCGAGAAGCGAAAAAGCGATAAGCGAAAAAGCGATAAAGCGAGAAGCGAGAAGCGCTAAAGCGAGAAGCGATAAAGCGAGAAGCGAAAAAGCGATAAGCGAAAAAGCGAGAAGCGATAAAGCGAGAAGCGATAAAGCGAGAAGCGATAAAGCGATAAAGCGAGAAGCGAAAAAGCGATAAGCGAAAAAGCGAGAAGCGATAAAGCGAGAAGCGATAAAGCGAGAAGCGAAAAAGCGAGAAGCGAAAAAGCGAGAAGCGAAAAAGCGAAAAAGCGAGAAGCGATAAGGCGAGAAGCGATAAAGCGAGAAGCGATAAAGCGAGAAGCGATAAAGCGAGAAGCGATAAAGCGAGAAGCGAAAAAGCGAGAAGCGATAAAGCGAGAAGCGAAAAAGCGAGAAGCGATAAAGCAAGAAGCGAAAAAGCGAGAAGCGATAAAGCGATAAAGCGAGAAGCGAAAAAGCGAGAAGCGATAAAGCGAGAAGCGATAAAGCGAGAAGCGAAAAAGCGAGAAGCGAAAAAGCGAGAAGCGATAAAGCGAGAAGCGAAAAAGCGAGAAGCGATAAAGCGAGAAGCGATAAAGCGAGAAGCGAAAAAGCGAGAAGCGATAAAGCGAGAAGCGAAAAAGCGATAAGCGAAAAAGCGAAAAGCGATAAAGCGAGAAGCGATAAAGCGAGAAGCGCTAAAGCGAGAAGCGAAAAAGCGAGAAGCGATAAAGCTAGAAGCGATAAAGCGAGAAGCGAAAAAGCGAGAAGCGAAAAAGCGAGAAGCGATAAAGCGAGAAGCGATAAAGCGAGAAGCGATAAAGCGAGAAGCGATAAAGCGAGAAGCGAAAAAGCGAGAAGCGAAAAAGCGAGAAGCGAAAAAGCGAAAAAGCGAGAAGCGATAAGGCGAGAAGCGATAAAGCGAGAAGCGATAAAGCGATAAAGCGAGAAGCGATAAAGCGAGAAGCGAAAAAGCGAGAAGCGATAAAGCGAGAAGCGAAAAAGCGAGAAGCGAAAAAGCGAGAAGCGATAAAGCGAGAAGCGATAAAGCGAGAAGCGATAAAGCGAGAAGCGAAAAAGCGAGAAGCGAAAAGCGAGAAGCGATAAAGCGAGAAGCGATAAAGCGGGAAGCGATAAAGCGAGAAGCGAAAAAGCGAGAAGCGAAAAGCGAGAAGCGAGAAGCGATAAAGCGAAAAGCGATAAAGCGAGAAGCGAAAAAGCGAGAAGCGAAAAGCGAGAAGCGAAAAGCGAGAAGCGATAAAGCGAGAAGCGATAAAGCGAGAAGCGATAAAGCGAGAAGCGAAAAAGCGAGAAGCAATAAAGCGAGAAGCGATAAAGCGAGAAGCGATAAAGCGAGAAGCGATAAAGCGAGAAGCGATTAAGCGAGAAGCGATAAAGCGAGAAGCGATAAAGCGAAAAAGCGATAAGCGAAATAGCGAGAAGCGATAAAGCGAGAAGCGATAAAGCGAGAAGCGAAAAAGCGATAAGCGAAAAAGCGAGAAGCGATAAGGCGAGAAGCGATAAAGCGATAAAGCGAGAAGCGATAAAGCGATAAAGCGAGAAGCGATAAAGCGAGAAGCGATAAAGCGAGAAGCGATAAAGCGAGAAGCGATAAAGCGAGAAGCGATAAAGCGAAAAGCGATAAAGCGAGAAGCGAAAAAGCGAGAAGCAAAAAAGCGTTAAGCGAAAAAGCGAGAAGCGAAAAAGCGCGAAGCGAAAAAGCGAGAAGCGATACAGCGAGAAGCGAAAAAGCGAGAAGCGAAAAGCGAGAAGCGATAAAGCGAGAAGCGAAAAAGCGAGAAGCGATAAAGCGAGAAGCGATAAAGCGAGAAGCGAAAAGCGAGAAGCGATAAAGCGATAAAGCGAGAAGCGAGAAGCGATAAAGCGAGAAGCGAAAAAGCGATAAGCGAAAAAGCGAGAAGCGATAAAGCGAGAAGCGATAAAGCGAAAAGCGATAAAGCGAGAAGCGATAAAGCGAGAAGCGATAAAGCGAGAAGCGATTAAGCGAGAAGCGATAAAGCGAGAAGCGATAAAGCGAGAAGCGAAAAAGCGATAAACGAAAAAGCGAGAAGCGATAAGGCGAGAAGCGATAAAGCGAGAAGCGATAAAGCGATAAAGCGAGAAGCGATAAAGCGAGAAGCGATAAAGCGAGAAGCGAAAAAGCGATAAAGCGAGAAGCGAAAAAGCGAGAAGCGATAAAGCGAGAAGCGATAAAGCGAAAAGCGATAAAGCGAGAAGCGATAAAGCGAGAAGCGAAAAAGCGAGAAGCGATAAAGCGATAAGCGAAAAAGCGAGAAGCGAAAAAGCGCGAAGCGAGAAGCGATACAGCGAGAAGCGATAAAGCGAGAAGCGAAAAAGCGAGAAGCGATAAAGCGAGAAGCGAAAAAGCGATAAGCGAAAAAGCGAGAAGCGATAAAGCGAGAAGCGAAAAAGCGAGAAGCGATAAAGCGAGAAGCGAAAAAGCGATAAGCGAAAAAGCGAGAAGCGATAAAGCGAGAAGCGAAAAAGCGAGAAGCGATAAAGCGAGAAGCGATAAAGCGAGAAGCGAAAAAACGATAAGCGAAAAAGCGAGAAGCGATAAAGCGAGAAGCGAGAAGCGATAAAGCGAGAAGCGAAAAAGCGAGAAGTGAAAAAGCAAGAAGCGATAAAGCGAGAAGCGAAAAAGCGAGAAGCGATAAAGCGATAAGCGAAAAAGCGAGAAGCGAAAAAGCGAGAAGCGATAAAGCGAGAAGCGAAAAAGCGAAAAGCGAGAAGCGATAAAGCGAGAAGCGATAAAGCGAGAAGCGATAAAGCGAGAAGCGATAAAGCGAGAAGCGATAAAGCGAGAAGCGATAAAATGAGAAGCGATTAAGCGAGAAGCGATAAAGCGAGAAGCGATAAAGCGAAAAAGCGATAAGCGAAAATGCGAGAAGCGATAAAGCGAGAAGCGATAAAGCGAGAAGCGAAAAAGCGATAAGCGAAAAAGCGAGAAGTGAAAAAGCGAGAAGCGATAAAGCGAGAAGCGATAAAGCGAGAAGCGAGAAGCGATAAAGCGAGAAGCGAAAAAGCGATAAGCGAAAAAGCGAGAAGCGATAAAGCGAGAAGCGAAAAAGCGAGAAGCGATAAAGCGAGAAGCGATAAAGCGAGAAGAGAAAAGCGAGAAGCAAAAAAGCGAGAAGCGATAAAGCGAGAAGCGATAAAGCGAGAAGCGATAAAGCGAGAAGCGAAAAAGCGAGAAGCGATAAAGCGAGAAGCGAAAAAGCGAGAAGCGATTAAGCGAGAAGCGATAAAGCGAGAAGCGAAAAGCGAGAAGCGATAAAGCGAGAAGCGATAAAGCGAGAAGCAAAAAAGCGAGGAGCGAAAAAGCGATAAGCGAAAAGCGAGAAGCAAAAAAGCGAGAAGCGATAAAGCGATAAAGCGAGAAGCGAAAAAGCGAGAAGCGATAAAGCGATAAGCGAAAAAGCAAGAAGCGAAAAAGCGAGAAGCGAAAAAGCGAGAAGCGATAAAGCGAGAAGCAAAAAAGCGAGAAGCGAAAAAGTGAGAAGCAAAAAAGCGAGAAGCGATAAAGCGAGAAGCGATAAAGCGAGAAGCGATAAAGCGAGAAGCGATAAAGCGAGAAGCGAGAAGCGATAGAGCGAGAAACGAAAAAGCGAGAAGCGATAAAGCGAGAAGCGAAAAAGCGAGAAGCAAAAAAGCGAGAAGCGAAAAAACGAGAAGCGATAAGCGATAAGCGAAAAAGCGAGAAGCGATAAAGCGAGAAGCAAAAAAGCGAGAAGCGATAAAGCGAGAAGCGAAAAAGTGAGAAGCGAAAAAGCGAGAAGCGATAAAGCGAGAAGCGATAAAGCGAGAAGCGAAAAAGCGAGAAGCGAAAAGCGAGAAGCGATAAAGGGAGAAGCGATAAAGCGAGAAGCGGTAAAGCGAGAAGCGAAAAAGCGAGAAGCGAAAAAGCGATAAGCGAAAAAGCAAGAAGCGAAAAAGCGAGAAGCGATAAAGCGAGAAGCGAAAAAGCGAGAAGCGATAAAGCGAGAAGCGAAAAAGCGAGAAGCGAGAAGCGAGAAGCGATAAAGTGAGAAGCGAAAAAGCGAGAAGCGATAAAGCGAGAAGCGAAAAAGCGAGAAGCGATAAAGCGAGAAGCGAAAAAGCGAGAAGCGAGAAGCGAGAAGCGAGAAGCGATAAAGTGAGAAGCGAAAAAGCGAGAAGCGATAAAGCGAAAAGCGAGAAGCAAAAAAGCGAGAAGCGAAAAGCGAGAAGAGAAAATTTCATAAAAATTGGTAATTTGTATGGGAGCTACCCTCAAAAAATTTTTCTTTAGAGTGTAGGTCTTATTGCACAATTATTTTTTGTAGAACATTTGATGTCGATAGCTGTTATAGTTTCCGAGATATAGCGAATAAAATATTTATTCAAATTTGTGCAACTGTAGGAAAAATACCACTTTCCCTGATCCTCTCTGAAAAAAAAAAATTTCATTATTCAGATCCCTACTCTAAGAGAGTCTTTGCCAAGTTTTGTGGCAAGAGTGACTATATTTCCTGAGATATATAGGGATATATGCACGGATTTTGTCCTAAAAAATATGGGTTGTTTTGAGTTTTCGCTTATATGTATCTCGGTCAATGGTAAAACAATTTTGCTGATTTTAAATAGTGATTGTCTCCCGGATATTTCTAATAGTTTGACACCAATAACTGGTTCGTATCTTTTTATTTGACTCCGGAAACTTGATTTCAACAGACAGACAGACGGACAGATGTGTAGACGGTCATGGATATATCAACTTCCCTATCTATAAGAATTGAGAATATATATACTTTATGGAGTCGCAAATGGATAATAAAGAAATTACAAACGGAATGACAAACTGATATATACCCTTATCACTATTTGAAGGGTATAATTAAGAAATTTCCTGGCAGAGATTCTTGCAGTGATGAAGGCCGCTGCGAAAAGAAAGCAAGATACCTTTTCGAGAGCCAGGGCAACGCTTATATTATTAGGTTTAGGCTCGTGGCTTACTTTAATCATGCTCTCATTAACCAACGCCTGCACACTATGTTAGGTTCTGTTGGGAACCTTGCCACTGTGATGATACTGTCATTGAAATTGCTTTGGGCTTGTGAGGAGGATAAGTTAGAGTGTGAGCTAATAAGTTTCATATTTATACGGAAATATTAGTCTTCAATAAGGTTGGATACGCATACCCACTACGATGTAAGATATGTGGCCAACGAGTGAAGTAGCACATATGTATATGTGCGAACAAAGACAAAATATACACCTTATCTGCTGATTCCGAATGCTGCAGATATACCGACAAAGGTAGCTGGGGAGGTGTTTTCACCATGGACTTGGTGAGGCGTCTTGCTGCAGGCTGGGAAGTAGCATTAAATTCATCAATCATGTGAAGGGGGTGGGTTATAGGTAGCTTTTCGCAGAGTTTGGCGCTTGCGCGTAGCTTGGCTCACACCTATTCTGTTTTTTCTCTGCTTCTTCTGTTAAACACCATTTTAGTATATTTTTCCTAAAATTTTTTTAAATAGTGCCGAATGTGATATCCGCATTAAATAAAAGAAATAAAAAAAAATTTAACTGTTCTCCCTCTTATTTTCTCTGAAAGGACTCACAGTGGAACTAAAGGTCCCTGAGTGGAAGTTGCCTTGTAAACTTTTCCTAAGCTAAATCATTTGTTGTGTGAACTTATTTTGTTTCATATATATACTCAAAAATTATTTATGTAAAATCAACTGGAAATTTATTTAAAATAAATGGATTTTCATTAAAAAACCGTCCAACAAGATATTCATTAAAATTAACAAAATATTTTATTTGAATTCAGACAACAAAAAATTAACTTACATATTCGTCTAAAATTAACTAGATATTTAGTAATTTATAGCAAAACACAAACTATGAGAAAAATAATAACAAAGTTAAATATTACTAAACACTAACTGACAAAACTAACTGCAACCGAAAATCAGTATTTTTGTTTAGTTGAAGCTTTAAATAAATAACCCTTCAAATCATTTTAAAAAATATTTTATTAAAATTGAACTGTTTTTTTAATTTAAAAACCATCTAATGTAAAACTTCCTAAATAACCTACAGTCAGTTACTGTAATAATTTGTATATTTTACTTTTCAACTTCTTAAGCCTTAAAAGTGATCATTGTAATTAGCAAATTTGTATATTTTTTATATGCAATATTAAGTGAAGTCGTTTTTACCATGCCTCTTTGCATTTGTTGAGAAAAAATTTCGAATGCCCAGTTAGAACTTACTTAGCCAGTCTCACTGTAGCAATATCTCTTAGCAGACAGTTTTTAAAAATCAGCTTAATTTGGCAACTGCAAATCGAGATACAAGAAAAGCCTGACACCAAAAATTTTTTAAGGCAAAATCTCTGATGACTATTGCCAAAAAATTTTAAAACATACGAGGGTTACATTTTTTTTTTTAATGCTTAAGGTTTTTCCAATCTCACGATAGGTCACATGACGATATCTCAACATCAGTTCACGCTTAGCATCAATAATTTTCGGAACAACAACTGATTTTGGACGACCTCCGCGAAATTAGTCTTGGAGTGAACTACGACCACGACTAAAACTGGTCCTTGATGGAGCTTCATCGCCAAAAACAGAATTGAGTTCATCCATGCACTGTTGCTGAGTTAATCCACGTCAAAAGTTGTAAAAATTAATCGCACGAAAATGCTCACGATTTAATTCCATTTTTGGGTCGAGTTGAATCTTTTAACTTACTGTAAATAAGACAAATAGCACTCGTATGTCAAAACGTTCTGAGTACATATAACCTAGAAAATGTCAAACTTTACGATAGAGCTGCCAGTTGTCAGATTGCAACACAAGTTTTGCCAAATCCCGAAACATACAAGGCAAACCTACTACTCCTTAGAAATGACAGCCTAAAATGAAAAAGAAATTTTTTTGGTAAGAGCGAGAAAAATGGCAGTCGCCCTACAATAACGAAAACTATTTGCAGAAGTATGTTACGCCTTATTTCGGAAATTTTATGATTATGTATGAAACTCGTATGCGGTCCACAATTTCAAAAAACATTTATTGGAATAAAAACAAAGTGGATGGTAGTTCCCATACAAACGAACAAATTTGCGAAATTATAAATGTGCTATAACTTGAAAATCAATACATCTATCCAATTGCATGTTTTGTATATTTACAGAATTTTAGGGAATAAAACTTTATACAAACTGACAATTTGTTAAGTATTTAATACCCTACATCGCGAAACTAATATAAAAAAACTAAAAATTTTTTTTATTATTTATTTAGCTGTAACACAATTTTTTGCTTTATTATTAAATTAATTATTATACTAACACATATGCATGTACAAAAAGAAACTTTTAAAAGTTACTTGCATGCACTCTCTTTCTCTTTTAACACTCATACGTACATGTACTCACATACACTCTTTATTTAAAGTCTCTTGCGCGTATACTTTATGTGTAAATAAAAATATTCATTCGCACACCTGTAAGCTATGGTTATGTATTTAGTGGCTTCACGGTTGTTTTTTGTCATAATATTATCGGTGGCACTTTAGGTATATTTTTTCACCAGTTTGACTTTATACGTGTGTTTTGCTGCTGCTGTTTAGTTAAAATTGTGTTGACATTATTATATGATGTTTGTGGTTGGTCGGTTTGAGAGTGTTTTATATATTTAGCGTTTGTTGTTTTTGCTTTCAAATTTTTTTTTAAATAAATTTTATAGCTTTCAACGGACACCTACTATTAAGGCTAATGAGTGTGGTTAATTAAAAGCGATTTTAATTAAGCGAATTTTATGCACAAGCTATAAGAGGTAAATGAATAAACAAGCAGATTCAAAGTTTTTAAAATTAAATAAAATGAATTTATGAAAGCTTTGGTCTGTAGAGGCCAGCTATTTTATATTCTACACCTTTAATTTTGTATTCTACCTAACTTTTAATAAATGTATGCAAGCCACGATGACCTTTGAAAAATAAGGCCGTACAGGGCTCTTGGTAAATTTTATAGAATTTAATGAAAATCTTCTACAAGTATTTTCTTTTTTATGTAAAATTCAAAAACATAAATTTTTTTTATGAAGGCAATAAAGTTTCTTATTGTATTGAAAATAATTTTATGCCAAAAGTTAACATTAGGCTAAAGCAGCATTGAATATTAATTCAATAAAATATTAATTTAAGAATTTTTTTGCGCTGGACATGAATAGATAACTAAGTAAGCTCTTACATATTTCTACATTTAAAATAGTAGAGAAGATTTCTTCATTTTAATACTAAAAAAATGAACATTAAAACATGGTTCGGGCAAATATAAAAACTAGTTCTATTAGCCCACTTTTATCAATCAATACTCAAGTTTTAGACTTAATCTATTTTTAACATCGAAAGCAATTTTACATTTTCAAAGAATAAATAATTTTCTTTTATTATTTACTAGCCCTCCTGAAATTAAACTTAAAAATTTTTGATATTTGTGTGAAAGTGTACAATTGTAAGTGTGTTATTAGACAAAACGAAAAACATATGAAAAAAATAAAAACAAATAAAAAACGAGAACGAAAACGAAAACAGGAAAAAATAATTTTACAGCCACAATTTTACGATTGTGGCTTGGCTGATGCCAAACGATTTCCACATGAGCACGTACAGCCGGAAATATTAAAGATAACTTTCAAAAACATGACGTTATGGTATAATAATAATACATATGTATGTATGTGCAAAAGTAGGTGTACATATGTGCACACAACTTAATAGAAATGCAAACGTTAAGACAAATTTGTTTGTATGTTGGATTGAAAAATAAAAGAAATTAAGAACAAATTAGAAAAGAGAAAAACAATTGCATAAAGCTAAACCAACAAATAAAAGAAAAAAAGAAACCACCGGAAATATTGCAGACCAAACTATTGCAATTTGAAAGATTTCAAAATTTTAGTTAAAAAAACTTAAAAAGAAAGTAGTTTGGTTTTCTATTTTACAAAGTCATATGTCATAAAAGATACACATAGAAAATTTGGTGGGTAAAAGATAGTCAAAAAGGTTTTTCTTGCTTTAAAAAATTTTCAATCGTTTCACTAAAAACCGCTTGGTACTAAAAAGTTTTAATTAAAATAAAACAACCTTCATCCTACGACCTTAAAATACGATAATAAAACCTTTTTGACGATTAAACTATAACCTTATATTCATCACTGGTTAAACGATCATAACATTAATGTCGAATCAAATGACTTTGACTAATATCAAAGGCTTCAGCTACTGACTTTCAGTTTGGACTTTAGATAAGTTTTGCCATGTACAGATTCCTTACCACAGGGAACTGTGGCAATTAGATAAACAAAAAGTACTTTATTTTAATTTTTGGTACCTTTTTTCGCTTTTTAAGATATTAAGCCATAAAATTAAGAATTAGTGATCCATTTAGGGATTGGAAGTTAACTAAGTGGACAATAACTCTTACTTTGACATTTTTAAGTTTTGTAAGATTATGAGTCAATAAAAATTGAATTAAAGCGTATTGTTCAGCTTTAGCGGTCTGAAGTCAACTATGTAAGGCAAAAATGTTTTTTTGCGGTTTTTTCCATTATTTGGGATTATGCGTCAAAGAAAAATATTTCTATCATATTTCGGAGCCTAAGAATTATTAACCCACATTGAGCTCAATATACAATAAGATGGTCAAAAACCACTTCTCCAGATATTTTAGAACTTTTTCCATTATTTGGGATTATGAGTCCTTAAATACAACACTAAGGCCTTGTAATGTCAACACGGGGTCATTTAGACTCTACTTGACAGTTTGCGTGTAGCAAACTACAAGGCCTTGTAAACCAAATTGAGGCCGAGAGTCCATTAAGTGATTAAAAAGTACATCTTTTACATTTTTGGTACTCCTTCCACTCTTTTTGGACCAAACTCATAAATAGGACATAAAGTTAGGGATTTTTAACCCAGAAGAAAGACCAAAGCCAAATAGATGGGCAAGAAGTATTTTTTTAACACATTTATGACACTTTGTGGCCTTTTATAATGTTAGGAGTCTAAAAAATTAAATTGGTCACAATTCAACTAAATGAAAAAAAGTCCTTTTTCCATATTTTGGTTAATTTTGCATTATTTGATGTTATTAATCTAAAAAATTAGCCTTAAAATATAAAATTAAGGACTATAAATTTAGATTGATATCGAAAGTAAATTAGTCAGTTGAAATTACTTTTACCACATTTTTTGAACTTTTTTCTACTTTTTGATAATATTTATTAGCCTTAGAATATGAGTAAGGACTATAAGCTCAGACTAAGCTCAAAAACCAAATGATGGTCAAAAAATATATTTCAAAATTTGAGGTTAAATGTATCTTTTGAGATTAATGGTCTTAAAAAAATTCGTGGCTTTACTTATCTTAATACAAACGTCGAAAGTCGACCAAGGGGACAAAAAGCCTTTTTTTAATATTTGTATTCTGACCCCTGGAGATGAAATTAAAAGATTTAGGTCAAAACTCTATAAGGTGGCCTTAGAGAACTTTTTTCGCATTTTTTGTACCTTTTTGCTTCTTTTGGGATGTTGAGTCGAAAAAAATCAAGAGTTTAATCCCATACATGTAGAGTTCGAAAGTCAGCTTTCACCAATTGGGATCCTTTTTACATGAAATGAAATGTTGACGAATGTAGATATCGGAAGTCATTTAAGAAAACAAACAAAAATTCCCATTTAAGAAACTTTTTGAACTTCTTTTAGATTATGAGTTTAAAGATAAGTAACCCATATAGATGCCCAAAAATACTTGAATGTGTAAATATTTTTTTGAAAGTGCTGCTACTTTTTTGCTGTCTCAAGATTATGAGATTTGAAATGTTGAGGCCGAAAGTCACTTAAGTGTGTAAAATACCTTTTTTACATTTCCGTTATTTTAATGTATTTTTTCAAACTATCTTTAAGTCCGGAGACATGAATTAAAGGTTCTTCAACTCTGTAGAGATCGGCAGTTTACTAAGTGAAAAAAACTTTCTTGACATTTCCTAAACTTTTTTTTATCTTTTTTCAAGTTAGGATTGTGAAGTGATAAAATTAAGGTATCCTTTTTGAGACTAGAACATCAGTACCATAAAGGTAAGGACTTTTAATTCAAATTTTAAATCTAAAATATTCTTTTAAGCCTTACTAAAGGTAAAAGTCATACAAAAATTTTAAATTTTAAAAGAAAACAGCACTTCGAAAGAAGCAAAATAATTGTTAGTATCATTTATCTGTGCCAATATTAAAATTTCTCCAAGTGTGTCTGAATATAATTCAATTTGTTGAATAACACTTTTACGCCCGTTAACCAACAGGAATTCTTAGCAAAATTCAAATATGTTCATAATACAACACGCTCGCTAAAAATTTACAATTTTTGTTAGAATGTTATAAGTATAATGTTTATATGAATGTTAGTATTTGTGTGTTTGTGTGGTTTCATCTTTCCTTTTTGTTTCTTGTATGTTAAGTAAATATTTGATTTTTGCATTAAAGTCAATTTGCTTTCATGATTCTGTAATTCATTGTTTACATTTATTTACCAAAAAATGTTGATGCAGACATGAAGCCTTAACTTTTTGGAAATACAACTATAACATAATATCAGTAAGACTAACAGAATTATTAACAACACGGACGTTCCTGACAACAGCATAGCATCATCATTATCATCATCCTTGGTGCTTTAGTCTTCTTTAAACAACTATTTTGTGCTTTAAGTTCTTATATTTGTTTACTTTAATGTTTTGCCTTTTCGTTTTCCTCAACAAGTAAAATCAAAGAAAATAAAACAATACAACATTTAATGTTGTTGTTGTTTGCATGTGACTTTAATTTCTTCGTGCCAATATTTTCTTTTTTCGTATTTTAAACAAAATTTTTTTATTCTTTTAAAATATTTACGCTTCTCACTCCTGAGCATCTGCATTATTGTAATTGTTTGTTTAGAAATACATAAGTGTTTGTGTGTAAAAGCGAAACATATTTTCTACTTATTCTCAGTGCATGTGTACGTATATAAGAATGTTTAAATAAATATTTTATAAAATTATCTGTTTATTTTATTTTCTGTTTTCTATTGCATTTACACACAACTCTGAAAGTGTATATGGAAGTGTATAAGTGAGTATAATTGTATTTACTCTTACATTTTTTTCTTATTTGAATATGTTAGTGCTTAAACTAACAATTGAAATTAAATCTCAGATTTTTAAAGTAATTTAATTTTTTTATTTGTTCAGGCATAAAATATTTTTTTTGAAAAATTTTATTTAGAATGTATTAAGTACACTCAAAAAATTTTTAAGGTAAAATCAACTGGAAATCTATTTAAAATAACTGGATATTCATTTAAAAACCGTCCAACAAGATATTCATTAAAATTAACAAAATATTTAATTTAAATTCAAACATCAAAAAATCAACTTACATGTTAGTCTAAAATTAACTAGATTTTCTGTCATTTACAGCAAAACACAAACTATTAGAAAAATAACAACAAAGTTAAATATTACCAAAAAAATAACTTTAACTGAAAACCAGTAGCTGAAGCTTTAAATAACCCTTTAAATCAGTTAAAAAAAATATTGTATTAAAATTTAATGGTTTTTTCATTTAAAAACAATTTTACGGAATACTTCCTAAATAACTTACAGTCAGTTACTGTAATAATTTTTTGAGTGTAATATACAAATACCGATTAAACTATACTAGACATGGATATAAGAGATATTTTATTATTTTAATGTAATATACAAAGTAATAGAGAGTGAAGTGTTATACTTTTTTATAAAAAATATAAATGTGATCATGTCCAGTAAAAGATCTACCAAGATCGAAGTTTTAAATGTTTAAAAAGAAAATATTTTTGTTTTGTACAGGAAAACAAAATGTTGTTTTATATTTCCTAAAATAAATAAATTCAAGCTAACTTTTGGAGCTGTTACAAATTTTTCTTGTTTAAGCTAGTTTTTTAGCATTTCTCTTTATTTATTATTCATTCCACTAAGCACCGTTTCCTTTTAGCACGCTACTAGCTGGTAATAAATAGCAGAAAATATTAACTAAAATGAAAAAATTGTTTGTTTTGAACTTAGTTTTTTTGTCAAATGGCCACATTCAACGTAAATTCATTCTTGCTAAAGTGTGTAGCGTTTTCTATTTTAAATTCATTTTTGATGTGATTTCCTATTTTAATTCGATCAAAAAATAATCTCATAAAAGTATTTTTTAACTTTGCAATGAAAAAGTGCTTTCATTGATGTTGAAGTAGCTAAAAAGAAAGCTTAAGCAATAGTAAATCGGTGGATGAGCCGAGCGAATGAGGACTTTCCGAAACTTGGTGTCAGAAATTGGAGAAGGAGCGCAAAATATCGAATCTGCAGGAAATCGATTCTTAGTTCGGCTAACACAACAAACGTTCTGTAAATGATTAAATAGTAGCAAAAAACAAGAGGGAAAAAAATGTAGGTGATTTTTTTAGTTTTGTTCGAATAAGAACAGACAGTAGCTAGAATTCTCAAAACTTTATTTGTGTCAATAAAAAGCGAGATATCATACTTCCCAGCAAAAACTGTTGCTTCGCCGTAGGTAGGTTTGTTGTTTGCTTACGTACGGCATGATATTCGTTCGCAATGTCCCACTTAGTTGCATTTCGTGTTAAGCGCTTATGACGGCGCTATGAATATGCAGTTAATTCATGCAACTTTAGTCCTTCTTTAGTTGTTGAAATTTACTGCGTCATCGAAATAAATTTTTTGTCGTGTTATTATGATCGTTACCTGACGAAAAATCAAAAGTTGTTTACTCTCTGCCTTACAGTAGTGCTTCTTAGTATGCACTTTAGTAAGCGAGTGTGTAAAAGAATAAAAGTTTTACATTTACTGCCATACACAATTGCATTTATTAAGGGAATAGATAAGTGCTTGCCGCAAAGCGCGCTATTATACTAGAAAAAGTATGTGCTGCTTACAAAATCTCGATTATTTTTTGCTGGGTTATAATCGAAAAAACTTAAGAGAAATCAAATGCTTAAGGCATTAAAAATTCCGCAAATACTCCCATTACTAACGTTTGAAATTAAGAGCTTTTAAAACAGCGTAGTAATTACTTTGTAACATAAATATTTAAATAAAAATATGTAAATTTATATAGAAAATATAAAATGAACATCTGAGGAAACAAAATTATATAGTAATTTTAAATTCTAATAGGATGGAAAATTTTTTCGCGTAACAAATATAGTATCCCAGGAAAAATAATCGAAATTTTGTAAGCAGTAAATACTTTTTCTTTTCCCTTAATAAATGCAATGTGTGTGACAAGTATTAGAAAACTTTTACTCTTTTACACACTCGCTTACTGAAGTGCTACTAAAAAGCACTACTGTAAATCAGTGAGTAAAAAACATTAATTTTTCGTTAAGTTACGTACATAATAACACGCCAAAACATTTATTTCGATGACGCAATAAATTTCAACAACTAAGGAAGTACTAAAGTTATATGAATAAACTGCATATTCATAGCGCTGAAATAAGCGCTTAACACGAAATGCAACTAAGTAGGACATCGCGAACAAATATCATGCCATACGTAAGCAGGTTTGTAAGCTTTGTCATCTTGATATTCCCTTACAAAATGACCTACAGCGAAGCAGCAGTTTTTGCTGGGATGAAACGAATTGAAATGGTAAACTTTTTTATATCTTTTTAAGAAGCGTAATTAGTCCTTTTAAAATTAATAAAAAAAAATTGCATATCAATTTTTAAATTATTGCAATTTTTAGATGCAGTCGGCAGAATGTTTCATTTTTCGTCGCATGCGCGTCGCCATACAAACGGTTTGTATATTATAAAAAAAATCCTTACAAACTATGTAGGTGTTTTTATTCAATATATTACTTCAAAAATGCTTATAAGCGAATATTAAATAAACAAATTTTTAAACTTTTTTAAATTTTTCCCCTTAAAATGTCCCATTTTTTATTCTGGGTATAGTTATATACAAATATTAAAAAATATGTTTTTAACGAGTTATCTGTTTAAAATTTTCCATCAATAACAATAGTATAAAAGAAAAGTATAAAAGGAAAATACATTTGTTCCAGGCACTTCAAATGGCGTATTATAAGCAGCAATTTTAAAGTTAACATGTGGCTTCTTAAAATTATATTCTCTATGGTGATCAGCCAATGGTCTTAAAAAACCCTTAAATGAAAAACTGCCGCTATAAAGGACGATGACTAAAAACAAACTACGGTTTGGTTGTAAAAAGTAATTATATAATATATATTATAATAAATATTATCCTAGAGTGTCTTTGTAAATCCTAAAGTATAATTTAATGTCTTTTCAATGACGTTTTCTGGCCTAATCAATAACCGCAAATAAAGAAAGGTACTTTGATAGAGATAACTCACAGCCCTTAAAGCCTGTTACCCACTATGTAGAAATTGTTTTAAAAATTGCATTAATACTAAATTTCTCAATGTCCGTAAAGATCCTTGACCTAGAACCAATTAAGGCAATATATTATCCAAAAAAGTGAAATAGGCAATATTATGGGAAGTAAACATTAATTAACGGATATGATCAAATGCGACTTTTACTTTACGAAAAAATTCATACTTTCATTTGACGAAATTCCTTGGCATTCTCTGGAGCTGTTACTTAAGTAAGAAATTTTATAACGATAAAAAGATAAGACAAAAAAAATAAAATAAAAGCAGCTTTGATTCTTTAAATATTTTCATTTGGCAACACATATGCCTCCAAGGTAGAGAAAATTCCACAAACTCAAAAAAAAAAATCCTACAAACGATAACTTCCCTTCCATTGTATTTATATTAAAAACAGAAACATTCACACAGTTTTTCTAGTTTCACCTGTTAAATGAGGAATTTTAAATAAAGGGGAAAATATTTACATATATGTAAAGCTATATTTACACTACCTGAGTTATCATCTGAGGTTCACAACTGAGATTCATTTGTATATAACTTGTCTGTTCTTAGTTGTTAATATTTTTGTCTAATCTCAGTTGAAAATAGAACGTATTCAATTTTCAAACTTTTTAACGTCTGAGTTTTAAATTTAAGTTTCTAAAAGTTACCGGATTAAATGCTTGCTTTTGTATTGTACTAGTTTAATAACTTTTATAATTAGTTTAACAACTTTTATAATTAGTAAAAATACAAAATTGTTTTTTGATATCATAAAAATTTAAACTAATATTTTTGACACTCAACTCAGTATATGATGACAAACATTTTTTTCAAAAACACTTTATTTTAATTATGGCCATAATTTTGAAGGCCGTTAGACGTCTTAAGAGTATAATAAAATATTTAAAAAAATTGCGTTCATATAACCATTACAAGAATTTTATAAGAAAAAGCGAATAGCGAATCTTGGTTTGTTGGATTCTTAAAAAAACTTGAACGTTTTGGTTTGCGTATAGTAATTCTCAATTTGTTTATTGAGGTTATTATATAAAGACAGAAAATATTCATGAGTTTTTTAAGAATATGGGTTGAAGTCTACTGATGATTTGGTGTAAGAACCAATGAAATGCATATAGGCAAACTTAACCAACAACAAAACCTATAAATAAATAAGAAAAAGTTTTAGCAAAAAATAAATTGCTGGTTGGCCGCTTTACGCAAAAATGTATTTATGAATTGCGTATAAGCAATATAGATTATACCCAGTACAGATTCGTCATACGCACCATGCGCATCGAATCGTGTACATTTAAGTTTAATTTGAATAAAATAAAGGGTGACCAGACATTTCGAGGCTCTTGATAGTCCAGCGGGAAAGCTTAAAGGTATGGATAGTATGCTTAGACATATTTTTGAATAAAAAGTAAATAATCTAACTAAGAAAACTTTCGGGTTGTTCATTAAAATATTTTTTAAATTTAATTGAATATTTTTTATTATTATTTTTCAAATTTTTTTTTTTTTTTAAATCCCCGTAATTACCTTTGTCTATTTTTGAGAAGCTCTTAAACTGGCCTAAAGTTATAATTAAACAAAAGTAAACATTAATTGGAGATATGGCTAAGCCGAATATTAAAAACAAAAACTTAAAGTTAATCTTCTATACATTTCACGTGAAAATCTGCAAAGAAAATTTAGCTACATAGTTCATCTAAGATGTAGAAACTAGTGCACAGCATTGTCCTTCGCAATACAGTGACAGACCATTTCATTGTATTTGTAGTTAGTAAGCATGTGCTCATGTCATAAAGATCGCATATTAAATTGTCTTATATGGTTAACCACAGAGTGGTTTTGACACTACTCTGATGTAATGTTAGGATGGATAAAGTGGCCCAGACCTACGACATCGTAATGTTAAATATACCATATTTTTTTATATACAATTGGTTTACTAATGGAGTAGTTCTTTGTCTTTATGGACTTTTAAAATTTACGAATGTACTGCATGGTTTGCGTATAAGCAATATGTATTTAACCCAAGTACAGAGTCATCATACGCCCCAGTGCATCAGATTATGTACAGTTTTGATTATTTCGAATTATGTTAAAGATGGCCATTTGCTTTAGTTATTATACAAAAGTAAAGTGCTACAGCTCTATTTTATTTCAGGGATTAGATTCGTTTTTGATAAATTCCATATAAATGGAAAAAACTGGGAAAACTTTGTTTTTTCCTTTTGAAAAAAGGATAATTGATGTTTAAAGGATAATTAAAAAGATAGATATAGAAAAACAGAATTAGTTCACATTTAAGTTATATTTTTTTTAAAGTTCAAAATAAACTATATTATAAGTTTTTTTTTTAAAGATTTCTCCTTAAGCAAAAAAAGTTTTTTTAATAGAGTATCGAACACAATAAAAAAAACTTTAAACTACTGTGTTAAGTTAAAAAATAAACCCGTTCACAAACGTATTTTATACAACACAATCTATGCATTAAAATTTTAAAAAAATTTTAGTTGTAAGATCACAGGCGTCGCAGGTTTCAAGTTCATTATGGTTTTATTCGAAAAATCGTCCACTTCAGCCTCGATATTAAGGATGGCTTGGCCATAGGTTACACGCGTTTCGCGGTCAACAGGCAGCAGCTGATGCATGGATTTGATTTTGTAGGTGATCGTGTGCAGGTCTCTGACTAAAATTTGCCTTAGGGATGACCGGCTGATGGCTAATTGCGAAGCACAGCCAGTCAGTGTGGTCAGTGTTTCTGGCAATAGCCCCACATCGTCGCCAGCAGTGGCAATATTCTCGGCAGAACGAGATCTCCGGGGCCGACCACTCTTAAAACCGTCTTATGTGATCCCATATTCTTCAAGATTGGTGGCCAAACGGCACAGCGGAGTCAGTGCCACACGAATCAGCATTGTAATTAGAGCTCCACCAACATCACAGATGAATTGTTATGCAAAAAAATAAACACGATAATTCCGCGTTCTTGGGAAGTGTATCGCTTGTTCGGTTAAATTCTAAATTCCGTCTAGTTTACAAATGTCAAAACAGATTTGACATTGGCCGCCGTTCGCAGAAATAAGACCCCCAATAGGGTGATTTCTTTTGGCCACCTTGTATTAAACGCTTAGAAATATTTCGTCCTTTGGATATTTTAGCCTTTCTTTTAAATAAAATTTTTAATTATTTGAGTTATAAGAAAAAATGTGAGCAAAATTAAAATGCTCATTTATAAAAACATAAATATATAAAAATACACAGGCCGCCAAGAAAAAAATTACTATTATCTAACAATGCTAAGGCTTATATGATCGTATGTTGTTAAAATTTGCCGGATAATAAAAACTACAACATAAATGTACAAAAAATTTATTCTCTTCTATAAATATCATTTTCTTGATTTTTTCTGTCTTCTTTAATAATCGCTTTAATTTTTATGTAAAATTTTTTTTATTATAATGAAACGCAAAATTTGCAACATAATCTCATCACACCAATTGCCTTAATTAATAAATTATTCATAGATTCAATGCCAAATCAATAGATAACGTGACATTTTTAGCAACAACATTAACAAGGATTCAGAGTTAAGCGAATGCGAGTACATGCATGCACACACCCACCAACAAAACACAAAGACACGCTTTTATTTTATGTGATGAAAGTTTTGATTTAACAATAAAAAAAACAAAGAAGCAGTCAAACGTACAAGCATACTTATGAAGGCATATGTAAGCAAAGATAATAAATGAAATATAAAAATATTTTGTATGCAAAACGCAAACTAAATTAGATTTTTTTGATATAACTTTTTCTCGTATAAGTATATTGATACTTAAGTATGTTTATAAAAGGAATGTGCATAGATAAGGATAAAATCGACGTATATATCTATGTATTCGTGGTTATAATATATTTTTTCTGCATTTTTGTTGCCATTAAAAATTTGATAATGACAATCTATGGCAGCTATTCAATAAAATTATGTTTACAACAGTTGATGGTTTATATTTATAAAATGCCCAAAAAGATCTTTAAAATTGTAATTTGGTTAAAAACAGAGTGAAAATTTTTTAAAGAAATTACTTTTTATATTTAAGTTTTTAACGGCCGTTTTTTAAAAAACTAACTAAGCCTTACAAATCGTTGTTAAACAAAATTCCTTAAAGTATATTCTAAAATAAATTTCTCCTGAAAGTACCTTTGTTAACTTTATTTTTTTTGAAAGTAGGTATGTGTCTACTTTAAACCTATGTTAAAGTGACTTTTTGGTTTTTTGCTGCTTTTTGTGTCTTGTATATTTTTTAGTTTAAAGTTCATAAAAATGATGTTGTGTTTCTGCCGAATTTTTTTAAAGTATATTAAAAAGCAAGAATCAAATATTAAGGCAATGCCTCAGAGCTGTATTCCGTATCATCAAGCTGGCTTCAAAATCAATTTGAAAGAAAGAAGCTTCCAATTGAGATGAAAACGAAGCTTATACTAATTGGCTTGGAATTTTTTCTGTTTTATCAAACACTATCATAGTATCATAGGGTTGAACACTTCTATTAAATTACAGTGAGTTATGTGGTCCTCTACTATGATCAGAATGGTCGGTTATGTATGTTTTTGATAGGGTTAAGGGATTTACTGGTAAGCTAAGCTTTAGTTTGGTTAACCAACCATAATGCCATTTTTAATTCAAAGCAGGAGAGGCACAGATTACAAGCTTAAAACCATTTATTTTCTGACAATTTTATTTTCTTTATCAGGCTCAAGTTCAATACTATACTCAATTCTCATTTATTTTTAGTTTTTACTACTTTATTACCATTTTTACCATTTATTTCTCTCAAAAGCTTTTGTTATAATCTATTCCAATTTCTTGATATGTTTAATGGTTCTAAATTGTTACTAAAAGCTGAACTGGTGATGGGTAATGAAGCGGTTTAAGATTATAGTCAGCTTGATTTAAAGCAATTTATAAATTAACCTTAACCTTTAAAATTTTTTGCTTATGCGGGAGTTTTATTTAAAATAAAATGATGGGTGTTGACCGACTTAAACTTTCTTGCCATACACGCCATCATGGTGGAGTACTATGCATTTGTGCTAAGGGAATATCGGAATATATACCGACAGCCATGCTGCCATCAACTTCAATACTAATGTCTACTCTACATCACAACTACTAGTCCGTGAATGCTGGGTATCTTTGAACTGGCTGGCGATGTTCTCTAGCGTCCAAGCATCTGACGAACTTGCTGGGAATGGTGTAAAATTTGATGATGGGCCAATCGAGCACTTCTGTAAGTCACGCCTGGATAGATATTCCGGAAGAAGCGAAGGGACTAGATGGTCCAACGAGCTTTAAAGTAAAACCACTACAAAAACCTTGTCTAGGTTAGATCCAAAACGTTTCAAGTCCCTCCTCAATCTGGTTCAAGGATAAGGGACATCGTGGCTGCAATTATCGCCCACTGTCAATTTGGTACCTATGACAACAGATTGGTATTGTCTTTCAACGACTTCTGTAAAAGCTGCCAAGATGCAAAAGAGGCTGACAGTATACACCACGTCCCTTGCTCCTGTCTGGGTGACATTTGGATAAAACACTTTGGTACTGACATACTTGATAGACCTGTAGGATGCAGCCAACATTGGCCTAGCCAGTCTTTCGTCCTTTATCAGGCATAGCGGTTCATTCGAGGTGAGGAACCACTACGGGGCGGCTATTGTCAGTCATATTAATTTAATTTATATTTCTATCTGTAAATTTTCTTATTAATTTAATATAGATTAGTCTAATTCACTACGTACTACCTAATCTAATCTAATTCAAAGTCTTTTCTCATCCTATTTTTTTCCTTCCCAGGTATCACAAAGGGACCGAAAAAAAGGCCCAAATGCGCTTCACCATTTCTGCTGCCGCTTGTTCTACCAAACCTAAACTAGCCGAGTCAAGATTGACTGACTACAAATTTCTAGTTTAATTATTAATTAAATTTCTTTTTACTATAAAACAAGTTTAAACTTACTTAGACTTAGCTGTGATGTTTGACTTAGCTTTTTCCTTTTGCCACATTATTGTCACACAAAAAAGAACGTAAGCCAAAAAACTTATTTATTTTAAAGCCAATCTTATTGGCAGTATTCTACATGGTATGCTTTTCATAATTTTAAACCATCACTTTATAACAACATAATCCTGTTAAATTTTGTAAATTGTATTATGACGTTAATATTTGGGTTGCAATATGCTTTACGTGGTTAAACGCTAAACAAATTTAAATGCAGATTAGTATTTATTGGAGCAACTAAAAATGAAAATGATGATGATATTTGGATATTGTTGTATTGTTGTTGGTGGCACTAATGTGCTTAATTATGCTTTTTCGCGCTACTGACAACACTCTGTATGGCAGCAACAAAATATATTTGGTTGACAATAATTGTTATAGTGACCGTAGATTTTACAATATTCAATAAGCGATGTGACAAAACTGTTGATTTAGCAATATGTGGCATTTTATTGAAGTTTTTACACAGGACAATTGCAAATTATTATTTAATATTTAATAGAATTTGAAGGCATGATAAAAATATTTTCAAAAAGGAAAAGTCATGAATAACCACTTGTCAATAAAACTTAATTTAGTTTAAAAATATTTTTAATTTTTAGGCACGTTATTGTTCATATTAGTAATAACTGAATTAATAAAAAATTTATATAAAGCTAACAAAGATTTAACGTGTTTTAAATTTGTTCCAATAAACAGAGACAAATTTTAAATTTAATTGCAACATTTGGCTTTAAAGCAAAATCAAACACAAAAAAAACCTTCCAAAATACTTAAACTTTAATTTCAATCAAATCTATTTAACTTTTAAACTTGTTTACGAAGTTTTTAATGACTTTTAAACTATTCATTCCGTCTACACGTTGTTGCATTAAATATTTTACAAACGAATTATAAGAATGTTGAATAAAATTTTACTAAACTTTCCTTTTGCTTTTGCTGTTGTTTTTTTCTATTGTTGTATCTAACTTTGTGTAGGTTTTTGTAAACGTTTTTTTTTTATCCGGTTAGTCAAGGTGTGTTTAAGTTGTTGTCAAAAAGTTTTATATTCCATATTTGATTGAGTTGGTGAGTCTAACCGGGATGTGTATACATAACCCAGAAACAAGTTTGAGCCTCCTAAGATTAAATAACAAAGAGTACTGCTGACAAAAATCTGAAAGTGAAATCGGATACTGTGAGCCAAAAATACCCAACTTCTCTCAAAGACAAAATGAAGTGATTTACCAAATATTCATAACCGCGGGGAGAGTTTCTGCTTGGCCAAATCATATTGACCAAAAAGAGTTTAAAATAGACCTCGGTCCTTATCAAGAGAAAAAGTCATACTCAATTACATGTCTAGTCAGCTATCGTTTTTCGTCCAAAAGCATAAGATTGAACAATTCCGTAGACCTCTTCGGAATAAAATAGAGCTAAAGGTTTCTTTGGAACTAAATAACCTCGGTGCTATATTAGGCATGCAGATAAGCTAAGAGCTTGGAAAGTTCCGTGCTTCATTAACACATATGGGCATTTGATGAGATGCTGTTTAAAGAGATTGTCGCTATAGGGTAAGGAACATGGCTTAGAGAAGTGATTCGGTTTGTATAATTGGGACTTACACGAATACACCAACTGCCGTGGATACGAAATAAAACCTCTGCACCAAGAAAGAATAACCAAGAGTGCTTTGGGCCTTAAAGGAAAAAGTTGCTTGCCGTTACTCTTGATCAGAGCCTACCAGCACGTGGAAAGTAGGGTAGATATCGAACAGTTACGATACTTTGCCAGCCAGATTGTCTGCTTACCTTTGACACACAGAATCTTATAGTAGAAAAACCTTTATTAAAAATTAGTAATTTTCCACTTTTTACGAAGTAGTTCTAATATATATTTGAATAAAAAAAGGGAATAAACAAGCTGTCCTAGATACCTGCCAGCACATTGAAAGTGGGGTAGATAATGAAAGCCTACGAAATTTTTCCGAGGATTACGTACTTAAGGCACAGAAAATCCTATTATGGAAAAACCTTAATGAAAAAATTGCTTTTTTTCACTTGGTATACAATTTAATAAAAAATAGAACGCTTGAACGTAGTTGTCATGTTCGTCATGGCTGTCATACTACTTGTCGAATACTCCTGCATCTTACTATTCCAAACTCTCACTTTTATCTGTAAAGAAGTTCTAGTTTCTCTAGGGTACTGGCATCAGCAACAAGTACGAAATCCCTTTCCTATGTCAGTAAAAGAGAGCTGAAACAGCAGACCATTGCTGGTTATGTGAGGGCGCGAAAGAGTTTAACAAAAAGAGCACCTGATTTACCGTCTTTCTGCGCTTAAATCAGACGGCAAACAAGTTGGTGGCCTTTTGGTTGCCCAGATGTTGACACTTCTCGATTAAGATGCTAGAATAGCCAAACACCTGAAATTGCTAACCGGTAGCCCTTATATTTTGCCGTTGTGACATTGCACTCTAAGCAAACGAATCTGTTCTACTATTGCACTCTTATTTCAACAAAATGTACAGACTGCTTGTGGGTTTAGCATTAGATTACCCTCTACCCTTTTTTGAGATTCCTCACGGGCCTTCAAACTTAACCTTACAATACCTTGATCCTTAAAATCCTGAAAATTTGGGATAGAAAAATACTTGTGGCAACTAAAGGTCAAAATGTTTTTTTTTTGGAGGATATTTCTATGAGGGTTGATTAGGAAAGCGCTTTTGAGTCGCACGGTATAATTAAAGTTCGGTCTCAGGCTTCAATTTAGGGGCGTATTTATGTGTGGTGGATATAAAAAAGGACACAATCAAATTGTTTTTCAAAACTACTTCCGTTAAATTTTTACTTTACAATTTGAAATTGCTTGGAGCCAATAATTTTGCTAACTTTTTTTTGATTTTGAAAAATTTTTTAACCTAACTGGGTTTATTGTAGTAAGCGGTTATTTGTATTTTTTCTACTTTATTTTATCTAATCAAAAAAAATAAAGTGGAAAACCTAAGTTTGAGTAACCAAAGAACCAATATTAAGCTTATGTGCATATGAGGTAAGAACAAAAGCAGAAAAGAACTTCAATAGGCCTGGACTTTCCATAAAGCGATATTGTAAACTATTAAAAAAAGGAAAGACAATAAAAGGACTTAGTATTGGCGCAGAATGGCAGCAAAGTAACCCCGAAATTGGCGATATTAAAAATCATTTCTTTGACATTTCATTTTGCTAATTGTTTCAGAAATCGCACACCATTGTTTTTGATTAGTAAATTTTTTAAATAATGTTTAAATATATTAAGACTAAATTTATTTGTCTGATAAACATAAAAAATAAGGATAATATGCTCAATTCGGACTCTTTAGCATAAGATCAGAAAAGGTTAATAATGCAAATTAATATTGAAATATTTTTACAGCCAGTGAGCGATATGTTACATGCATTATGTTTTTTATTGTAACTGATTTTAATATTTAAATGTAGACTTGATTGTTTGTCGCATCAGCTTGTAATCCGTGCCACCGCTAGTTGGCATACAACTTTAAACAAATAAGAAACAAAACTTTTCAAACATAAATATTGGTAAAGACTATGAAAACAAAGGCAACAGCAACTGAAACAATAACAAAAACAAAGGTAAACATATTCTGCACGTTGTCTTGTTATGTGCACGAGTATGTGGCCGAGTGCTACAACAATGACGTGTTTTGTTTGTTGTTTTTCTTCATTTTAACTGCTGAGTTATTGCAGGAATATTTTTAACGGAAATGAAAAATGCTAAGTTATTACAAATAGAAAACAACAAAAAAAATCAATAAAAATAAATGCAGTTTTTCTATATTTAAATTAAAGCTAACAGGATATGCTTCATTTAAGTCAACATGAAATTAATTTTGTTTGAAAAATGTTTTAATTCGTAATTTTTTATAAAGGACGCCAACTGCCTGTTTTTTTTAAATAATTTTTTGCATTTAAACAAAATCTTTTATCAAGCTTATTTTTTTCATACATAGATTAAAAGCAGTTCATTGAACTTTATAATCACCTTAAGGGAAAAAAGACTTATCTTAAACTATTAAAAAGACTGGTACCTTAGAGAGGATGGAGATAAATTCTAGTTCTTGTTACATTAACATTTCACACTTTTAATTTTACTCGATTATACTTAACATTTGCTTGGAAGGTCTAGCAGTTTTAAGCATTTTTTTTTCGATTGTTTAATTGTTTAGAAATACAGGGTTTCTGCCGGCGAGGTATACTAATTTGTTTGTTTATAATTTTTGATTAAATGAAAGAGAATGGATCTTATATTGATAAGTGTTTTATTTAATCTCAGCAATTATGTTCAAAATAAAATACCAAAAAAAAATGTCCGCCTCTGTTAGCCTTACAAATGCGGTCCCTTTTCAGCACATTTTTGATTACATTCTCAGATATCTCTGCGAAAGGAAGTCCGGATCAGTCAAATCAGGCGACCGTGGATGCCAATACACATCATCAATTCTTGAAAAAATGTGTTGTGGAAAGAGGTCTCGCAGCAATTCCATTGTAATCCTGGCTGTATACGATGTGGCAACGCCTTGTTAATACCACATGTTAACCAATCCCAAAGCATGTAGTTGTGATAATTTTCAATCATATCACGATATAGTTCCCCATTGACAGTTACCGTTACACTGTTTTCAGTTTTAAAATATAAGGGCCAAAAATTCCTCCTGACCAAATTGCACACCAGACTGTCGCTTTAAATGGATGCAAAGCTGACTGATGAATAATTTGAGGGTTTTCCATTGCCCAGAACCGACTATTCTATTCATTCACATATCCATTGAAATGAAAATGTGCCTTGTCACTCATTATGATATTTTTATGAAAATCGGTGCTGTTATGGACGAGTTGTAACATCCTATTGCCATTTATGTGGCGGCCTAAATCGTCTTCTTGAAGAAGCTCTTCTGTCAACTGAATCTTAAATGGAAACGAATGCAAATATTGTGGCCACAGTAGTTCTTTGAATACACAGCTCCCGAGCACTGCGTTGAATTGAGTTTGATGGATTGCTTTGAACACTTTCTTGAGCAGCAGTAATGTTTCCAGCCGATCTTGCAGTACGTTGTGGTCTATGCTTGGGCCTATCAGCTACAGTCCATCATTCTTCGAAATTTTTCACTTTATGATAAATAGTGCGCCTTGCTAGTATGTTGTTTATCCCAAAAATTACACGTAACTTTCTCATTGTCACAGTAATCGATGATTGATTTTGTTAAAATGTTTTAATGCTTAAACACGATGGTGTTCAGAATATTATTTCTTAATAAATTTGCCACGTCTCTTCTCCATGACTGTCAAATATAAACTGTCAAGATTAATGCTTGCCAAAATGGGGACAAAACAAGTTAGCATACTTTGCCGGCGGACACCCTGTATTATTATTGGAATATATTATTTATTTAAATGGAAATATTCATCAGTTGTCACAAATTTTATTAACTTATAATTCATATGACAGTAATTAAATGATGATTGCAAACTCACATTAAAAATGGTATCAAATTGTAATGAAACAGTTAAACAAAAAAAACAGTATATTTGTAACTAAAGTTGAAATTTTTTGTCCTTTAAAAAAATTGTTCGATGAAAGCAATTAAATATCATTTCATTCATTCAGCTGTCAAGTCATTTGTGGCAAAACTCATTGTCAGTGTCACTTGTAATTTAAAAATATGCGAACACTGTTTTTTTTTGTTTTTTACGATACGTCAGAAGTATTTAGTTAATCTTCATATAGAAATTCTTTAAAATAAAGGCCAAAACCACAATCAGTGTCTGTTAGAGCATTCCAAAGCAATGCTGAAGAATTTTTTTAAATGTTAGATTTTTAATAAAAAGGTTTTTTGTTGGCAAGTTTATAGTGACTTAAAATTTCTGAATGTGAAAGAAATGAATTCTAAGGATGGAAAGGGTCTTAACTTAAGGTAATAGCTTGAAACTGAAGAGACAAGGCTTTTGCCTAAAATATATACATATCCTGTTAAACCTACAAAACATGAATTGGACAAAAATTATTGGTCATGATTTGTTAAAAAGGCACACATTTATTCACCGGCAAAAATGTGTTAAAGAAGTTAAGAAAAAATTAAAATACTGATTCCTATACATAAACGTACATCTGTTTATGAATACACACACGAGTAAATACCAACAACGTGGCTTAAACAGGATCTTAAACAATTAATGCAAAAGCTGCTTATATTGGATTGGCCTGTTACCCGTTTGTATGTATTATTTTGTTCCAGTTGTGGCTCTTTCAATGACAACAAAATTTTTACGTGACAGCTTCCCTTTATATAAAGTGCAATAACTAGAATTAGTCCCAAACCTTAGGAACCATTTACGTCAAAAGTCTTAGAAGAGTCAACTTCTCCGTAGGGATATAAGTCGCAGTGAAAGCTGTATTTCATATCAATGGTCTTTAAATATGTATGTTTAAAATCACAAAAATGCCAGAATGTGTTTTAGTTGAAGCCTAATACAAGAAATTTCGTATTTTTCCCTTAATCAATAACAATACGAGTAGCAGAACAAAAACAAGATCTTATTTTGATTGAATCGAATAGCAGTTTTCCCGCAATCTATCTGTATTCAAGCCTTTTCTTCTTTCTGTTTCTACCCAATTAACGAAAAACGAAAACTTTTCCAAAAATTTGACGAATGTACATGGTGTCGATGAATATTTTGAGGGGAATGTCGTTATAAAATCTTTTTTTGGGATAGTCCCATAAAAAAATCCATGAGAAATAGATCGGGCGACTTCGTTGGCCACGGGATGTCCCCAAATCGACTGATCAGTTTTTGGGGGAAATTTTCCTGAAGTAAATTAATCGAAGCTCTGCAATTATCCCACGTGTGTGAAGGTTACGATGAATGAGCTCGCATGCTTGGCAAAAAGAATTCCATAATCATACGTCGATAAATTTCACCGTTGACATTCGTCGCCTGGCCTCGAGAATTTTTTAAAAAATGGTCCAATTATCTCATGCGCGGATAAGGTACACCAAACAGCTACCCTGAGGCAATGAAATGGCTTTTGATATTTTAATCGAGGGTTGCGGGTTCTTGGAGCTTAGTAACGGCAAAGATAATGATATCAATACAGGAATTCCAACCATACTTTTTTTTTAAAGTTTGTATCTATAATAACGGTTTGAAGTTTAAAACTTTATAAGCAAAAAAGTTGGTTATGCCACGCTGACAACAATTTTTTTTTACTCTTCTTAGAGGCAGTAAAGTAGTGCCATGTCCACAGTTATTTAAATTGCAGTAAAGGGGACTGTGAAAATCCCATATAAATTGAAATAATTTTTTTTTATTTTAACTGTATTAATTTATATATATATATAAGATTTCTGATATATGTACATATATCTTAAGCTTTTATGTAAAAATTTTTAACAATTTTGCTGCATTGTTTTTAGGAAAAAAATAGGCGATGCCACGCCCATGACAAGATAATTTTCAATACAGGTACTTTTGCTCGGCTTATTTTATAAGACTTTATACACTTTTGGAAGCCGTTGACGATAAAATTTAAGACCTAAAAAAACAGGGGGTATCACGTCCGCAAAAATTAAAGATTTAATGCAGGTTCTTATACTGAACCGACTTTTGTAAGACTTAATTTAAGTATTTGAGCAAAAGTCAGTTATTAGAATAAAACATTTTTCACTTTTTTTTTATTATTAAATATTTCGAATGATTATATCTTTGGACTCAAAATTCACTACGAATAACTGTGATATCTACAGTTTTGGTAAGAATGCCAAGAGAGACAGTTGGAGTGAGAGGTGTGCCACCCCCATGCTATTGAAAATGATTGACCAGCTTCATAAAAGCCACTTTCATTTAAATGACTTATTTTTTTATTTAAGTTGTATTAAAATTGTTTCATCATCAGGGAAGCTGGTCGGGTAGTTCAAGTCACATTTATAAAAATAAACTTTTTAGGCCACTACCAGGAAGACTATACTTCTGCTTGTTGGTAAGCCTCTTATTTTAAAATTATAGCCAAAAATGTGAGAACCATCATCAGAAACTTCACAATGAAACTGCCCGCAGGTTGCTTTATTATTTTATTTTAATGTTCTTACTACATAAATCCGAATTTAAAATTGAAATAATTTTTAGAACGAACAAAATATTTATTTTCTAATCCAATGACAAACAATCAATTTAACATTTAAAAAATCCAAAACCTTCTATGGATATTGTTGCATGTATAAATATAGACATATGTATGTATGTATATATGTGCATGTAATATCTAATAAATTGTGTTCTATATATTGGCAATATACATCAGCTATACCCTTGAACCAAACAAACTTAATAAAAACAAGTCCGTTGGAATCATTGTTCGATGCACCCACATTAAACTGTCAATATCTTTTTGCATAAATCCTTTTTCACTCCAAAGTTTTCAATTTGTCCATCAACCGTGTGTTAAACTAACCAAAAAACAATCGTTAGATTTTATTCGATGGTTCGTTATATTCTATTAATTTTTTACTTAGTTTGCAGCGCCAATTTGTTTACAAAGACTCTGCTTGCGTTTGGGTATCAATAAACACTTCAAATGCCAAAAAAAAATGTTTTTATGTCAGTATGAATGAATATGTAGAGACAAAGAGGAAAGCGAAACCAGATAAATAAAAAAAAAGTCAAAGGATAAATGGCTCAATATTCGTTAAAATGCAAAAACTTATGAAAAAAATGCTGAAGCACTAAAATTTACAAAAATCAAGTTAAAAAAATATTTTTTTAACAAAATTTATGCAGTAAAAATCCTAAAACAAATATTTTAATGTGCAAAACATGGTATTGTATTGAAAACAATATATACATACGTTCACACATATAGCACTTTAATTTGAAAACAGTCACAACTCAATATTCATCAAAATAATTTATTTTTCCATTAGTCAGTTCCGAGATGAAATTCCAAGCAAACATGAGAACTTTGTTTGCATTCAAATAAGCTTCAACTCAAGTACTTTTTGTATTTCTTCTGTTAAACTAAATTTAGTTATAAATACAATTAGAATAATGTTTTTTAGAGCAAACAAGAATACTTTTATAAAAAATAATGATTTTGGGTTGAGACTGTTTTTGATTTAGTGTGCGAAAATATGTACCGAATGCAAGTTTGCAAATTTAAAGTTGTTTATGACTTTTTGGTCTCAAACTTAAATATAATTTTTATTATAGAAAAGATACCAAAATTGAAAACAAGTTCTGGTATACCTTCCGGACATTTTATATTTAAAATCATTTTTTTGAGCAAAGATATTTTTTAATTTTTGTTTCTTTTACATGTAATTTTTATATAATAAAAAAAACACATTTTATTGACATTGGCTGTGCATTCTTATAACTGCTTAAAACTAGTCCAAATTAAGGTACATTGAGTTTCCAGATTGTATCTCGTAGAAATTAAAAATTGTTTTCCAAAAACTCAAAAAAGTCCTCTTCAAAAGCTGCAAGTACTATCGCAGAATATGACTATGCTGACGGTGTTTATTTTTCTTAAAAAATTATTTGACTTAGAGCTGTACTCTTTTTAAAGAGACACAGGACAACTCATTATCTATGTCGGCATTTAAAATTAAAATTGTTTATTGGCCAGGACCTCAATTCTAGTTTAAACAAATATTTTTTTTTTTGACAAAATTTTTTTGCTCCTAAGAAATTGTTCAAGAGCATTCAGTCGCCAAGTTTTGGTATACGCTCATAAAAAAAACACATTTTAAATTTAAAATTTTATCGTACTTGAGATTTTTACTTACGATCCGTACGTAGTTTTTCTTTAATTAAGCCTATTTAGACTACTTCAAAAACACAATATTTTTTTGGCTTAAACGTGGCTCGAAGTAGTAAATACGTTTTCGATAACTCATACTTAGCTGAAGAAAATCCCTCTTTGTTTTGAGAAAATCCATAATCACTGTACTTTTGATACCGCTTTAAGTAAATATTGCTTGATTTACTTTTTGTGTGCCGAAATGATGTTTTGAAAAAAATTAAGAAGCTTATTGCCTACGCGCAGGACCTGTTTAAAAGATCAGGGCTATAACTATCCTAATTTGTGATGCCCTTCGTTCGGTCCAGGCCTGGATCCTTAAGACTATGTTGCTGTTAACAGAACTGGGATGAGCGGCGAATAATTCAAAGGAAGATGAATTGGACATCAGAATTTCGTTACGTGTACTTGGCAATTGAAACATTAGTCATTACTATAAGGATTAACACTGCAGAGCGCATAGAGACGTTAAAATGACGCTTAAAGTACATTTTCACTGCGTTGTGGCATTACATCTAAGATTAGAAATAATGGCAGTTTTATTAAGAATGCAAAAAGTGGAAGAACTGAAACTAAGCTTAGTGGAGGGGATGAGTTTCACTATACCGAAAAATAACTCATACGGGACCTACGGCTTCCTTGCGCGTAGGTCAAAGATTAAATCAGGAGTCAAAAAGGCAGTCAATTAATTAACCGGTAAAAATTCTAGCAGTCTGTTGTCACAAACTAATTATATGTTTACTGGCAGTCATGCAATAGTCAAAGCGATCTCCGCAAGCCTTATCTGCTTCACAATTGTCAAAGCATGTAAGAAACCAATTGGCAAACTCTGCGCCTGACGACTGACCAGCAATAATAACAGGTTCTATGGTGTACCGGATAATATTAGACCCAGGAGACAGTACTAATTTCAAGCAAGTTTGATGCCAATGCAATCAAATTTTTTTGCGATAATTAATGTTTTAATTTAAGAGTCACTACAGTTTAAGTTAAAATTCCTTAATTCGTATCTTTGGTCAGAAAATTTAGAAATCGCAACTGAGTTCTTAAATTGGCAATGATGCTAGCTCTTACAAATAAACTCATTTTCTCTGTGTGGCCAGTACTTGTTTTAAAAAATTACTTTTTATCCACTTTGTAAGCCCAAAAATCAAATAAATTTTCCTTTCGATTTTTCTATGGGTCATAAGTCCTTAAATTAACTTTTCTAGACTTACCTATATAATCTAAAAAATAAAAAAAAAATAAAAAGAAGTACCTTTTGGAGAAAACGTGCGTATACCATGTTAAACCTTAATAGGGCTCTATAGCTGTCTTTATTGCACAGAAGTTAAAAAAAGTACCTGTGAAGTACAATAACACATGCAAGACCCTTTTCTTCCTATTCGGCTAAAAATTTAGAAAGTAAATAAGCAAAAATTACCAAAGGTACAAAAACAAAGCTGTTCCCCTTTTTTCACCCTTAGTATCCAAAGTTAAAAAAAAAATACTACAAAAACTTTTGAATTTTTTTCTGGACCTATCCAACGCTATTTCTGCCTTTATATTTTTGGAGATTAAAACAGCAAAAATATAACTTTTACTTTTTTTAACCCTTAAGGATATAAAATTTCGAAAAAGTAAAGTCAAGGCTCCGTCAAATTTTTGAGTTACATCTGTGCTTTTAAAACTTTTTTTGTATCGTGCATAGTTTACTAGATAGCATTTTACCGATTTTTCCCTCTTTGGCCCCTCTGTAATTACCTAAGGTCTGAATATACAGAAAGCTTTTCTTAGTTGATCTCTACCTCGGGAGGGGTTAAAGCGTAACGAGCCCCCCTGAAACCTTCCGGCAATATTTTCCAAGAATATTTTAATTCTTGAATGACTCTTTTAATATAACTTTCTGATTTTTTTGAAATTGACCGACAAATAAAGGAGCCAGACTGTTAAGACCTTCATAAAAATGTTCCAAATTGAACGACATTCCTTTGAAAAAAATACTCTAAACACTAAGTTACAAAACTTTTCCTCAATTTAGTATTTTGCTTCCTTCGACAAAAAGGAAAATAATTTCAAAAATTAAGGGCCTCTATTATGTTCAAAAAATCCTGTTGAACTTTGTTAATTTAAAACAAAAAAGTCTTTTAGTTTAATGATTTTATTCGATTTATGCCGATTAATAGTCAAACATTGCTTGTGGTACTCTCTATCTCTTTTCTAATCTGCACTTTTTTTACTCGAGTTAATAAATGGATAACATTTTTTGGACGAATAGAGAGATTATAAATCGAGCCTATGCTCTATATGATCTAATATGTATGTTTTAAGTATCAGTGAGAAGCAACTTTCCTATATTCCCCAAAATAAAAGAAGACATTTATTTAAAGTAATTTTTTTAAAAACAAATTAAATTTAAAAGAATTAAAACATAAAAACTATTTGAAACATTTAAAATTATATTCAATTCGCCATGAATAATATGTTTAAATTTTTGGTAATAAATTATCCACACAATTAACCACAAAACGATTTTTATTTTCCATCTAAATTTTTTTCTATTATTTTTTATTTTAAAACCACAATAATGAACAAAATTCCTTTATTTTTGCCAAGTTTTTATTTCAGCATTCAACATTTTAATATTGTGCGTGAAATAGAGCACAAAAACTGACTGACATACTTACGTATACATAGAAGTATAAAAATAAACAGCAATAAAGCGCTAATAGTTGAAGTTGTGCAACGCAAAATTAGTGGCAGCAAAAAGCAACAACAAAGACTGTCTGTAAAAGAAAGGAAAATAATCTAAAAATCAGCTTGACAGCTTAAATTGTAAATAATGCAAATTTGATTAAAATCACAAACGTCAACTGCAAATGACAGACAACACTGTTTGCCATTAAAAAACACTAAGCGACGCACACACGTACAATATAAAACCCCAAAACTGACACTAAAACTTACAGCAGCCAAACCACCCACTGAATTTAAACTCATGCCCATTTGAAAGCCAATACGATGCAGTTCAATAACTGGAGGGCATTTTTAGAGTAGAACCACATCGTAACATCATCGTTATCTTTACAGTTATTTAATACATCCTTCCGTATGTCTGTCCATCTTTCAGTTTGTTTATTTGTTGCTTTGTTGCTTAGTTAGTTACCGCAAGGCAAGTATGCGTGTAATCCTTGCTAATCATTTTAAATTTGACATCCAGCTTATAGCATCAGTTTTTCTTCATTTACCCCCATTTTCTTTGGGCTCTTTCCACTTTATTATTTGGTTTTTATTTTCACTGTAATGTATGAGTGTTAGACCGTGACTTTAAAAACAAAAAAAAAAGCTTTTTTATGTGGCTTAGTGCGTGTGAATGTGAGGGACTGAGAATCCTGCTTTATATTTTGTCGGGGATTATTTTAAAAGAAAATAATTCAATTGATATTTGACATAAAGTGTCTCTAGCTAAAGCTTATGATAATGTAAAAATTATGTTAAATTAAGATTAAGCCTTTAAGTCTGCTTACAAATTTATATTTAATGCAAATAAGCTTAAGAGTTTGGACATAAGTTGGTAACTTTTCCTTTTTTTACAAAGATGAATTTAAAGAGTCTTTTTCTTTAACTTGTTCTAAATTTAAACAATAAAAATCAACCTTCTTAAATTGCTTAAGCTTAAAAATCACAAATCAATTTCTAAAATGTTTTATGGGGGTTTTTATTTGCACTTCTCTAAGGAGGAACTTAGTCAATAGTTTAAAAAAAGTAGTTGGTCACCACATACATTTTTAAATAATAACTAGTGAACGGAGGGTATTTAATTAGATTTTTTGGTATTTTATGATGTTTAAATGCCTGCAGGAAACGAAACGATACTAGAAGCAGCAATAGTGTATAATATACCACTGCCATTATTAATATACAAAAGTCAACCCTGTATGGAGTTCTTTTATAAAGATTTCAATATCTTGCAAGTGCTCTAATGTATACCAGATATTCAGACAAAAAAAGGTTTTTATTAAAATTTTTTTTTTAATTTTTTTAAAACAAAAGTGTATTCTCTAAAGCCTACCTACACAACAATACAGTTTTTATTAAATACCAAAATACACAAGGGAGTTTAGAGGTTAAGTTGACTTTTGTGAGTGTGGCTTATCGTAAATTAAGTATTGTTGGGTTGTCGCAAATGAACTAATTAAGAATAATAATAACTGAGGAGAAATACATAATTAAAATTCACAATATTTTTTTAATAATTTTGAGTTAGTGGCTTAACTTTAGCTTACATACATACTAAAATTAAGATTTGACATCCATAAGCACTTAGCTATAACATAAGTGATAGTTCCAGTGAGATATATAAAATTTCCAAGACAGCTGGGTGTATAATTAAAGAGTTATTCAATTTATCAAAAGCTATGTATACCCTTCACATTAGTTATAATGGTATATAAGTTTGTCATTCCGTTTATAATTTCTTTAGTATCCATCTGCAACCCCATAAAGTCAAAATTTTCTTTGTCCTTATAGATAAAGAACTCGATTTAGTGAAGTCTGTCTGTCTGTGTTATGGTTTTAACTTTTTAAAAACCCCCAAGCTATTAAAAATAACCGCGAAAAAATTTATATTGAAGCCCAGCAAAATTGCCTGTTAATTGAGGGGGATATAAGACAGCAACCATAACTACCTCTGTTGAGGTTGTTTTACATAAGAACCTCCACAACTGCCCTGGAGCTGCCCCTATACGGGTGCAGTGTAAGACCAACTCCCTCACAACTTCCTCACAAACATTTTTGTGGAGATCACTTACCCCCTGTTTCGAGCTCCTAACAGGGTTCCAATACAAAACTTAAAAAAAATAAGGGTACAAATCTTTACAACTTTCCCAGAGTCACCCTCAGAAGAATCAAATATACGACAGGCACCCACTAACTTTCCCTCCCAAACATATTCCTAGAGCACACTTACCCCCTATCTCCATTACCTATGAGGGTTGCCATTCAAAATTTATAAAAATTATGTAAAACGCCCATAAATTCCCTTACAGTCGGCTTTAGAAAAACAAAGTGTATGACTGAACCCAATTAGTTTCCCCTCCTAAACATATTCCTGGAATATACTTACCCCCAATCCCTTAAAAGCCTCGGATACGAAGTTTGGGAAATTGTAATAAATCCCCGCCCCCCACAGCTCCAAGGTAGCCGTGGATAGGACAAAAGAAGGACTCACCCTATCTTATTTTTCCTTGAAAACATTTTTCTATAATATACCTACCCCCTATTTTACCCCCTTAGGGAGTTGCCATACAAAATTTTTATTTGCGAAATAATGAGAATTTAGTAAGAATTGAACTTGAGCCTAAAAAATAAAAATTAAAATTGTCTTAAGGTTAAAGGTTAAATTATACGTGACATAATTGAGAAGCCAACTGAAATCCAATGTAATTCAATTTGAATCCAATCGAAAACCAAATGCATTTTCAATTGTTATGAACATGGAATTACGGTTATGTCACATATAATTCAAGCTTAAATAAAAAGCATTTATTATAAATAAAAGTTATATAAATAATTTGAAAAGGCATATTTAGATAGAAGGCTGTGTTTAATTCTTACTTGTTCTGACAGTTCTTAATAGCTTATGTCAATATTATTGTTGTTTAAAATTTCAAGCAAACCAATTAGCCACTCAAACGTGAACTTGTGTTTTTGTTCAAAAGTAAACTCATTTTCTTAGAGCTAATTCTGAGCTAGGTACACTTAATTAAAAGTTTAGGCTTGTCCCATATATGCATAAAGAAATCTATGTTATTTAGTCCAGAATTTCAACAGGGCAAAAATGATTAATCACATTAAGATTTTTTACACAGTTTTACAAACTATTTTTTCTTGTTTCAATATTTCCTAAAAAAATCATTTTTATTCTTAATTTATTTTCTTTATTAAACGAAGGAATTTCTCTTACCCATATATAATGAAAAATTTTTTAACTGCAAAAACAAGAATAAAAATATTGAAAATTCCACGGAAGTTACGTAGCAAAATGCAGAAAAATATCTTTTAGAATACAACCACAGTGCCAGTAATATTGTAAACCATCCTTAAGTATAAAATCAAATTAGGTATAAACGAGTAAAAATCTCTAGGCAATACCAGCAAACAGCAACTTCTGTAGGAGTTTTCAATGCTTTATTTGTGAGTGAGTGTGTGTGTGGCTATAAAATCCTTACCAGTAGCTGATAGTCTGCTTAAAGGGATCAACACGTCAGTCTGTGGAGAAAAAACTGTATTAATATGCATTTTTTTGTGTAAGAAAAAGAAGAAAAGCTGAAAAAACCACAGCGAAAAACATCAGAAAAATATAATGAATAATTTATTATAGTTGGCAAGCTTTTAAGGGAAATTAAAATTTTGTGGATTAAACAACAACCAACTAACTAACTAACGCCCTTAGATCCACTTCTAACTTTTTTTGTAATTTTCTTCAATGAATGTTAAATCTAAGTTGTAGAAAAGAAGAAACCAAAATCAAAAGTAATAAAACAGCAGCTTGTTGAATGCTTTCCTTTAATTTTGTTCAATAAAACATAAAAGATATTAAAAATTTATGAAATTTCAGTATTTCTCATATATTTTACTTTATCAATGTCCTTTGAAGATTGTATTCATCTTCATAACCATTACACTTCATCAATCTGTAAAGTGAGAAATAAAAACTAAATTGTTCATGAACGATTATAAACTCTTACAACCGGAAATTTTTTTTTTTTTTTTTTTTATTTATTTATTGTCTATAGATTACAATCCTTACAGACTAAAGTGAGATAATTATAAGTTCAAAGAAAAAAAGAAGACAAGATATTTTAAAATTAGCGATTCAAATACAAAATTAAATTTCTTTTTACAATTTCTTTACTTTCATTTAGGCCAACAAGGTGATAGTAGTTGTTAAAGTTTTCACATATATGACGAAACGGATCATTATTAGCATAGTTAGATCTGTAGTATTTTATGCTAAGAGGACGGAAGTTTCGAGTTGGTCTAGATGGAACATTAAAAGTAAGTTTACTTAGCAGGAACACAGAATCTACATCTCCTTGAATTAGGCCCAGCACAAACGAAAAACTCAACATTAAACGTCGACTTTTCAAAGTTGGTAGTTTTATAAGACAGAGTCTGCTTTCATACGGCGGTAGTAAAAGAGAATTCCATCCAAGGCCACGCAGACAAAAAATTAAAAATTTCTTTTGTACGGATTCAATACTGTCGATATGAATATTATAGTAAGGATCCCATATAACTGATCCATATTCTAGAATAGGTCGGACTAAAGATGAGTATAATTGTTTCGTGATGTAAGGATCTGAAAATTCTTTGCTCCATCTCTTCATAAATCCAAGTACACCATTTGCTTTGTTAACAATTAACGAAATATGGTCACGAAAATTTAATTGGTGATCAAGCAAAATACCAAGATCAAGAAAGTTTATAACTTTATCAAGTTTATTTCCATTAACGCAATAAAATAAATCAAATTTTTTAGTTCGAAAAAAGGACATATGTTTACATTTTTTTATATTTAGTTCCATTAAGTTTATATCACACCAATTGACTAGTTTGTCAATATCCGACTGAAGTAAAAATTGATCCTCAGGATTGTTAATAGAACGAAAAATTTTTTTGACTGCCATTGTCTGTTACACACACATGCTTACATACGTTAGACTTACAATATTTACTTTTTTCTTCAATTTTAAATTCATAACTGCTATTGAGTGCAGTTGCTTGAATAAACCAAATCATTTTTCTTTGAAAACATTAAAAAGAACAAGAATAAGTATTTGGGGCTTAGGATCACGCTATTATCATTAGAATATAAAATTTTTCAGAATCTTCGCCGATACCTTAACTTTAAAAGGTGGGTGACTGGTATAAACTGTATTTTGAAACTTGTAAAAGACATGTATTCCTTAACGGAACGGTATTGATTTTTAAATCTTATATTGGCTCCAAAATATGGGAGGTCCAATGCAATTAAGAATTGCGTCAGCCTCTTCTTTGCCAGCAGGCTTTTTTCATACATTCAAGGACTCGCTAGAAGAAGGTGGTTTTATCAGTATAAGCATTAAACGACAGAAAAATATCTGACAGTTTAACTAAAAACTAAGGAATACCACAGCTTCAGTATTCGTTTCGTAACCGCGCACTCAGCTAAGATTTTATTACAATTCAACAACTTTGAACGAGAACAGTTAATCACCTTCTTTTCGCCTGTCCAGAACTTAATAGAGTCCAAGTCAGCACTTTGCAACAAACAGACTTAAACAATTTTGTACAGTGGGACAGAACCGAAATATTTTAGAGATTATTCAGTTATTTTTAAACTTCTTGGTCTAGGAGCATAAAATTGTACATAAAATGAGCAGAGAAAAATTCGGGCTTATGGTCTTAAGTGAAGATTAACATGCCCCTCCAATGTAGGGTACAGCTGGAACACGAGCAATTTTTTAAAGTTTAACTTTAAAACCCAACTAACCATTTTCGTTATTCAACTGTATTAATTTTATTTGTCTTATTTTTGAAAGTTTTGGTGTATTAGTAACAATTCTCAATAAGTTTATTAAAAAGGCGGAATATATTGATGAGATTTTTTAATTTAGTTAAAGTCTTTTTATGATTTGGTGTAAGAACCAATGAAATGCATATGGACAAACCCATAAATGAACTTAGTATAACTGAGATCAAATTTTGAATAATATTAATTCTATATTTATTTAAAAAAACCTCTGCTTATCATTTGATTATACTTTTCCATAACTAATTTTTCCCACTGTTTAACACAGTCAAGTGAATACATCACTTTACTCACAGCCTTTGCTGTAAGAAAGTCATAACTTTAAATTAAAAAATTGGATGGCGCAAGCATAATATTCTGTTATAATTTACAATTTTTACTGCATTCCAACTCCGTGCATTGAGCACCATTTGCTACCACGAAAACAAACTATTGTTTACTCAACTAAGGAATTTTAAATTTAAGGTTATGACTCTCTTGCAGTCAAGGCTGGATATGGCTGTTAAGGCATTACATATCGATTTTGTAGCATTCAATTTTTCACTTTTCACACACTTGATTTATCGGCTCACATTTTTTCTCTGACACGTTAAGGATGTCTGTCTATGCACATACACACACAAACATGCATATAAATAAGGATTTCCATACGTGTAGACAAAGCTCTGACTATGTACTCGTAGCCGGGAAAAGATGTCTAAAAGCAAATATAAAAAAATAATAAAAAAAAAGTCAAGTGAAAGAAAATAAAAAATTGTTTTCTTGTAAACGATAAACTTCAAATCAAATTAACAAGCATCGCAAATAAGGTTAATTTTTATTACGCAAGTAATATACAAAGAGTTTAAAAAATATATACAGAGATGCTACATACATATATACATACATACGTATGTACGGAATATTAAGAATGTTTTCCGTATATTTCAAAGAGAAAATATGAATCAATTTATCTTATTGTAGTTTTAAAGCAATATACGAACCTCAGTAGAAACACATATAAGTCAATTAGGTCCGACCAAAAATTCTTTAAGTCTTTAGATTGTTTTGTAATAATTTTTGAGAAATATAGAACTTCTATAAAATGAAAAAAATAAGAAACGTGAATTGTGTTTTTTAATTGGTGACCCTGACGTGATACTATGCGTACTTAGGTTGAGTTTATTTTCGGCTTTTCTACAATTGAACTACTCGAAGAGACAACGCTTTTTTAAGGTCAACCAACAAATCCTAATTCTCAAGGAAATCAAACCCAACAATTGCTTGCGGAACACCGGCAATTATAAACTTCCAAACAAAATCTCTTATTAAACTCAGGCTTTAACGAATAATTCTTTTACCGTTAGTATTAATAACGGTGTTCGTTGTAGCTTGAGCCAGTTGTGACGCTGGCTTCCTACTACTTTGCTGAGTTGTAACTGGAACAACTTATATGTTAGCACTATTGTCAACTATAAATTTTTAATTCGAAGGCTTGCCAGGTAAAAGGAAATGACTAAATGTCGAATCCCCCCGCCCCTCACCTAAGGCGAAGGAGTTTTACGATTGATACGAGCATGGGGGCGACACTTAGTAGTATTCGAGCCATAAGCAAAATGATACCAACACATAGACTTTGGTAATTCTTGTCTTCTACCATTGCTTCTGGCTCTACTTTGGCTTTGGTTTCCACTTCTACCTCTAAAAGGCGTTACAATTCCTTCTATGCGCTGTATAATTCCACCCATTTGACTTTTTAACTGATCAAAACGGTCTGTTTGGTTAGTTTTCACGAGGAAGAATTTAGTTGATTATTAATTTTATCAACAACGACTGCAAGTTTTTCCAAACTGTCAAAACTCGTAGTTCAAATTGTTCTTACTGATAATGGCTTTATCATCTCCTTAGACATCTTACCAGATGACAATTATTTTATTTCTCCTAACATTGAAGATAGGCGTTTGTCCCGTAAATATATATTTTCTAATAATTTTCCAATAATAAATTTTCCTTTAGAGCCTTAAAAATCCACAATAATGGCAGGCTTCAAAGTTTTTCCTATGCTGGAAGGTTCTCAATTAAGTACATATGTGACTAACAGCATTTCGCATATCACTTTATCTTACTCCAACCAATGCGTGATAATTCGTTGCATCTTGAGAAATGCCCGAATTAAAAAATTGATTTTCTATTAAGCTAAACGAGGATTTGGGTTTGTCTTCTTAAAGGGTGGAGTCTTTACCTCAACGCGTGATATACATACCCTTCTTCTGTTAAGGACATATTAAAGCAGCAGAAAAAAAAAACGTTTGGGTAACCAATAAAAAACAAAATTTTACGTCTCTTATTTTTTCGTTTGTGATTGTTGTGATTTATTTAAAAATAGTTGTTCTTAATTTAATTATAAAACACAAACTGACTTAATGCTATTCTTATCTACTATTTATATTAAACTTAAAACGCTGACTTCATAGAAGTCAGCAATGTTGTGAAATTGCTGACTCGCATTATCAGGTCAACAACTTTGTGAAAGTGCTGACTTGCATTATCGGGTCAGCACCCTTTATGCTTGTTTAAATTAATCTAAATCTATACGAGGGTGGCTCTCAGTGTGAGGTTGTACGAGGGTGGCTCTCAACAAGTTCCAGTTCTTCATTTTTTTAAGTTATAACAAGGGCATAAACATATTAATTTTAAACAAGATTTTTTAAAAAATTAAAACAAAAAACTAAAAGCAAATATAATAAAAACCATAAAATTAGTAAAGAAGTAACATGAAAATGATCCAAATAATTTTTCATTAAATGTGGAAATTATAGGACAAGAACTCCATCGTTAAAGTCGAAAATCCATACAGTTTTGAGATAAAGTGATGTAGAAAATCTAAAGAAATTGTAAGTAATTATAAGGTAGTAGCAGCCCCTTAGCTCCTTTTCCTGTTCCGTAGTAGCTATGGTCATATTTACAGAGATAGTTTGGGATAAATGCTTTGATTAATGTGATATTTCATATTTTTTCTTATATATTGGTCCGTAATTTACCGGCCATGATATTTTTGATGGTTTGAGACCAAGACGAGCTCTGCAGATTTGGCATAAACTCAAAGACACATAGGATTTAGCAGGGCAGAGTAAAAGTTCATCTGAAGCAGCTTTGCTGTGGTGCAAGATAATTTGCTCCATAGGAAACTTTCTTTGAATTATATTTTTCTCAACGAATTGGAACACAACTTCTTACAATTTTCTAAAATTCCACACAGTGATCTGTGCGAAGACTAGTGCTCTGCTTCTCGACAAGTTTCAGCCAACCATATTGAAGCTGTCGGTCTCCAGTCAAGCCCCCGGCCAAACTTGGTTGAAGCTATTGACTGCAAAGATTTCTTTGTTTGGGTTAAACTTTATCGAAGCGTTCATAACTGTTAATTGATCCACCTACCAGCAACCATTGCTGGGGACTAATTTACTGTCTGCGTCAACACCGTCAACGCTTGCATTTTTATAACCATTTTTGGTAATTACCTTAATTCTTGGTTGGTTAGCAAAGACCGTTTCACCGTGGATTTTGTTGGGGTTGACATGGTGGCGTACAGTTTCCAATCGAAAGTGGAAGGTCATCTATTAAATCGAGAGAAACATTCTCTTGACTAAGACTGTTATATGACCTTCTTACAGTTAGAGTAGATAACTACTACCGTAGCTCACATTTTTGCTTCACAACACCAGTAATGCATTTGTGTTTGGTATGTTTTTCAAATGGCTGCTCGCAACATGCAAAAAACAAGCAAAAGCAAAAGACTTTTTGAAACATAATTTTGTGTTTGTTTTGTTTTATATTTAACGTTCGATAAGTTTTCTAGGCTCCCCGCTTAATGATTCCGTGAGATCGCGACCGAAAATAAACACCCTATCACTAAAAACAAGCAAAAGCAAAAGACTTTTTGAAACATAATTTTGTGTTTGTTTTGTTTTATATTTAACGTTCGATAAGTTTTCTAGGCTCCCCGCTTAATGATTCCGTGAGATCGCGACCGAAAATAAACACCCTATCACTATAAATTCACAATTTTTAGAACTTTTTTGGTCCTTGATGGATATAACAAATTTTATATTATTTATTATTGCATCCTTAGCCAGTAAATGATGAAACAGAACAAAATCGCAATTTTTTTTAGAAAAACGACTCTTAGAGAAGACAGGCTGCAACTTTACGAACCCACGTTTAACTTTTCCAATTTTTATTTACAGGTCATCCTTTCAATATAAGTTTTCGCAGATTGGCGACTGCATGATTTTACGTCAAATTTTTTACTTTAATTACTTTTGGACCGAATAACTTGTTATTTTTATTTGAGTTGTCTCAAAATTCACGATCCCTGCTTACAAATGTGATAACAACGAACAATTAAGTAACTAGTTACTAAGCATTTACTGAAAACTTAATTACAAAAATCTACGATAAATAGCAGGTGGCTTACTAGCGGCCACAAAAAAATTAATAAATTTGAAAGGCATTGAATTAACATTCTTATTTTTTAAATATTTTATATCAAAAAAAATTTTTTTAATAAATTTAGGTTGTTGTTTGCAAATTGTAAAGCTTAATATTCATATACCAGAAACAAGGTAATAAGATTAAATGACAAAATAAACCGAAAAAAATAATTATATTCAAGGTCATTATTTTTAACTTCATTTATCTTAAGAAAGGTAATAAATTAACAAATGCCTAATTGACCTGTTTCATTTAATTCATGTCTATTGTCAACCGGTTTTGGGGATTATGACTTTAATGTGTCTATTTGGTTTGTAGGTATATTTATTTCTCTTATTATTAGTTGTGTTCAATAACTTTCCAGTAATTACTAGCAACGAGAGAGTAAAAAGAAATATTTTCCAATTTGCTCTCAAAAATATTTAAAAGTAAATGAACACCTTTACAGTCAAAACTTGCAAGCAAATGTATTTTGTTATTGTAAACTTATAAAAATTTACAACTTAAATTTTTTTTCAAAGCATAATGACAGAAAGACTGTTTGAATAATTTCTGATAGTAAAATTTTTACTAGCAGAAATTATCAGAAACATTTTTGTTGCTAAACATATTACGCTCTTTTTTGGCTCTCTAGCTGCTAATTTTTTGTGTACGTGAACACTTACTAGTAATAATTATCGAAAATTAGTGATAATTTTCTGTAAATGAACACACCTATTGTTTGTTTGTTATTTTTCTATATTTAAATTTATGTTTGCTTTTTTGTTTTTTTTTTCGTTATATATTTTTACAATTTTTTTGTTTTAATAAAACTCTGGAGTAAAATTTATATCAATTTGCCAAAATTCAAATGAACCCTAAGTCAAGTCACTTGTAAAATTTCGACTATTAGAGTATCAGTAAATTATTAACGCAATAAAAGTTTGTCTGTGTTTTTCTTTTTTTTTTCTTTTTTAAATACACACAGTATTTGCACGCAATATTTGATTTTCGGTGTAGAGGGTTGCCAGAGCGGAAATTGTAAAATAAATATAGAAACCTTTTTTAGTTTATTTTAAGGCAGTTCGAATTACCGTTATAAAGAATAGTTTTTTGTTGGCAGCGAACCATTAAAAAAATTGTTATGCATTTACTTTCGATCAAAACTTTTTATGTTGAAGGGCATTTTCTTTGTGATCATCTGACACACATTTTTGCTTAAAATTCAAGCAATTAAAATTTTTTATTTAAAAAAAGGCTAGGTTTTTAAGAATTTTATGTTTTTAAATGATAAGCTGTACGTAGACACTGAAAGAACATGATTTTTGTTTATATTGACCACTAGAAAACTATGATGGGTGTGAGCTTACAAAGTTGAATTTAAGAGAATTTTACCTTTTAGATCCTGATGTTATAAATATTTCTGAGAATTTAATTTCCACTAAAACGATTTTTTCTTAAGAAAAAGTTTTTAAAAACTGTGACGGGTGTGTTATTTTCATCAAAACGTTAGAAAAATAAGAAACGATTATTCAGTGTGTAATCAGTTTAAGCTCTTTCAATCATTTTCATTCTCCTATAGCCAATAATTCATCGATATTTAAAAAAAAGATGACGATTTTTTTCAAATTTTGTTTTTTTCGTGAAATTGACCTTTAGTAATTGATATTTTTTTGGTAACGTCAAGCTTAGGACAAAACAAGAAAAAAACAACAACAAATGTTTTAATACGCTTAAGAAAATCTGCACCAGAATACTGTTTAAACTCGCTATGGCAACACTATTTTAAATATTCATACCAAGGTTAAGAAAAGTTTTATAAAAGTTGTTCTCTTGTTTTTTATAATTCTAATAAATATTCATCATCGCCCATAAAAAGAAAACAAATTATACAACAACAAGAATATGCCATTCACCAAAAAAATATGTAGGAGCATGCATTTACGCCACCGTGAATAAACACAGAAAAAATAAATGTATGAATGTGCGTGTGTGTGTATTAGTGTATGAATTAATATTTGGCAAAACTTTCAAGAATCACAATAAAAAGTTTTTTTTCCTTTGTTTGTTGATTTGCAACCCCCCCCACAGGGTGCATATTTTTTTTATTTCTTTTGTTTTCAATTGTCATCTTACCTTAAGGAGGAGGGTGTGATTATTTTTATTAATATTTGCAAAACTTTTATTTTTTGTTTTGTTTTTGTTTTCTTATTGTTATTTATAGCATTATTAAAACACATTTTCCACTTGAATAGAAATAAATTAAGTGAAAAATATGCATGTCGAAGAAATTATTGCTACAAGAGTTTTTCTTTGAAACAATTTGTTAATGGAAGTTTAGCCGGAATATACTTTAAGCGTCGTTATGACAAGATACAAAAGCTTTTAACAGAATATGATATTTTTTAAAGGAAAAAAAATGGATGAATAAATAGATAAATATTAACACGGCTAAATATTTAGCAGTTCCAAATCCTATTTACTCTTCCAAACGTGCGACAATAAAAAATTTTAAATTTTTGTATGAAGCTTGTTATAATTTTTTTTATAATTCTAATAAGAATCCCCATTTGCTTTAGAAAAGAAGTAGGCAGCAAACTAATTTTTAACTGATTAACTGAAATTAATTTTTTGCCAGCTTTGTTGTTGGTAGCTAATATAGCCTCGAGGTGTAACATTCGAACTAAGTTTTTTTTCCTAAATACGAACATAATAATAATAATTTCTTTTATCAGGCTTAATGTCAGCAGTTTTAATCGATTTAAATAAGAGATATGGATAACTTGAAAAATGTATCCATTTTTTTCTTTTAGCCACAATTACGCCTCGAAAGGATTTATTCAAGTTCGAAGCCTCAAGTACGGCTTAAAACATTAATTTAATCGTTAACGGAATTAGTCCAAAAATAAAAACGAATTTTTGACCAACGAAGCTTTATGAAAAAAGAAGAAGAGTTTTATAATTTATATTAATTTAATACATATTTTATATTTGTAATTTGTTTATAATTTTTTTTCTGTACTTGCCGTTGCTGGGACTCGAACCAGCGTGCTACCTCTAGACCACTGAAGCATTTTGTTTTTAAATGTAAAAATATAACTAAAAACAACAATTTTTTTTCTCCTTGATACTAATAATTAACACGAATCGACTTGATTTAACTGCGAAAGCTCTTACAGTGAAACATGTGCCAATCAAAAGTGATTTATGGTCTTGTAGACATTTAACACGTGTGTTGGGTTCCAGGGAACACAGTAAGCAACTGACCTGCCAACAAGACGGAAATTGTTAGGTCGCCAATAGTTTAAGATTTTAGAAAGTTTAAGGCATGTCGAAATGCCGAACATGATGCTTTTTTAGTAGGGGAACTTAAATGACTGTAGGGTAGCCGAGGATATTTGGCTGGCACTACCAGTGGCCACAAGATTGTCTGTGGACTTGAGGACAGTTTTCGTAGGACTGCTCTACTGTTAAAACCAGAAAAGCAAGTGATATCTTTGCACTTGGATTATTGAAAGATGGACATTATGAAGGACACGACAATGCATAATGTCTGTCACTACCCGAGGTTGCAAAATCAAAGCGTAAAATGGTTAGGGTCATCATGGAAATCACTACTACTACTAATACTACTACTACTACTACTACTACTACTACTACTACTACTACTACTACTACTACTACTACTGCTACTACTACTACTACTACTACTACTACTACTACTACTACTACTACTACTACTACTACTACTACTACTACTACTACTACTACTACTACTACTACTACTACTACTACTACTACTGCTACTACTACTACTACTACTACTACTACTACTACTACTACTACTACTACTACTACTACTACTACTACTACTACTACTACTACTACTACCACTACTACTACTACTACTACTACTACTACTACTACTACTACTACTACTACTTCTACTATTACTACTACTACTACTACTACTACAACTATTAACCTTAAATGCAAAACCAGATAATCCTATATTGAAATATCTCAATGAACCCTCTTTTTAATAATTTTCCTCTGTATTCATTTACCCATGCCAGCCTCAAGCTAATGTTTTTTTTTATATTCAACAACTTTTAAAAAATTAATTTGAGTTTTTGTATTTTGTTTTTTATGTGTTCATATTTGGGTAAAAATTTACTTTTTCTTTCATATAAACGAATAATATTGTGCTTCTCCATGTTGACAAAAAATTTTTTCCAAACTACAATTACTTTTAATAATAAAAATATATGTTTTTAATTTTACACAAATTTGTGTAACTGATTTAAAAAAAAATGTTTGACTAATAATGTATTGAAAAATTAAAAATTAAGAATTAATAGAACAATGGCATTTAAAATATAAAACACTTTAGAAACCCCAGTGAGTACCGAAACCATCAAAGCTCATGTGGGAGACCTGTTCTGCAGGTGAATAGTGAACGGTTTGGCTGGTACCATAAGCCGACACTCCAGGAGCATTATGGGTATAAGTACTAACAGCTGGTTCATGGTTGTATGAAGCTTTAGCCCAAGGAGAAGCGTATGAAACAGTTTTTACGACAGCAGGTTGAGTATATAAAACAGACGGCTCATGGGAGTACAAAGTTTTGGTAACAGCAGGTACATCATGTTTGTAGTACGAAGGAGTAACTATAGTCTTAGTAACAGCAGGTACAGCATGTTTGTAATATGTAGGAGTTACTATTGTTTTAGTAAAAACGGGCGAAGTATAGGTTATAGGTTGGCTTACGGTAGGTGCAGAGTAAGCATAAACTGCAGGCTTAACTACAGCTTTGCTAACAGCAGGAACAGCGTAGCTTAAAGTCTTAACAACTTTTGGAGTATAAACATTATTATTGATACGAGTATCCATCTTATGAACACTGGAATAGGGAGTATTCACTGACTTGGAATACGATGAAATAGTACCATCAAATGATCTGACTACATTTTGCTGAGTAGAGGCAACAGCATCCACTGCAGGATTGGCGTATTTTACAACAGGAGCAGCGGCATATGTTACAGGTGAAACATATCCAGCAGTAGCCATAGCAAATAGAGCACAAAGGGTTAAAAATTTTAAAGCCATTTTATTTAACAAGATTTTATTGCAAAGCAAACTTAAGAAATGCTTAATGTTGATGGTTAAGTAAGTAATTGATAACTGATGTTGTTAATAGATAATTTTGTGCTTTTATATCCAAAAATTGCTGCTGAAATTTTTAATAATGGCAAACTATTTTTAAAAAACCTCAAACTTATTGTTGCTAAAGCTAAATTTAATAAGTAGCAATTTTTGCACTTAACACCAAGGAATTATGTTGCAAAAATATATGTCAAATAGATTATGTGTAAAAATCATTGAATATATTTTACTTTTAAATAACAAAAGATTAATTCATTTGTAATCCCGAAACACATTTTGTTTTTGTGACTCAAAAAAAATTATTATTAATTATTAATTTGGATTTTTTTTATTTTTTTAACTTTGAGCGGTAAATTATGATTGTTTTTAAGTCTCTCAGCTACAGCGCCCTAAAATTAAAAAAAAAGAAGTTCATGCGCAGCCTACATATAAGCAGAACGAATTTAATAGTACTTTGCAATTTTTAACAATTGATTGAAAATTGAATTGAAAAATGTAATTTTAATTTGAATATTTTAAGAAAAAAAGACTTTGTCATTCGGCCTTATAAAGTGAAAGAGATACAGTAAATGAAGCAAATTAAGTCACACAACTTTTGGTTAAATGAAAGGGTAATTATGAAATTCGTTTTGCCGTTGGTTATACAATTTTATAATAAACCTAATTGTCTTAAGCTATTCTTTGTGTCTTACTCGCAAAACTAGATCAAGTTCAAATTTATAATGATATTAAAAAAAATACAAACAAGTAAGAAAGTTGTTGTCGGTCAAGCCTGGCCATATTATACCTTGCACCACATTAGTGTGGGGGTTATGAGTATATTTGTATTCAATAAAAAATATTCGACATATTTAAATCCCGAATTTCATAGAAATATCTTGAGACGGACTGATTGACTGACCTGCTTAAAGTGATTCTGAGGAAAAGTAAAGATATTCTGTGCAATTAGGTACATTCCTTTTAATTACGTTTTTTTCCATTCAGGACTCATGTACTTAGGAGCACTGATTAATTATATATCGACCTATGAAATTAAGAAAAGGAAAAAAGAAAGTTATAGTTGGTCAAGCCCGATCATATAATACCCTACACAACAGTTTTCCTTTTTTAAAATACCACTTTATGCACAAAAAGGCGTAGGCCAATGATGAAGTTAAGGGTAAAATTTTTAGAATAGGGTGATGGGTCCATACTTTGATATGACGGCTTTATAAAAATATTGACTCATCATACACATTTCATTTTGATAGAAAAGATTACAATTTCAAAGTTATATGAAAAATTTTGTGGAGTTAGATTAGTATTTAAGGCAGTAGTTGACTTTGTTCACAACTATACATGGTCATCTAGTCAGATTCTGGGAGATGAAGATGGTCATAGAGATCAGTTTTGAAAAGACACCCCTAGTAGTACTTCCTAAGAGGTATTATTATATAAGACTCAATTGGTTGTATTAAATAAAACAAGTTGTGCAGGTTTTCCTGACAGATCTAGTAAAGGCCCCAAAACCGGCCTCTACATCATATAAGAAAACATCACATGGTTCTTCGGACTATCTGGAAATTTAAGTGAATTTAAGGTGATGATACAAGACACAGGTTTATCGGTATAACTAACAGTGGTGTCTTACATTTTGGTGTTACAAGCATCAGCGCAAATTCACAACGTTTTTCTCAGCAAAAACTTCTGAGCCGGTTTTCACGATTTTGAAACATAAGAGTTTCTTCTCATTTAAAGTGCTTTAGATTTTAGACTTAAACACGTGCGCGTGGTACTTTCATACCACTTCAACATACAGGGTGTCTGGTAGCAGATTAGTATTTTCAACCTTAAATAAAAAACGTAATAATTAACACAAAATTTAATTAAGAGCAATGAGCGACAGAATCAAAACGCGGATTTTATCGATTAAAAAGTATGGCATTCATATGTCTTCCGTCAAAGTTAAACATACTGTTTAAAACGGAGCCACACGCTGCAATAAAATTGGTTCAATTGAGCTAATTTCTTAATGTATATTTTCCTTTAAAGCTACAAGAAATTGGAGATTATCATTCTAAACCCTTTCTTTGAGGAAGCCCTATAAAAAATCCATGGAAGTCAGATCAGGCGACCCCGGTGGCCATGGGATGAACCTAAAGCAATTTATCAGTTTTTGGGGGAAATTTTCTAGAAGTTAATTCATCGAAGCTCTGGCTGCGTATGCCGCCCAATGCTGTTAAACCAAGTGTGTGAAATGTGCGATGGATGAGCTCGCGTAGATGAAGCACACCAAACATTCACTCTGGGCCAATGCAAGGGTTTTTAATATTTCAATCGAGGGTTGCGAGGTTTTTGGAGACGGCAGGTGTGTTTAATGACGCGCCCGTTCAAGTGAAAATGAGCCTTGTCGCTCCAAGAAATGGGATTTACATTGAGAGAATGCTCCAATATCGTTTACAAAAAATTATGCATAAATCAAACTCACTTTCTTTCAGCTCTTGAACGATTTTTATTTTAAAAGGACGGAACTTTAGATCTTTTTTGTAAATTTCATGAATAACTGATCTTCGAAGTCAAAGTAAGACAGATATTTTCCGTATTGAAAGTCTCGGATTTTCACGTTAACTGCTTTCAACTAGTTCAATGGTTTTCTGAAGTCTGAAGATTGACTGGGCCCTGGCCGTGGGACATTTATAGCCGAAGCAGCTGCGCGGAGTCTCTGCACCCACGAACGAATTGAATTTACACTCGGTCCATCACGTATACATCAAATTCTGAACTTTGACCTAAATTGCCGATGAGCAATTAGTCTTAAAAAATGTCTCTAACGCCGACAGCCTTTCTCCACACCGTTTATTAATTTCTAAAATAATCGTATTAAGAAATATAACTTTGCCACCAGACACCCTGTATTTATTGACATACTTATAATCCATATAAGTATACAAATCTTTAGAGCAAAAAATTTGTTAGCTTATGCAGCTCCGATATCCTGACATAATAAGTTTCGGAGTCACTCCTTTGTCATCCAAAATTATTGTGGGCTATTATTATACTTCGTCGCTTATCAAGATGGGCAACCGAAATAAATAACGGTATCGGTGTCGGTATTAAAAAATTTGTTGATTCGATATCGGTATTTGACTATATCGGTATTGGTACACCTGTACACTTAATTGTATTAACTAGAGCCAGTCCGAACGTTCGGGTTCGATGCTCAATAAAAAGTGGTGTTCGGGCGAGGAATTTTCTCTTAACTCTACCGTTAGTGATGGGCCTTAAAATGTTCAAAAACAAAACTACTTATTACTTCGTTCATACAAAAAAATTTTCTTATTATATTAAGACTTAAGCGTTCATTTTGTTTGTCCTGCGTGCATTTTGTTTTTATGTGACGTAAAATTGTCACGTTTGGACGCAGCATTTAAACGGTACCAGTTACCAACCATGGTTTAAACTAAAGGTTACTTTAACTAAAGTAAATAAAAAACTTTTAAAGAAGACCTAAACTTATTTGGAAGAGGGCTTGGCAAAAGCTATGGGAATAGTCATCGGAATTTTAAAAGAAAAGAAAAAGATAAAAACAATATATAAATGGGCCTCGTATTTCTACGACAGATAAATTTATTTAAACGGTGCATTTTTTTAAGTCAGCTTACTCCTAAAAGCAAAAGGATGAGGTCCTCCAACAATGGCTGACTGACTTCACAAAGCATTAAAAAATTTATAAAAAAAAAATTTGGTTTATTTCTCATTGTGCAACACACAATTGTCTTTAAATAATTGATTTTTCTTAGTTAAGAGTCAATAGTTAAATTGTTTTACATTCCTATAGCAATACTGGTTAACATATCCTTTAACTATATTTCTAACAGTCTGTTTAATGTCACTATGTATAAATGTATATATGCTTTAGACATACTTACATAAGTATCTACAGGCATATATAAACAAACTAACAAAAACTTGTCTAGAAATGTTGCAAATGTCTAAAACAAATAATCTCTGTAGAACAATGTTAATTTGATTTATAACTTATTATGTGTCTTTATATGTCCTTTCATAATTTAATTACTCGTTTGTGCAAAACAAAAATCAAACATTTTTGTTGAAATATATGTACGAAGGTAAATATGTATTGTATTAAAGTATATAATATTTAAGCAAATACATACAGCATAAGAAATCCACTTTTATTTCAATTAAGAAATTGTTTGTTTTGTTCTATTATCATCTTATGACAAAAATGCTTTAATATGTTTACGTCTTGCGATGAAAAAAGAATATTTAAAAAAATATAAAATATTTCTAATGTGTAAATGTAGAAACAAATTTTATACTAAGTCCAACGGTAGGTGAGGTTCGGTGAAACAGGCAGCTGCAGAAATGTAAGAAGGGTGAGGTGCAGCCGATTTCAACCCGTTACTTCCGTTGCTTTGTTGCATCTGTAAGAGAGAAGCTATTACAACTATCGGGCTTAACCCTTTACAAAGTAGTTCTAGCATGACATGTACATTTTGGAAAAAATTATTTGAATCGGTTTAAGGGGGGCTTTAGCTATTGACTTCAAACTCACCACAAATTTTAAATTTGAACAGCAATAACGACATTTCGAGGGAAAAAGTTAGTTGAATGTAAGCAGGTGGAGTGAAAGGTAGTCCCCACACAAATAAACAGATTTTTTGAAAATTTTTATCTGAAATATCTCAAAAACTGTTATAGATATTAATCTTAAGTCTTCTTCAAGAAATTCTATTAAGATTTTTTTCTATTAAGATTTTTTTTTATTTCAAATACAGATTTGTTGGAAAAAAGCCCCCGAAGTAAAATCGCCACGTTCAAATTAGCTACAGAGTAATTTTAATAAAATATTTTTGATTTGAAAACAACTAGATTGGAGATAGAGAGTATACAATAAGACCAGTGCGAAGTGAGTATAAATTTCGGCACAGCCAAATATTTGCTTTTTTAAGTAATCAAGCACAGGCAAAAGCTGGGGGCCATGCCTTTATGTTCTTTCTTACGCCACGTATGTGTGCAAACACATTGTGGGGAATTTAAAATAACATTAATCAGCCTTGCTTGCGCTTTCAGAAAGGCTACTTGTAATGCGTGACTTATTTCGAGGTTCCCTACTTTTATAAGAAAAAACGCAGAAAACTTTAAATTTGATTTAGAATGTTTTTTATTATTTGAAAAAACATTCTTTGGCATTTATTTTTTGAAGATTATATCTATCAAATGTTGGCTGTTGCTACGTCGCAGATGGTTCATCCGTTGAGCCCAATTTTCGATGACTTGTTCGAGCATTTCGACTGGTAACTGGCAAAAGACACTCGTCACGTTTTCCTCCTAGTCTTTATTCGAAGCGAGTTTGTCCGCATAAAGTTTATACTTTACACATCTCCACAAGAAAAAGTCTAACGGTGTGATATCACACGATCTTGGTGGCTAATCGACCGGCACAAAACATGAAATTATGTGCCTCGAAAACATCGGATCTACTTGGAACATTTCAAGAACCCATAGAGCGAAATAGCTTAGGTTGTTGCATAAGCTGTATTTTGCACGCTTTTAATTAAAGATCTCGACGTAAAATGTGCCAAGTCGTTCCATACATCAGTCCGAGTTGCAGCGATTGGTTTCTAATCGGCTCTCCACGATCTTCGTGTACACTCTCAGCTACAGCCGCTATATTTTCCTTACAGCATGCAAGACGTGGTCTATTCGGTCGAATATTATCCAGTAAGGAATGTTGGGCCTCAACATGGGTAATGATATTGCGAACAGTACGCTTAGTAGGCCGCATATGTTGACCATAAGTTGTGCGAAGTGCACGAAACACACTCTTCACAGAACGTTAATTTTCGTAATAAACAGTGTTCAAGAGTTAGTCTTTCCATTATGAAATGCCACACAATGCTAAACAAAAAAAGTAAGAGCGCTATATTCGGCTGTGCCGAATCTTATATACCCTTCACATTGGTCTATAAATATACCCAGCCGAGTAATTTTGTACTGCAAATAACATAATTAAAAACCTTGTGCGAGTTTTAAAGTCCATAGAAAACTTTACAAAATTTTAACGTTCGTATGAATAATAGAAATAGATGAAAACGGTTTTAGGTCGAGAGTTTTAAAAGTTTTCGACATTATTTATATTAAAAGGTTAATAAAATTTGTTAATTTTTATGGAAGGTTTTAGCCTACCTGCTCCTCTCCAACTTTTTTTCCAACAAGTATGAATTATTTGATTATTACTTTGTGTATAATATTCGAAGTGGATTGCTGTTATAGTTTCCCAGATGTAGCGAATCGAAAATTTTGTACAAATTGTTAATTTCTGTGGGAGCTACCCCTTCTTCACCCCCTTCAAAAAAATTTTTTTTTAAGAGCGTAGGTCTAGACGTCCAATTGCTTTTTGTAGAACATTTGCTTTCGATACCTGTTTTAGTTTTCGAGATATAGCGTATCGAGGATTTCATAAAAATTATTAATTTTTATGGGAGCTACCCCTTCTTCTGCCCCCACCTAAAATTTTTTTTCTTTATAGTGTCAGTCTTATTGTACAGTTACTTTTTGTAGAACATTTGATTTCGATAGCTGTTATAGTTTCCAAGTTATAGCGGATAACATATTTCACCAAATTTGTGCAATTGTAAGAAAAATACCACTTCCCCTGATCTTGTCTGAAAAAAAAGCTTTTTCATTATTTAGATCCCTACGCTAGGAGAGTATGTGCCAAGTTTTGTGGCAAGAGTGACTATATTTACTGAGATATATAGGGATATATGGACGGATTTTGTCCTAAAAAAATGGGTTGTTTTGGGTTTTCGCTTATATCTCGGTCAATAGTGAACCGATTTTACTGATTTTAAATAGCGATTGTAAGCGGGATATTTCTAACAGTTTGACACCAATAGCTGGTCTGTATTTTTTAATTTGACTCCGGAAACTTGATTTCAACGTGCTGACAGACGGACATGGCTATATCAACTTCCCTATCTATAAGGATCCAGAATATATATACTTTATGGGGTCGCAAATGGATAATAAAGAAATTACAACCGGAATACAACCGGATATATACCCTTTTTACTATTTGAAGGGTATAATAACATGACATCCTGACACGACTCACACGTGATCTGCCAAAAAAGGCTATTGAAAAAAGTTTCTCTGCTTGAATAACCCATTATGATAGCTCTTTGTTTAAATTATACTAACAACAATGTCGTATAGAAACCCTCTTTGATATTTCAATGTGCCACTAAGTTTTTACCAGGTTCCAAAAGCCTTTTTGATTCGAATTTAATAACAAAATGAATCTCCTGGCTAGGTAGTCCTTATATTTCCGCCTCTATGGTTATTAGACTTTCTGCTCCCAGATAGTTATCACTAAGAGAAATGAAATGAACAAAAAATATAAATTGCTCTATTGCTCTGTTAACTGAGTTGTACTAAGACTTTTTTTTAATTTTCGTTATCGAGTGCCGTAATTTGCTCCTTAAATTGGTCTCCTGTCGCTTATATATTTATATGATCGGTTTAATATTCAGTTTCGAAACAAATTTTTAATAATTTTTCTCTCAACAAAATTTTTAAGAATTTTAGAGTTCTCCCTGCAAAACTGTCAAAATATGCAAAACATACCCTTTAGGGGCGTTGGTATGCAGTTTCTCTTGTGTGCATAATATTTACTGGATGTATCGTCGTCTATATTTGCTTTTATGTGTCTGTGTATGTTAATGGATATATGTCGAATTAACATTTTGTTTATGCATTTGTAACTGTTTCTGAAAATGAAAACTCTAATGAATTATTGAGTAATTGTCACTTCTGTGTGTAAGTGTGTGTGGGTTTGGCTTCATGCATATGTTATATGCTTAAGTCACTTCAGTATGGATGTATGTATATGTGAATATTTTAAAAATTATATTTCTGTTGCACATGTAGTTTTTTTTTTCTTTCTTATGTTGCATATTTAGCCCACAATGCATTTTATATTTTACAAGATTTATCTTATTGTGAGTGTCAGCTAATTTGATTTATTTTCTACTTAAATAGTTTGGGTTTATCGGGTTTTATATGTATTTAAAAGTCTTCGGTCACTAGGGAAATTATGAAAATATGTTCTTGGTCTTACATACATGAGTACATGTGTTTAATGACTTGAAATTTAACTTGTGTTAAGGACAACATTTCTATTAATTAAAATTATGTATTTCTGAAAAGGTTTTCATTAAAAATTTGATAAATAAATAAATAGATGTGTAGGTGAAAGGGTTTAAAATAACGATATTAGGATATAAATTTTCAATAATTTTAAAAAAATTGGAAGGTGTTCTAAAATCATATCATTTTCATTAAATACCAAAAAATTCCGAATTTAATTTTTTAATCTATATTTTATACAGTACCCAAGGACAAACGTAAAACAAGTTATTAGAAAATAATCAATAATAACAAAGACATTGTCTACGATTTTTTCACTTTTTGTTCCTTGGATCACTTACCTCCTATGACAAGCACGTGCTAAAATCATTGACGTTTCTCAAAAACAGAAACTAATTCGGGTTAGATTTTATCAATGAATTTAATAATGATTCGTATGCTCTTTTTTTGCTGGATAGTGCATAGAATTAGGGCGTAAATATGGTATGTAAACACTTTAAAAAAAATAAAAAATCGGGACTTCTTATTTCTAAAGAATTCGTATAAATCTTAAAATGCGGGTGCAAAGGTGAAAATGCAGGCCGATAGTGATTCGTGTCCATTAAAAAATAAATAAATGCAAAAACTTTAGTCCATAAAATTTCAAACTTTAATAGAGTAAGACTTAAACAAATGTTTTTAAAAGTCAACTGTTTCAAGGACTTGGCATGTTATTGTTGATCAATATTACTCATACGCTTGGATACGATAATCTACCAGTGCTGGAAAATTCTTCACTTTTCAATGGTCGATATTACCCAATGTTTTTTTCTTTTGGCTGCTTGATACTACTGAATACTTAATACTTTAAAAATTTTGTTTATTTAAAAGCAATTCAAAACGTTCATTTAGCTACTAGGACAACATTTCTTCTTCTTGGTGTAATTAGTATGCTTTTTTTATTGGCAGCTTAGCTGGCTATTGAACTATTTTAGAGAACCATTTTTGAATATTGTGTACCCAAAGAAAATAGCAAATACTTGGTAATTGGCAGTTACTACACAATTCTTTAACAGCACGACTATATATGTAAAGAGAATAATAACGTAAATGAATGATTCATTATTGCACATCCCAAAACCCTTTATTTTAAAGACTTGATATATGAAACACTGGTACCTCTCCTGATGTAAAGGAATTTAAAAACTATCGTATTGTGATCAAAAAACAAACAGACTTATATCTAAAACTTTTAACCAATTTTTGCCCCAAGAGGTCTAAAGGGTAAAAATTAAATAACAAAACTATTTTACAGTACTTTTTAGACAAATTTTTTTTCTTCATACAGGGCTGTCAGTTGTGGTGATTTTACGCGAAACGTGGCAATTTTTAGGCTCGTAGCGACTAGGATTTATGTATGTCAACATGGCAACATTACTGGCGATTTTAAGCAAATCGAATTAATTGAGTTAAGGAACCTTGACTTCGTTGGAATAATCTTTCTTGATTTTTTAATAACTTGTTTAACTTCAAAACTCGAACGTTTAAATTGTTTACCTGACTCCTTCAATTTTTCAAAAATCATTGGATGTGTTGCACAAGAATTACATTTTTTTCAGTTTTTGTGTTTGATGTTTAAACATTCTTACAATGTACAAAGTGATGAAAAATGTCCTTAAACGAGCCCATATAGCAATCAATAAACAGAATCGAAGTTTTTCATATAGAAAAAAAATGACAGCCAAACAGCATCGGATGATAAAAATGTTGGCCTAAAAAATCACTTTAAAAGCAAACTAACAAAAATCACTCTCTACAAGACACTGATACTATCCGTGCTTATATATGGTTCTGAATCCTGGGTAACTGCGAAAGCAGATGAGGCAGTGCTTGGAGTTTTCGAAAGGAAGATTCTTTGGAAAATCTGTGAACCAATCGTATGATCCCTGAGCTTTATGAGCTGTTTGCCGACATTGACATAGTTACGAGTATCAAAATTCAACGCTTACGGTAGCGAGGTCATGTTGTGAGAATGACTGAAGATGCTTCAGCTTGGAAGCCATTTCAATGCGAACCTAGTGATGAATCACGCAGAAGAGGAAGACCGAAACTCCGATGGAAGAATCAAATGAAGGAAGTTATCCCGAAACCTATAAATTGGAGAAGAAGGGCAGAAAATTAAAGCGCGTGGAAATCGTTTCTTAATTCGGCTAATGAAGCAAACTTTCTGTAAAAGTCGTCTAAGTAACTAAATATCACACTCTAACACGCAAACACTGGAATTACTTAAATTTAAATAAAAATTTTCATTCTTATCTATGACAATTTTAATAGTGAACTTAAGCCGAATAAAAACAAATTATTATAAGATATAAAAAATTTCAAATAAGTAACTAAAGGGTGGTCAAATTTTCAGGGCCGATGTGTAAAGTGAAGCACACCTAAATGTCAAGATTTTTTTTTGCATTTCATTTGACATTTCCCACTTTCAGACTAACTCAATTTAAACCATGGAAAGATACACAATAGAGCAACGCGTTAAAGTTATTCAGAATGGTGGCAATAAAAGACAACCGTTGTTGATCAATTCTCAAATGAAATAATATTCAGTAATGAGACACATTTTCACCTCAGTGGACTCGCCAATAAGCAGAATTTTCGCACTTGGGAATACAATAATTTCCTATATAACTTGTGTTTTATTTAAAACCAACATAGGCCCTTAAAATTTAACCACTCGATATGAAAAATTAAGGACTATTAACCCATACAGAGGTCGCAACTCAACTAGATGAACAAAAAGTACTTCCTTTACATTTTTTAGTACTCTGTTTTAAAAAAACTATCAAAGCAACACCTACGAAGTAGCGGATCAATTGCTAGAAACTCATTAAACAAGCAGCTCTATACATGTAGATTAAATAGCTGACACAAATTCAATTTCAACATTTTTACAAAATTTTTTCTTAGTCTTGAGTCCAGTAAAACAACTGGAAAATCTAAAATTTTCTTGTTGATGCACTCGTTGTGTTTAATCATTTTAACACAAATGCATTAAATTGCATCCTTTCATCCTTAGATTTGTTAGTCTATTTGTGTGCTTTAAAGACAATCCTTAGAGATTTTTTGTATTTGATGGCTTTATGTTTTTACTAAATTTATATTGTTGAAGAGAATGGAAAAAATGTTTTAAGATTGTTGTGTTGCCAAATGTCTTTAACATTTGCTCTTGATGGATGTTGTGCAATTAAAGTTAAACATTCACTTTTTCATTGGTTTGTATGTTAAGTTTGCAGTTGAACTTTTTCTATGTACAACAAGCATGCTGGTGACAAACAATTTGAAATGTTTGCAATTTAAAACAGAAATATTTTGATGTTGTTAATATTAATAAAAATGTTACTTAAATAAAGATAAATCAAATGTGGATGTTATCTGTGGAAACAATTAAGAAAAAATCGGTAAAGGTAGATCCTGTTACAGCTTACAACAGAAGTAATTGTTTATATTATATACCAAATCCTGTTAAAATTTTACACAATCTTGGCTTTCGGCAATAAAGTTTATGTGAAATGAATAATGATTTGTGGATCGATTGTTGGGGTATTTAGTTTTCCTCCACCTGAAGTACTGGATAATAAATTGAATAATAAACTGTCGAGATTGCTTAATGCAAAGGGCCCAAAAGACAATTAATATATTTTGTGCATGCGAAAAAGGTTATTTTAAGGTCATTTGTAAAGTGAAAAAACCACCAGCATGAAGCCTGGCCAGGGTACTGCTTCATCAAATGAGAAGCGGCCACAAAGATAAATACATCTTTATACCAATTACAGCCGCTCCCTACGAAGTCCGATCTAACCTAATGGGCCTGCGAAACCATCTAGAATTAATACTACAAAATAAGCTGCCATTGGGGTTTAATATGGAGGAAAGGGTCAAGTAGATCACCAATTTGCTCCATGCAGTCAAAACTTGGCATCTTACGCCAAATCTCAAGCACTGCATCTACATTGCAGTGGCTAGGCCTATCTGTAAAGAGCAATTTTGATATTTAATTTCGACAACTTAAAGTTTCATTTCTAACGACAAAACAAAAAAATTATTTTTTTATTTAAGGGATACCATAATACGAACTGTGGCCCCACTGTAATCTTATTTATTTAAATTTAAAAGATTTATTTACTTAATGTGCGTGTGGGTACATGCGTTTTAACTAACTATTTTACCTATGTCTTGTTAAAGCTCCATTTAAAAACCTCCCCTAATAGAAAAATGGGAAAATATAGCTATTTTGTTAACATAAAAATATTCTTACCTCTGACTTATGTCAAAATATTAAATCACTTTATAACAAAAAGCGCGTAACGAAACGCATGCCAACGCATGCTGACGCATTACTGTTTAAACCCAGATTTCAAAGTGCTGTCGATTTATCTGGTAACTTAACGAAGATATGCACGCGGGTTTTTGCTTTGTTAGTTTTATAATGGCGATCAGAAGTTCTTTTCCATTTAACCTTCAACAAGAATAGAAGTGCTTTCCTTAATAAATCGAAGTAAAGTTTTCACATCTCATCAGTTGACCACCGTAAACATTTTTTTTGTAACACCAATTTGGCAGCGTTAAAGACAACCTTCGTGTTGAATCCAATAAATTTTTTGTTTTCAACATTATACGTTTTAAACAAATTAATTTATATAATTAGTGGCCATCACTCATTATTTCATAAGCAACACGTGGTGGACTCATTTCTAGATCCTCCACTGTACCCGTTTTTGCGTTAATTCTAACAAGCTGTGTGCCAGTGATTAGTTGAAAAAAAGAAGGGTTAAGGTAAAAGTCCACTGCAAAACAACATTTATTTGCCTGGTGTCAAATCGAGGAATCTAAGAATTGGTATTAAACAGAAAAATAAAAATCATCCACCTAATAGTGCCGCCAATAACTGTGGAGAAAATTGCCAAAATTCCTAAGCGCAATTGAAATTGGTGAGGAAGTGCCCACAATTACTACCCCGGATAACCTTGAAGTGTAACCTGTGTGTACCTTGGAGCCACACTAAAGAGTTTTTTAACACAGCTATTTTATATTCTGGTTTGTACCTAAAATAGCTCTTTGAAGATCAGGTAGGGCAAAAAGTTAATTTGTAAAGAAAGGGGTAACCAATCTGGCATTGGCCTCAATGGTTAATCCTAACCTGAAAAAAAAATGTGCTAGATACTAGTGCTACCTTATTTCCTACGCTTCATTATTATTTTTAAAATAATATTAAATGGTTTCGATAGTTTGTAATTAAAGCGTCAAAAAAAAAAATAAAAAAAACACACACAATAGTTTATAATTTAACACCTCACAAAACAAAGAAAAAATTTAGTTAAGTAAATTCAAGCTGGAATTCAAAGAGTTATTTTTGTAACCATGTTATAATTATTTTATTGCTATCAATTAAAATCATATACCTACATATAATTAGTGTTTAAGAAGTGTTGATATGAATGGCTGTATACTCAATTGCAAAGCAGGAATCCAGTAGTTCAACACCCTACAGTCAGCAGACCGCAGCAGTTTGACGAGGCCTCATCATTCTACGGTTGCAGAATTGTTTATCTTTTGGGTGAGTCCACAAAAATTTGTTTTGTTTCGCAATTGGTGTATAGATTATATACAACCTATTTTTTTTTCTTGGTAATATTCTTAATATCTATTCAAAAATTAATGTAGGTTAAGTTAAGCGAAAGAATTTTCTATGTACCATAACATTATTTTACTATCGGTTTATTAATACGCCCTGCTGTAAAAGGGATGTCTGTTTTTGTTGTCTGCGTATCTATTTTCTTCCAAAATATTGCAAATCTATTTTTAGATTTTACTCTACTACGCTCATTCATAACATTCCCTATTGATTGAGAAATTATATTTTTTTTGTCAGTTATATTGTTTTTATTTTGTATGTTTTATTTTTGCTTTAATTCTTCTTCTTAATATTAAAATCATTAAATATTATTTGTTGTAAGAATTTTTATCAATAATGCTATGGTAAATTAAGATTTTTGCTCTCTTCTTCTTTGCAAACATTTGGTTACCTTTGTTGGTACATTTATATTGTTTACATTTTTTTGAGATTATTGACACCCTACTGTCGGTTAATTGAATTTAGTTTGAATATAATATAAACCAATAACATTATATTGAAGTTTGAGTAGAGATAAGTCTTATATAAGCAATTTGTTACCCGAATTTCTATAAACTGTATAATTGTAAGATGCCTAAAAATTATGAATTTTGTATTTGAATCGTGAATAAATAAATTATTATGGAATTCTAAAACTATTAACATTTCTTACATGATGTGATCGGTTCAGGATAGGTTGAAGAAGGGATCCTATTAAACCCAATATTACATGCCATAGGATCATAGGTAGGGTGGGTTAAGAGGCACTTTCCCAATAACATCTGGGAATAGTTTTTGTGCACAAGCGTACAATAAGAGTGACCATATTTTTTCAGTTTACGTGTTGATAGTATAGGGGGAAAAATTGAACATCTTCTGTTTGGTAATTCAACACTTTATTCCATTTTTCATTTCTTTAGTAAGGGAGTCTATAATAATTATTTATGTTAAGCCTGTAGATATGAATGAGAGAGATTACAAGAGACAACAACCCTCCCCACCCGACTGTTAGTTAGCGGCATCAATGGCTCCCGATAGTCTCTACATCTCCAACTGGAAATCCTCGATAGCTTACTGATTGTTTGTTTGGTATTACCACCTTGAGAATACACACTTGTTCAAGACAGTGTAGACAGGTTCATTACATATCTTACTCTATGGGGTATTCGTATGGTGAACTGCATTGCAAAAGCAAGTCAACTGCAAGTGCCTGGATAACTCACAAGGACTTTTATTACTGTGTAAAACTGGTGCTCAACGTAGCAACTCTTCGGAGGCGCTGGATTTAATACTGGGTCGAAACTGCAGTTTTCTGCCGATAACTGAGTATCTGGGTGTTTTTTAACCTTCCTTATGATTGCAGTGTATATGAGAGAGATATTCTAGCAGCCAAGTTGGCCCCAGGGCAAAATCCTTACCTTCTTATATGAGAATTATAAGAGGAGCATGCCTATTATAGTTAGGGGGCGATCTAGGCAACAACCATAACCCTCCTCTACTCTTCTATTGTTCGGGGGTGCAAGCATTTCAATTGATTGATTGATTCCTAAGAGGGATGATGGCCGGTCATTGTCGGACAGCTGGATCTGTGTTGTATCGGGGAATAAGGAGGCTATTGAGCATATTCTGAGTAACTGTCTAGCACTCGTGCGCTCCACACCTAACTGTCTAGGATCTTTTCCGCTCCAACGCCTGGAGGAAATATTCGGGGTTGTTAACATAAGGCTGCTAGCGTTTTTTAAGAGAGTGTTGAGTACCCTGGATTTCATTTTACTAGTAGACCTGGTTATCGTTTTTTTTTGTTTAAAAACAAAAAGGGGCCATGTGAGGCCTTCAGGTCTAGCTAGTATAACCTAATCTAATCGAACCTAACTTTTTCCTGTAAATATTGTTAATTATTTCATTTTAATGTTAACTTTATATCCTGTATAGGGAAATGTAATAAAGAATGGCAAATTGCCAAATTAATATACTAAGTACTACCTGTTAGCTATTTGAGACCCTTGGCATATCCTAGCATCTTAAAAGTCAGTGACAGTAGCCAATCCTATCTGCCGAAAGTGAGTGAGCGGTAAGAACGCCAGCGAAAGGTTTCAATTCTTTCCTACCCAAGGCAAAAGGAACCTTAGTTCTGTTGCCTGATTTTAATTATCATAAGAAGTTCAAAACCCTACAGCCTGCAATTTTAACCCAGCATTTGCTTGCCCTATCCCTATTGTATCCTTAGATCCTCCCATAAAATTTGCATAGTAGTGTTAAATTATTTAAGTTGTTATATTGGCACTTGTTCCAGATCTTTTTCGTGACAAATTATCTACGGACTCATTTCCAAATATCCCAGAGTGCCCCAAATCCCTGAATCGCTAAACTGGAGACCATAATGTTTTGTACCTTTCACAAGTTAATTTTACCCGTTTCTTAGTTTTTGTACAAAATATTTTTTCCCCAATACGTAAGCAACAATTTCAAATTTCGTCATTGAACGTCTTCTAGGAACCAAAGGCGTAACTTTAGGATGTTCCCCACCTTCAAAAACATCCTGTTATTAAGTACTTTTCCAAACGCTTTGTCAAGTACACAAAAACGTTGTGATGATAAAGAATAAAAACACAAAAAAAAATAACATAAAACAAGAAATATCTATGCAGTAGAACAATAAAAAAAAGAAATTACACAACGCAAAAAGTCTTTTATTATTTGTTTCTTTGTTGGTAAAGAAAACACAAGCAACGTAAACAAAATCTTTTAAATTAAAAATTAAATTTTAATCTCTATTCATACGAAATGGTACAAATACAAACACAAACATACTCAAACATATAAAGATACACAGCAATTCACTTTACAACAGTTTTACTTAGATGGTAACACTCTAACTCACCTTTGGAGAAAAGCAGCACATTAAAAATGAATTGAATGAATGAATGCGTTAGTTTGTTCATGGAGTCACTCCTACATTCATATCCATTGTACAAAGACCCTTAACATTTGTCTTTTGGTATGTTTAAGCTGAATTTGTATAGAAACCTTAAGATTCCTTTCTTTTTTTTAATATTTTTGCATTGATATCATAATGTTGGTCATAACAGCCAAAACATCACATTCCCTTCATAATACTCGTCTGCCTTTTCATCAGCAAAAGTTATATTTTATCATCTAATCCACTTGGAATTTTCTTTTTTGCCTTTTATTTCTATTTATTCATATTTACTCAGACTTTGGTTTAGATTAAGGTCTTAACTACAGGATTTAAATACACTAATAGCTCTTTGTACGCAATAAAAATTCTGTTTGTATTTATTTTTAAAACTTTTTTATAAATTCTATGTATGAAAAAGGTTCTTCTTAGTTCTACTGCTTCTTTCTTTATAACAAAATTTATAAATTTCCAGTTCTGTGGTTTTCATGGGAATTTTTATGCCATCTCGCTTAATTTGTAATGCTCTAGAGATGGCTCTAAAAATTTCGGAAAAAAGATGGACCAGTTCCGACTTTTTTTCTAAATAACAACGTTACTTCTATACTTTTTCAAAATGGGTTCGGAACATGTCAATGGGTTGACACCGTGTCTTATTATAATAGCAGTTACGTTGTTTTTTTAAAGAAAAAGGCACTGGCCACTTAAATAACATAAAAACCCATAGAAAATTTTCAAAACATTTTTGTTAAGCACCAAAAATTGATAGCAGCTTTAGGTAATAGTCAAGCAATTTTTTTCTAAAAACTTGATATCTGCTCCTTCCTTAAGCCTTTGATAAAAAAAATATCTGGTTTGAAAAACTATAATTTTATATATTTGTCATAAACAAAAAAATCAGAAAAGGGCCATATAATTTAAATAGCGCATATTGTCCACCCTTTGATTCCCCAATTTAATCAAGTCTGTAACTTAATAAAAAAAATTCAAAAACGTACAAAATATTATTAAACAACGACTTTTGGCAACTTTTACCTCAATTGGGTAATAAGCTCAGAATTTTATATTTCTAGACTAATTTCTGAAAAAAGGCAAAAAATACCTTTTGTCCACTTAGCGGACTTCTAATTATTATTTGAGTCAACAGTCCTTTATCTTACATTTCTAGATCCATGATCTCAAAGAAGATAAACAAAAATACCAAATAGTTCTTGCGTTTGTTTTTATTTGAATGGGCTTAGAAGTAGCAAGTGTTAAAAAAGGTACGATAATAAAATTTAAACTCCCTTTTACCGCTTAAAATCCACTATAAAAACAAAATATTTTCTTTTCTTTCAATCTGGCGAACTCAACTTTATTTGCACATAGGCATTTCCATTGTGACAGTTGTGACCATTTTACTGACATTTTTTATTAAAACTCAAACATTTAAAATTTTTTAACTTTAAAAAGCTAATTTCCTCAAGAACAAGGGTATATATCGATTGGTCATATCATTTGTAATTAATTTATTATACATTTATGACCCCATAAAGTATATATCTTCTGGATCCTTATAGATGGGGTAGTCGATTTAGATATGTCCATCTGTGTGTCTGTTGAAATGAAGTTTCCCGACTCACATGGAGTCACACAGAAAATCTTTGATATCCAAATATCAGATATATTCCTAAGAAAATCGCTATTTAAAATCAGCAAAATCGGTTCACTATTGACCATGATATGAGCGAAAACCCAAAATAAGCCAGCAAATATAGTCACTCTTGCAATAAAACATGGCACGGATACTTTAAAGATAGGAACCTTAATTAGGAAATATCTTTTTCAAATAGGATCAGGGGAAGTGGTTTTTTCCCTATAATTGCAAATATTTTGTTTCATGCGCAAAAACTGAGAAACTATAACATCTATTGACTCCAAATGTTCTACAAAAAGTTGTGAGAAAATAATACCTATCTTTTGGAAAAAAGCTGTTTGGAGAGGAGCAGAGGAAGGGGTAGCCCCAAAACAATTTAACAATTTGTTTAAAATACTTGTTACGCAATATATTGGAAACTATAATAGTTATAGACTTCAAATGTTCTGCCAAAATTAATTGGACAATAAGGACTTACTTTGGAAAAATATTACTTGTTTTATACTTAGGTAAGCGCTGAGCGAATATTTTTCTGATTATAGCTAGTGGTCACTATATGGGTGTGACCTTACAAGTCTGAATGTTAAAGAATCTTGAATTTACGATTGTATAATGCAAAATATTATTGAAAACGGGCTTATTTATTTTAATTTACCAGCTAATTTTTTTGTTAAAGAAATTTCCTTTAGAAAATGTGATGGGTGTAAACAAAACGTAAAAAATTTGTAACAACTGATTTATAATTTTATAATCTTTATCCTGTTTTTATGTTAATTTATCAATTTTTTTAAAAAGCATACTATTTTTACCCATTCATAGGCGGTTAACGTGGAATTACACATATCTTTAAATTTTTATTTGTTTAAAAGGTAACAAATGAACCTAAAAAGGATCAAACCATGATTTTTTTCATCTTTTATGCCTTAGGGTCTCATCGATTTGCGTGTCGAAAAATAAGTTTAAGTCTTTTTATAGTTTAAGAAAAACAGTGTGACTTTTTCAGTTTTAGTATTACATTACGTCTAAGGAATTAGTTTCTGAAGCCCAGTTGATAGCTCAGGTAATGTAAATATAGCTTAAGAAATTTCAAAACCAATAAATAAAAAAAAATTTTTAATTGCTTTGGATAGGTACAGGCTAAGCACCCAACTTATTATTTTTTTACAAAAACTTTAAAATATTCGGCAATAGTTTTTAACAACAACAACTTTAATCTGAGTTTTTGCTCACTAAGAGGTCCTTTTAATGACATAAGTTGTTCTTTCTGCGCACACTTTTAGTCTCTTTATCAATTAGGGTTTTTTTAACCTTTGCTAGGAAATAGTTTTCAAAGGATATTTTTCTAAAACTTTTACAAAAAAATTCTAAGTCATGCATTTACATTATTATTAAAAAAGTTTAAGAAATTTAATGCCTGACTAATTGTAAAACCAAAAATTATTTTTGGCTCTAATGAAAAATTTTAATTTTTAGACATACATACGTGGTTGCCCACGAAAACCACAGCATTATGCTCGTCAAATACGTTATCAGTGTAAGTGAAGACATCATTAGTCAATAAAACTCAAACATTGTTAAAATAATTTTGCCCAAATTCTTATGAATTGCTTATGGCAATTTTTCCTCCTCAATTCGTTTTTGCCACAAAAGCGTTAGAAATTGTTTTCTCTATTGGGAAAACTTTTCCATATTTTTAAGCTATTTTACGATTAAATCAATGATACTGAGTGTAAAACCATAGTTTAATATGTTTTATTCTCTATAGCTTTTGAACAAACAAAACAAATTTAATATTAATTTACACTTGTAATAATAATGAGTTATAGATTTTATCTTCTTTTAAGTAAATTGTTGTATTTTTGCCAAACAAAGGGCGAAATTTTGCGAATGAAATTGTTACTGTCTTTACATCAATAGCAGAACTGTTAGCGATTTAGGTAAGTAATAAGATATATAAGTTTAAAATTATTTTTAAACTTAAATAAAAAACGTAATAATTGACACAAAATTTTATTAAGAGTTTGTCTTCCATATGTCGTCCGTCAATTTGAACACACTTTTCAAAACGGAGCCTTGTATTCTGCACCACACGCTGCAGTGAACTTGTTTCAATTAAATTGATTTCTGGCCCAATGTTTTAGTTTAAGAGCACAAGAGATTGGGGTTTATCATTTTAAGCCCCCTCTTTAAGGTAGCTCCATAAAAAAATCCATCGGAGTTAGAACGGGCAACCTCGGTGGCCATCGGATGTCCCCAAAACGACTGATGAGTTTTTAGGAAGCAAACTCATCGAAGCTCTGGCTGAGTGTGCAGACGCCCCACGTTTGTAAAGAGCACGATGGAAAAGCTCAAAGATTTGGCAAGAAGAATTCCATGATCATGTGTCAATAATTTTCAACGTTGACACTCGACGCCTGGCCTCGAGAATTTTAGAATAAAAAAATTCCAATTATCTCATGAGTGGACAGTTAACCTGGGGCAATGCTGGGGGTTTTGATGTTTCAATAGAGGGTTGCAGGTTCTGGAGACCAGTAGAGGCAGTTTTGCTTTTTAACGTGGCCGCTTAAGTGAAAATAAGTCTCGTCGCTCCCAAAAAAAGGGATTGAAAGTGCGAAAATGCTTCAACCTCGTTTCACAAAAACTTTTGCGTAAATCAAAAGTACTTCAAAACCTTTTTTAAAATTTCATGAATAGTTGTTCTTAGAAGTCCCAATTGGGCTGCTCTTTTCCGTATTGAAAGTTGCGGTTTTTCACGTTAACTGCTTGGAACCAGTTTAATATATTCGGGACGCCTTGAAAATCGCTTAGGCCCTGGCAGTATGACATTCATAGTTAAAGCAGTTTTGGGAAATTTCCGCATTCACGAACGAGTTAAATTTTCACTCGGTCCATCACGTATTTGCCGAATACCGAACTTTGAACAAAATTATCGACGAACAATTACGCAAGAATTCTTCAAAAACTACTTCAATGCGAACGCGCAATGCTCACTCGACCACGCGACATCGTGACGGATAAATCCACACAATCGATAGTTCCAACGGCACCTTTGATTGGTTTTTGATCTAATCGTTTTAAGAATTAAGGGAAGTTTTTTTAGCGATAGATCTTGCTGCCGTATTTGGAATGAAATTGATCCCCAAATGTATTTAGAAACACTTTTGCATCCAGGAAACTAATTGTTTGGTGTGCTTTATGGGCAGGTGGAATCACTGGTCTTTTTTTATCGATTGTATTGTCTTGATTTCTAAAATCTATGCTGCAAAATATAGCTTTTCAGTCTTGTGCATGGATGTCCATAATAAATAAATAAATAAACGTTACAGGCATTGATGACCGCAAGAGTCATTATGTGTAGGAGATCAGATTTCAATAAGATGGTGCAACATATCACACAGCTTGTGCCCCAATTGATTTTTTGAAGAAACGGTTTAGCAACCGCATAGTTTAACGTTTCGGACCCGTTAATCGACCTCCAAGATTATGCAATTTAACGCCGCTAGAGGGTTTTCTGTGAGCGCTGTTGCCGATATACTGCCACAAATGTTGGAAAAAATCATTGAAAATTTTATCTCCAAGATAGACTACCTCCCAGCCAGCCGTGGCGGTTATAAGCAAGAAGTGCTTTTTAGGTTTTTGTTTTGTTTTTGTGGTAAAAAAATTCAAATAAATTACTCAATTATAGCCTTTAATTTTATCCTTAAAATTTTAAATTAAATTCTCCACCTTTTAATGTAAAATCAGCATTTTTCTTTCAAAATTTTCACTTAAGGCAACTTTACCAATAAATTTATCACAGCAATTAACTTAACAATTTACTGACTTTTTTATGTCTTAACCTTTCAGAGCCTCAATCATTACGAAAACCACACAAATTATCGGACTACCTCCCATCCTTCTGCACATATACGAAGACAAACAGACACAAACATAGACAAACGCACACATTAACTCGTCAAAGTTCCCTTTAACAAAGTAAAACTCCATAACTGCCTTAAATTGTTGTCAAATGGGTGATAAAGTGGGCGTATAAATATATTTATGGAAATAATTTAATGTATAGTGGTGTTGGTCTAATGCATATAAAACCAAAAACAAACACACACAACCAAACCAATACCAACAGAAAGCAATATCACAAATTACCATCATTATTGCTATTATCATTACTATTGACATTACCAGCATTATGTGATAATAGTAAAAAGCTAAAAACATCTTTATGAAAAAGGTTTTTTCGATTTTCTCTTACTCTATTTGTGTTTGCTTGTTCTTTCTGGCTTTTTTTTATGACATCAACAGATGTCGTTGACAGATTATTACAGAATTATTATGCCATAAGATATATTTTTGTCTTTTTGAATCTTTTAATGTATGTGTGTGTGTTTTTGTTTGCCCTAAGATGTATTTGCAATAACAAACGAAATTTTATACACAAACTGATGCACATATTGTGACAAGTCTTAAATGTTGTACAACAGGAAGGACAGCAAAAGCATGGGAGAAATTATTGGTTTTAGAAAAATATTTAATAAAAATAAATGTCCAGTTTTGTGTATAAATTTTTTTTTTAAATTTCAGAAAAGTTTTTGTTTTTCTTTTACAAACTTAATGTCTTTATGTCAATGCAAAATATCAATTAAACAATACATTTATATATTCAAGAGAAGTACTACATTTGTATGACTAGAATGAGGTTAAAAGCAATAGTACTAGTAGTAGTAGTAGTAGTGTCATAATTTTTTTGATTTAAGAATTCAAAATGCCGCAAACTTTTAATAAAATTTTTAAATAAACCATATACTGATCTTTATTGGCGAAAGAGGGGAATTCATAACAGTGCTTAAAGCAGCAACCCATACTAGTGGCAACCCTAAGAAATTTTATGGTTGTACCGCACAATAGTTTGCGTAAGTCGTGAAAATTTAAATAATAACATGAGAATTGATAACATCACCTATTGAACGTACATAAATCTTGCCAACGTCTTAAGCAGAACGGTTTCGCGTAGCGTATTCTACCAGACCTGGGTATACAAATTCCCCTGACCTCTCTCTACCTCTTGGGCATATATATTTGAAAAAGTCATGCCCTAAAAAACATTACTTAAAGTAAAAAAAATTTATTCGTAAGGTTTTTAGGACTGCCGGGTATAGTCTCATCCGGGTCCGGGAACTTATATGCCTCAAAGACAATTACGTGCGTCAGCATTTTCTCCAATGTCTTCTGTTCCAAGTCCAGTTACTTCAGGTCCTCCTTTGGTCCATCTTTCACTGTATTCTCCTCAACACCTTTACAGATCAGAGTTTGTTTCCATAAAAAGTTTTAGAGTCTCCGAGCTAAAGAGAGTTCATTAGCCATTCATTCTATGGATATATCCCGTTACCGTTGGGTCCTTTGATATCCTTCAGAGCCTCGAAAGCTCATTTACTGACTCTATGGATTCAGCATACTTTGACTAAGAGTCCCGTTTAGCTCTCCTAAGATCTCCTTTTTATCTAATAAAGCTAACCCTGTAGCTATCCCGATTGTCAGCTCTTCCCGCTGACGTTTGCACTATTATACAACCTTCCAAAATTAGACCTCTAAATTCTAAGTTCCCCGGTCTACTATTTTGATTGCTTCCTCTTCCTCGAGAAGATCAACAGATACGCTAACCTGTACCCGTTACCTACAATGTCGGTGAGTTTCTGCACTACCGAATCTACCTCAGTATATGACCTAACTTCCACTGGTATGCCTTTTAGACTAACCTCTATAGACTTATTAAATGTGGCCCAATCTGTTCTATGCGGGATTCTATAGGGTTCTCACTTTTAGGATGAGTATATTTTATTTCAAAATTAATTCTTCTATGGCCCTAATACGAGTAATGCCTTGCAACCTTCCACCCGTTAACAGAATCAGTGCCCCTATTAGTGAGACTTATATTTCTATCGTTCATTCTGAACGTTGGCATATTATCTTCATTATAAATATACAAATCGTTGGCAGTTATAAAATGAAAAATCATCCCAGCTTTGTTTATGGTATCTTCGCTATCCAACTAGCTGTCATGTGCTTTCTTATCGCAGGCTAAAGCCTCAGGTACTTTACTTCCCTTTAAGCAACCGATTACCCTTAACACGTGGGATCCGTATTTTCATTGGGTAATATGGCTGAGGCTAGTGTAAGTTTCGGCGATCTTTAACCTTTTTCTCAATTACAGTGATGCGTTCTGTGATGAAAGATGAAAAAAATGAAATTCTGCTCTTTATTCTTACCCTATATATAGCTGGCATGACGAATAGCACATACCTCTTCATCCCCAATTAAATGACGTTTTTACCATTAATTGTAACTAGTTCAGCTAAAGCTGCTTCACTTTAATGCCGATTTGTCTGGCCACTTGTAGCTTCTGTCAAATCTGTCAAATTTCGAGAATCTTAATGTAACAGCTACAAGATTAAACCCGACAACCTCCCCTGCCGTTCTCAGTCTTTTAAAAAGGCTGCTGGTATGCAAACCTGAAGTCCTTACATTCGTTTAGCCTACAGACCAGTGAAGTAATTAACTTCCAAAGGTATGTAATGAGACCGACGCTCTTTTCAAATAATACTGACAATTGTTTTTGCATTTATTTTATTTATTTTCTTATGCAGTGAAGTTATTTAAATTTAGAGTAATGTTCAATTTATTTTCCTTCTTTTTAAATATAAGCATTTATCCTCAATATTTTTACATATTGACGAATTCCCAAACGCATTTATATAATGTGCCAACACATTTGTAAGAACTTTACTTTAATCATCAAACAATCACAAAATCATCACGTAATTTTATTGTTTTTCATTGAAAGTACTTGCATTTATTTTAACATTAATTTCAATTATTTCAGTTTAGGTTTCTTATATTATACTTTTTCCTCCTACTATTAATTATAAAAGTAATAAGAATTTATGCTTAAGTGTGTAAATAATTTTTTTTCTTTAAATAAATTTTTGAATGATTAAGGGGATATGGCCCCTTAAATAAAAATACAAAAAATGTTCAAAATTTATGGTTAACCATTTTCGAAAACTGACTGCAATCTAACGCACTGTATTAATAGTCGTGTTACTTTATAAATTGGCTAGTATTTTTTATCTATTTACAGTAAATGTTCTTTATCTATTCCTTTTTCCTTTTCTTTGTCATTTTTGTATGTCTCTGTGTTTATCTGCGCGCAATGTCATGCATTAATTTGCTTTGTATTATCCTTCAAGCAGAAATAAAAATAATTTCCTTTCAATGTCGTTCGTGTTTCTCATTTGTCTTCTATTTTTACCTGAATTAAATTAAATAAATATTATTCAGCTATTATTTTTATACTCCTGAGCTACAGAGCTTGTTTAGTGATGACAATTCACACTCGCTGAAATGCATGAAAATTAAAAAGAAAACAAAAACAATGTTCAAAGCATTTGTCAAGTTTGTTTTTTAAGCTTAAATTAGTTTTTTTACAACTGAGTAAATATATAGTTAATTTTATAAACGATCAATGTGAAACCTTAATAGAATTATGCTCTAAACACAACTGGGACGAATGACGAATTTTCCGTTGCGAATATTCTTATTAGAAAATAAAACACATTTGTGTATATAAGAGTTCACACAAAAAAATAGTGCTACGACTAAAATTCGCCATGAGTAGCGAACTCTACGATAGGTTTATTACTATTTCTTACGCCGACGAGCTATGAAAAATTTGGCACAAAGTGACAATTTTTCCTTCAATTTTTTTATTTTGTTATTAAATATTTTTTTTTATTTTAGGAATTACTTTTTAATTTTAATTTTTTTTTTCGTTTTTTTTTTTTTTTTTTTTTAATTTTATATATATATTTTTAAATACTTTTTTTAACTAATTTTTATTCAATGAGTGCTTCTGTTTTTAGAAATGTAGTCTCTCACAGCTGTTTTATTTGTTCTAAATGTGCTTCAGTTGACGAATTTACGCAACAAATTTAAGCAGAGGATTTCGTCGTGTGGTGCGAAATTCGTCTTTTGTTACAGTTGGTTATTCATTCAACGGTATTCAGTCAAAACTTAAAAAAAAATTTTTTCGAAAATGCTGAACAAGCTTTGCTAAAATTTTAAAAAATAAGTGTGTGTAAAAACTAAATGGTTAACCTTTTTTTTTACAAAAAAAAAAATAAAAATATAAGTTTCAATAATTTTTTAGCAAAATTTGGTCCCAATATATAAGGCATCTACAAGGGATAAAATAAATTTCAAATTTGATAGAATAATTTTTATATAAAAAATAATGTTGCGAACAATTTTGTACATTGTTACCAACTGTGGGCCTTAAACATATGCAAAATTTTGTTAAAATAAGATATAATTAAACTCAGTGAAAATTGTGACCCTTGTTATTGATCGGTCATTGCTAATCTGTGCTAAAGCTCAAGAAACTTCTCCCATAGTAGATTTAAGACTTTAGGGTATTACAGACGTTAACACAAACCATTAAAACTCTAACCACGTATGATGGCGACTTTTCTTTTATTTTGTTTTTAGTTAACTCTTACAGTGATTTAATTTTTTTTTTAATTGAAAATTTCTATTTATTGTGTTGCCTCTGATTTCGGTTTTAAAATCCTTGTAATCTTGAAAGTAAAATTAAAATAAGTTTCCTGCAAAAAGAAAGGGTATAAAACTAAGACGAGAGGAAAAAGTTAATAGGAAAAAATAAAAGGAGGATTTTATCCTTGTAAGATTTTTTGTATACCTAAGAGCTTGTACGCATTTATGAAGAATATCAGAATGTGGCAAGTTTGGTGTGAAATGTGGTGGTTTAGATCAGAGTTCGAAATTGCTCACTCACTTCTCATTCGTGAGAACGAGTGTGAGCGCTGTGTTTACTACAGCAATTTTTCATTAATGAATGAGTTTTTAAAAAACATTTTGTGCCTTCTCACTCTCGAGTGAGAAAAAAAAATTTTTTTTTTCACCAGTCATAAGTGAGAAGTGAAAAGAAAAATTTACTTTTTTTTTTCACGAACATAAATGAAAAGCATCAAATTCGAGTACTTCTCATAAGTGAGAAATCATAAATGAATTTTTTCGCGAAGCATTCATAAACGTGTACACATAAAATTTTTGGGTCATGTTACTGGTGCTGCCATATGTTAAATTTTGTCGCATAATTTTTGAAATGCTTAAAAAAAGTAGGAATAATTTTTTTTAAACATGTTTTTAATTAAAAACTGTTATACGTTGTGGTTCTTAACTACTTTTTTTAATTTTCTTGCTTTCATAATAAAATATTTGCATTTATTTAACTTCATTTCATTTAAATTTTTCAATGAATCCGATTTAATGATCTTAGTAATAAAAATATGCGGTTAAGGTTTTACAAAAATAGGAAGCATTACTCCAGTGACAAATAAAAGCATCGTCACCATCACTTGCACCATTACTGTGTATATCTTGTGTGTGAAGTAGTTTTTAATATCTTTCACTAAGTTCCTTTTTGCCCGATTCTATTAAGCAAATACTTTTTTTGAAGATGCATCGTACAACACATATTTTTCAAAATTAAATTGTCTTTTAGGCACTGATTGTTATTCACTTCACGCTATTTAAAATCCAAGTAAGGTTCTTTTACAAATATTTAATGTTGATATTGCAAAAAAATAGAGCTGTTACACAAACTCATGCAAATTTTAAAAGGATTGGAAAAAATTGCATTCCGCTTTACCACCATTCGAGATAATTGTTCATCATTTCATTTTGTTTGGGATTTTCCACTAATTTGAAAGGTATTTTATACCTGCCTGTCCGTCATCCTTTTAGGTATTAGGTATATTGATACAAAAAATTGTGGTGGTTATTATACAATACACACGCAAATCTTTTTATGTACAACAATTTGAAACTTAATCTTTCAGGTCAATTAAATAGAACCTAAGAGTTTGAAGGAGTTCCATTAGCAAAAGTAAGGTAAATTAAAAAAAAGAGCAGTTACGACCTTGAACACAATACACAAGAAATACTTTTTTTTTATCAGAAAACGTCAATTAAAAATTTAGGAAAATAGTTCAAAAATATTTTTAAAGATTGCTATGAAAATTTGTGTCAGTGAAGACTATAAAATTTCTAAAAAATCACAACATAAAATATAATGTATTATTTAAGTTTCTTAACGAAAACAATTTTTTTATAAATATGACTTTTTCACAATAAATACTGCTAAAAGTAATCCTTTATATTAATATTTATTTATTATTTATTATATTAGCAAAATAAAAAACATTTATGTAAATGCAAGAATTTTTTTACTGTTATTGGGAGTACAAATTTCACACGCTTAAAAAATTATTTTCCGGCAACTCTGTTAGAAAGCGTGAAAAATATTAAAGCAACACTCGCGCTCATAAAAGAATGAATCGAAAGTGAAAAGAAGAAATTTCTCATTCATTTGTGAGTGAGAAATAAAATTTGGTTTTTATTTTTCATTTGTGATTTGTGAGCGTGAAAAAAAAAACGACAAACTTCTCATAAGTGAGTGAGGGTTGGCAAAAATTTTTTCACGCTCTTTTATGAACGTGAGAAGAAAATTTTTTTTTTAGGATTTTTCGTTCTCGAGATTTTTCATGAATGGTGTTTTTTTATCGCTCACTCTTGAGAAAATTTGTACTCTGGTTTAGATTATGTAAACTTTTTTGCATATCCCAATTACGTAGGGTGATATTGGTAATTCTATTATTGAAAAAAATCTGGTAGCAGTTGTTAAAGTAAAAAACAACCTATTCCATCTCTCCGATCTTCACAAAGTCAAAACAAAATCTTGTGGCTCCAAGATATTTTTTTTTTTGCATTAGGTTGAAAAAAGAAACAAAACTAAGTTTCTTGAACAACTGCGAATGTGGATTGTGATCTGGCATATTCCACATACGCACCCCATACCAACTCATGTTAAATATAAACTTTTTCTACAGCAAAAAAGGAGAACAAAAATAAAGAAATCTGAAGTTTTTAAACATTCAACCATTAACTGGCGTCTGCTGGTAATGCTGGAGGATTGATAATGTAAGCTTAGTCAACTTTTCTCTAATTTTGATACTCCCTTTTTTTAAATACATTTAAATATTCACTTACTTACGTGACAAAGGAAATTTAATAAATAATTTATTATACAAAATATATTGATGACACAAAAGAATTTATAATTTCTTAAATATTTCGATTCTTATATTCAGCTGTAACTTTCCCAGATTTCGCTTACTTATATAGACAAGTATTTGTACTTTACCACCAAGTTTATTAAAAACATTATAACCAGGACCTGGTAATTTTTTTTTACCTTAATTTTTTTACTGTACAAAATATTAGTTTAAATATTAAGTAGCTGACGATGATTATAAAAAATAAATTTATATATGAAAGGGAAAGGAGTTCATTTAATATTTTTTTTACTTTTTAAATTTGTGTTAATTTTTTTTTGATAAAAAATATTTGAATTTTTTCTAAAAAGGCTTCTTATAAAATTTTTTTTGACCGCATTTTTGAAATATGATGCTGTATATCATTTCAGTTGAAGTTAATTTTTACGGTGGTTGTTGGTTAAAATTTTTTTTTTTTGCATTTTATTGGATTTTACACAAAATTATTGGTAGACTTCTACCAAATTAAAAAAAAATCATGAATAATTTCTGCCTTCAAATAATAAATACAATAAATTTTACGAGAATAACCATAAACAAACAAAAATTATTCAATAGTTTTCTAAAATCCCACAAAACTATTTTTTATTGTGAACTGTTTTTTACCCTTTTAATGCATTTAAAGATAAGCGGGTATTATCCAGATGTATAGGGGAAAATTTAATTAAAACAGAAAATGTTTTATTGAATTTTTTAAGGAACTCTTGAATGTTTGTTGTTTTTCATGGCAATTCTCAATAAGTTTATTAAAAGCATTATATAAAGGCAGAAACTACTTAAGAGATTTTTAAAAATATTGCTAAAGGTCTACTAATAATTTGGTTCAAAACCCAATGATATGCATAAAGACAAACTTAAACCTTTAATTTTTTTAATTGTCAAAAAATATTAAAAATGTTTATATTAAAGTTTTTATCAAATTAATTACATTCTTATAATGTAAAAGAAAAAAAGAAATTATGTCAAAGATTAAAATGATAGCAAATATTTGTCAGTAATTTTAATTATGCAGCTAATTACGCAACATTTTAATACCATAATTCATAAGCATACAGTATACATACATACATACTTGTGTGCATAATCAAACACATTTTACATTGTACTGTGTGCGTTAAATGTGCACCCAGTTGGACAAGTCTTCAGAATAAATTTTGCACAAACTTTTATCCTGCTTTTTTATATATGAATTAGAATAATATAGAAGATTAACGATAGTATCACCATATCGTTAAAGAGTTTTTCTGTGTTATTTTTAAAAACATCGTAAGCAAAAGATGCCCCAACGACAGCATGCCTAGAATAAAAAAAACTTGTTTCGGTCAAGCCCAACTTATTTATGCCAAATTTTATTAAAACATTTAACAAAATTCGAATTTTACTAAGATACAATTCATACGTGGACGCCCAGTCAGATGGACGGATAGACGGACAGACAGATAGACGAGCAGAAAGATATGTTTAGTCGACTCAGAAAGTTATTCTGAGTTAATTGGTATATATAAAGGATTGTCTCACGCAGTTTTTTTTATTGTTTCAAACAGCTGCACAAATCAATGACACACTTTCCACGTGTGTGTTGTGTTGGTATAAGGCAAGCAAGAAAGTTATAGTCGGTCAAGCCCGACCGTATTATACCCTATCCCTATATATTTGATATTGCAAGCCTGCCTTAATATATTAAGACAACTAGCATCATTTATTCGCTGTTAATCAGGTTATATGCAATTTTCGGAAGTTTGACTTATATGGGCCCCATAGTAAACTAAGGATTTTTCACTAGAGAATTAGTGACATAAGGAACATATGCAAAATTTTGTTAAATATCATGAGGCAGTTATATCGTAACATACTTATTTCGGAAGGAAATTTTTAATGGAGTTGTATCATAAAATTAACGCATTATAAATATTAATAATATGCATAGTTGTTGTCGATAACAAGTTTAACCTAAATGCAATCCTGCAATCCTTCTTAGTTAAGATAAGGCCGCATTTGAGGCAGTTAAAGCCCCAAACTGTTTACTGCGGGAGCACATTTTTAAATGGATTTTTAAATCATCACCGAAAACAATGAGATTGGATGCTCCACAGTGGGTTCGATGACACCGATTGTGGCGATTAATTCATGGGAGCCGTAATTTAAATTTTTTTGAAATTTTTTTTTTAAATGGTTAAACATGCATAAAAAGGCATTTTCTGAAAAAAAGATACACGAAAAAAAATTTTTGTACAATTTTATAGACATATTTATTTTTCGGAAAATTATAGTTTGTTTCAGAATTTTCGCAGTAATTTTAAAATGGAAAGTGATTTTTCTAAAAAATGAGAAGCAAACAAAAGCTTATATTGTCTTCCTTCTAAAAAATAAAAAAATAAATATATATTTTGCGTAAATATGAATATAAGTTTAATTTTAAGTCTAAATTTGGGTTTGGAGGATTTCAAAAATTTTACAACTTTTTTAAAAAAGTAACGAAATAAATTTTTATAATTTTTTTGTTTATCAATAATTGTCATACACTTAAAAAGAAACCATATTATGTTCATCCTCACCTTCATCATCATAATCTTCGCTATCATTACTCTCACTTTCATGTATTTCTCGAAAAAAAAAATAGGCGATAGCAAAAGCTGTAGTTAGGAATTTGATAATTTTTGCTTTTCTTTCCGCTCATTTTGCTTATTAATACTAGATATGAATGGATCTGAACTGAGAAAAAATCCATTTAGAATATCTTCATTCAACTTTTCTCGGTTGCATTTGCGAGCAAAGTGTCCCTTTTAATTTTAAAAGTCCTTATTTTTGGCTTCCTGAGCTTCTTCTGAAAGTTCTACAATCGGTAAAAGGGCATATTTTATAATTTCGGGACCATGAACTAAAAATTTATGATTGTAGGAGTCATATAAAACCATTTTAACACTCTCGTGAATAAAGATAACTGAAACTTGTTCACGCATCTATCTGCGACAACAATAACAACACTAGTAAGCATTGAACGAACGTTAGTTTTGTTAAATACATGACCTTGAAAAAACACGACTTCAAACAGAAGAATGTTAACAATAGCAAAAAATGGAGCAACAAAAGCGCAAATTTTCTTATTTGTATTATCAAGCTAAGATTTCACACTTTTAGAAAATATAAGATTTAAAACGCAACCTTAACTAACTTAGAAGTTATGGTTCACGAAACATCAAAAATAGGCCAATTTTGGACCTTTTTAAAAAAATTGTCAAAAATATTTTCACACATACATATTTTCAAAAGCACTTTATCATTTTTATACACTTAAATACCTGAAGTTCTTAAAATAACACTTCGCTAACGTTAAATTTGGAAATTACGGACTCTGATTAAAAGAAAACATTGATGAATAGATGAACATGGTTCCTTCGACCCAAAAATTTATTTTGAGCCTATCGGTATACTTGAAGATGGGATTTTTTTTTGCCAACCGGGTATGTATGCAAACGAAGCATATTTATGTATAAATATGTTTTCTTAATCGTTTGATGTTTTTAACAAACAATTGTGTACTTTCGGGATCATTTGCAATATGTACAGAAACAAACAAATTGTCACATTCAATACATTTAACCAAGTGAGGTAAAAAATAAACTTTCAAACAATTACACGCACAAAATCCAGAAGTGCTTGTGATAAAATTAAGGCTCCACACATACGTAAGTACGAGTGTGTGATACGTAAATATGTTAATAATAAAACATTTTTTCTATTGAAGCCAAATAAACAAAACCCCTGCCAGGCATGTCATTCACTAAATAAATACTCGTAAGTAGTTGAGACTATAGTTTTTTTATAAATGTTTTTATGTTCACTAATATGTATCATTAAATGTGTCGATTTTGTATGAATATAATTAATGAAAAATAATATTTCACAAGCACTTGAAGTTACAAGCCTAAACGCTTATATTTGCATTTACATTTAAATATACGTATTAACGTATATAATACTAAAGGAGCTCACTGCTTGACATAAAGTTATTTGCTTTACAGATTTAAGTTTAAAAAAAATCTACAAATTTATATTAAACTTTTTTTAAAAATTTACTTATTAAGTTTTTTATTATTTTCCTAATTTTTTTTTTTAAATTATTAGAAAAATGTGCCTGCATACATATTTATGTTTAAGAAACAAAATAAATTTTAGGAATTTTAAAATTTTTAATTTACATTTTTAAACATTAAAGCATTTTTACAAGAATGTATTATTATTAATTTTTTAACAAAGCATATAAGACAAAGCACTATTTTACTGCATGAACTGCCTAAATTTTATATTGTTTACATTCAATAACAATAACAACCAGCCGATAAATATCAGGATATCAATTTATTTACAGGCACCAATTATTACATATTCAGTCGCCATTAATTAAATTATTTACGTAAACAATGTAATAATAATATTATTATTAAACACGCATACTTACATATTAACATCTACTTATACATATTTGTAATCGTGTGACTATTTTAGTATTCTGTATAGGGTGACCACTTATTTCTGGGTAAAAATCAGTACGCTTTTTAGTTTTTATAATCTAAAATCCAACTTTAGTTATTGCCAACAAATTAGAATTACTTTCTGATTTGATTAAAGCATGTCTGTCCGTCCTTTTGTGTGTCTATGTATCCTTGTTATCAAAGGACAGGTTGCATGTCTATACTTGATTCAGAAAAAAAAAATTCCTAAAAAAGTATATAATTTTGGGCAGCTGTCTTACTCTTATATAACAAACTTTTTGAAAATAATTATTTAAAATATTAAATCCTCTTGAAAAATCATTACTTTTTTCCAAAAATCAGTACATTGTAGTACACGAATTTTCAGTCAATACACTAATGAGAAATCAGTGCATGTACAGGGGAAATTAGTACAAATGGTCACCCTATTTTTGTATCAAATGCGAATAACATACATATGGTGTTTTGGGCTTAATAATAATTTTCTTTCTTACATGCTCTTATGTTTGATATTTGCACCCTTTTCTTATGTCATTAATTCGGTTATGAAAACAATCAATTAATACATTTTGTTCAATAGACATAACCAGGATCGATAACGTTTATAAGAATAAGAAACCTATTAGCTTTAGAGCTCCAAAATAATAAGGATGTTTAAAAGGCAAAATAATATACTAGGTCCTCGAACCCCTATTTTACTCCTAATCTTCTCCATTAAAACTGCTATAAATATTGGCCTATCTCTGCAAAATTTCACAAACCTTTTAGCTTTTATGCCACTAATTTGTGTGTCACTAATATTCGAGCCATTTAAAGTCAAAAATTCAATTTTATATTAGGGCTTGTAAAAAAATGGACCGACCATGACCAAAAACAATAAATTTTATTAAAAAAAATTTAAATTGGAACAAGATATTTGGTTATTACCAAGATAATATGAACATCCAGGTGAGCGGACGGACGGACCTGTTTTAGTCGACCCAGAAAGTGACTTTGACTTAGGAAATTCCACGCTAAAACGGCTCAAATAGAAAAAAATCGGTTTCTTCATTATAAAAACAGTAAAGTGGTTGAAAGCAGTTTGCGACTTTCAATACGGAAAAAAGCAGCTTCACTGGGACTTCCAAGAGTGACTTTTCATGAAATTAAAAAAAAGTGGTCAGAAATTCCATCCTTTTTAAATTCAAATAATTTAAGAATTGAAGGATAGTAATTTTGATTTACACAAAAATTTTTGTAAAAAGATATTGGAGCGTTTTCGCTCTGTAAATCAAAATTTTTTAAGCAAAGAGTCTTATTTCCACTTCAACGGCCACATCAGCAAGCAAAACTGCCTTAACTGGTCTCCAATAACCCGCAACCCTCGACTGAAATCTCGAAAACCATTGCATGGCCTAGGGTAACTATCTTGTGTGCCTTATCCACGCATGAGAAAATTGTACCATTTTGAAGCTGGACAACGAATGTCAACGGGATATTTTCCCCAAAAACCGATCAGTCGCTTTGGGGATATCCCATGGCTACCGAAATCGCCCGATCTAGCTCCCATGGATTTTTTATGGTGCTTCCTCAAATAGAGGGTATACGAGGGTTGCCTTTTATGTTTCGGGATTTGGCAACACTAGTGTTTCAATCTGACAACTGACGTACTCAGAAAGTTTTGACATGCGAGGGCTATTTGTGTTGTTTACAGTAACTTAAAAGATTCAACTCGACCCAAAAATTAAATTTAATCGTGAACGTTTTCGTGCGATTATTTTTTACAATTTTCGACGTGGATTAACTCAGCAACAGTGCATGGATGAACTGAATTCTGTTTTTGGCGATGAAGCTTAATCAAGGACCACTGTTAATCGATGGTAAAGTGAATTCAATCGTGGTCGTAGTTCACTCCAAGACGAATTTCGTGAAGGTCATGCCAAATCAGTTGTTGTTCCGAAAACCATTGATACTGTGCATGAACTGATATTGGAATATCGTCACGTGACCTATCGTGAGATTAAGACAACCTTACGCATAAGTGGGACCAGCATGCATTCAATATTGCATGAACATTTGATTGTCAAAACAAGTTTTTCGCATTGGATCCCACACAATTTATCAATCGCTCGTGTCGATTGGTCGAAAGAAATGCTCAGAAAATACGATCGCGGTGCTTTGAAACACGTCTATGATATTGTGACAGGTGTTGAATCCTGGATTTACGCGTATGATCCCGAAAGTAAACAGCAATCGACTGTATGGATGCTTTAAGATGAGTCAAATCCAAAAAAAGCTGTTCGCGCACGAAGAACTTCTAAGCAAATGATCGCCACTTTTTTCAGAAAAAATGGACATGTCGCAACCGTATCACTAGAACAATGCAGAACAGTCAATTCTGAGTGATACACAACCATTTGTTTTCCAGTTGTCTTTCAAGAAATTAGGAAAACTAACCACCGAAGATGGATCACTCTTCACCACAACAATTGGAGCTCTGACACATCGACTCAAACAACTGCATTTTTAAGCACCCAAAACATCGATTTGATGAGTCGTACGCCGTATAGTCCTGACTTGGCAACGAATGACTACTTTTTATTCCGGTTCATAAAAAACATACTTAGAGGTCAACGTTTTTCGACACCTTAAGAAGCGGTTGCTGTATTCAGAAAGCATGTTTTGGAAATCCCTCAATCAGAGTGGCAAAAGTGCTTCGACAATTGGTTCAAACGCATGCAAAAGTATATAGATCTTCATGGGAAGTATTTTTAAAAACAATAAAGTGATTTTCTATGATTCATAGTTGTTTTTCTTCTCTAATCTTGAAATTTTAAATTCAACCTTCGTATAATGACACTCCCCAATCTCTTGTGGGTTTTAAAGAAAATATTTGTCAAGAAATCAGCATGTGGCGCAGAACACAACGCTCTTTAAAAAATAAAATCCGCATGTCCATTCTATCGTTAAATGCTCTTAATAACACCTTGTGTTAATTATTACATTTTTTATTCCAGCTTAAAAATATAAATCTGCCAGCAGTCACCCTCTATTATAGTTAGAAACCTTTGTAGTAGACTTGAAGTCGATAGCTGTTATAGTTTTTAGGATATAGCGGACCAAAAATTGTATGAAAATAATTTGTTTGAATGAGGGCGACCACTCTTCTTGCTCCTATTAAAATATTTTTTTGCAAAATGTTGGTGTTATTAAAAAATATCTTTGCTGTACGTAAGTAGTATACACTGGATTGGCCATTTCTCCTACTATGCATTGAAAGATTTACCCGTGGTTAAGATTTCAAAACCCCAGCTTTTCAGGTTTGGGCCATATGAATATAAATCACTCAGCCAGTCAATTACTAAATCGATTTTTATATTTTTTAAGGTTACTTATGATTCGAGGCTTGGAAAATTTTTTATTTTTTTGTAATTAACGTAAATAAGATCAGCTAAACTAAATTTAAGACGTATCATGAAAAAAAGTAAGACACGTTTTAATATTTATACGAATTTCTCTATTAACACATATAATTCTGATATGCTTTTTTACCTACTTAACCTGGAGTTTGTCTAATTCAATACAAAAAAAGTTTTTTTTTTTAATATAAGTGTGCTCTCATTAAAAGGATTTCGTTCCTTAAATAAAATTTTAAATTAAACATATACTTAAAATAATCAAATCCTTAAATTTAACAAACTAAACAAAACCCAAAAATAAAAATAGAAAACGGCAAGAAAAAAAAACGTGTTTAAGTACTTACTAGAAAGCCACAAATAACCTGTCTATTAAAGTGTCCATAGGAACAAATAACAGCAACAATACAGCAACAATAAGTTGAAAAATAACAAGAAGCAACAGAATAACCTTTAAAAAAGGAAATTTTTTACAAAAAAAATACGATGTCGTGTATGTGGAGGATTGTTAAAGAGTGAACCAAACAGAAGCAAAAGTGCTCATTAGTGGCACACCCCGAGAGACAAGTAAATTGCTGGAAAAACGTTAGAAAATTGTAGAGGTCGCTAATAAGCAGCAAAACAGCTAAAACCATCAAACCACCTATTAAATGAAAAATATAAACACACATGTGCGAACATGAATAAATTTGTATTTATGTACAAACAAACGTACTTTTTTTATACATGCCAAGTATATACGTACTTAAATACAAAAATAGGTTTATGCTACTCTAGAGTAAGGAGCAGAAGATAAAACAACATTAATCCCTTTAATTTCAAGCATGAAAGTATTATATTTTAGGTTAAAGATCAAATTATCTTTTAATCCGGTTTAAAAAATATGAAAATATTTTTAGGTGATTTTTCCTTTGTCGCCTAAATTTAATATCTATAAAAAGGATGTAAAACGCCCTGCTGGTAATGTAACTCCAGTCAGTTTCCTTGAAATTTTTAATAAAACATTGTCAAAAATTTTTCCAAAACTAATATCAACATTTGAAACTTTCCTAAATAAATTTCTGACACTAGAGGATTAGTTGCATAAAAATCTTTAAATAACAAAAAGCCTTTGGGGGCACCATAGGATATCACATAAACACCTCTATTGATGTTACATTAAAAAAACTTCTTACATACAAAAAATCCTAAAGAAATAAACTTAAATTCATACACAAGTACTCAGTGCTCTAAATACACAAGTACTTCAAACATTTGCAGTGATTTAAGTAAGTTGACACTAATTGTTATGCTAAAGAATTGGAACGAAGCTGTTTTAAATCCTCATTTTCCCTTCAAATTTTGCTTCAAAATTAATGTCCTGTTTATATATTTTTTTTTGTTATCGCTACCATTAAAATAATAATTAAAGTCTTCCAAGCTCCATAATGTCCTGTGGCGTTTTTAATTTTTATGCTTTACGTTTTACAAATTTTCAAATGTATTCAAATTTTATGGCAGCTAAGGAAAAAAAAACCGTCATCACCACTACGAATAAAGCATAAGTACCACGACGGGTTGCCAATTTGGTTAAAAAAAAATTCTGTTTCTTGTAAATTATTTCCTTGGGCTGATTAAAGAGAGAAACCGTCTTACATTCATCTATTATGTAATAAATTGCAATGCAAAAGTGTTTGGGTGAGGGAGAAGATAAGCGGTTTACTTGGCATGTAATATACATGTTTACTTCTAAGTTAAAGAAACTGCAATTTTTATTGTCATATTGAAAGGCTTTAATGTATTTATATGTTTTTTAAACTTAAGAACTAATCAGGGACGTAGTGGCTTAACTAAGTGCTAGTGGTCGTTTTTGTAAATATTATTTTTTAGCGAAACTTCCAACTTGAAAACGGAAGCATGCTTGCAAAAAAAAAATATATGCAGGTGTGCCTTCAAGAATTGTGTTCCTTAAAGTTTTATAATTGTTAAAAATTGACAGTGAACGTTAAGTTATAAGAGTACTAAGTAAAAAACTTAGTTTAAGTTTTAATAAAGTTTGCGGAATCGGTCTGTAAACTGTCCGTATCACTTTTTAGTCTGCTTTAACAGGATAAAAATGAGGGCATTTTCATAGGTATATGAAATTCGACATGATAATACCCATAAAACATTCTTATTAAAAAGGATATATGGGAGGCTCCTACAACCTTTCTCCAATAATGCTCAAAAACTCATGTTTTTTTCTATTGATTTTGCTTATAATTTTTAGGTTTCCTAAAAGCAGATGAATTAAAGCTGATTGCTTATTATATTTAACCTTCAGTCATGTTTACCCAAAAAAAAAATTTAATTTACCCCAACTACCAATTAAAAAACTTTAATTATCTTTTCCTTTATAAATTTTAGCTTCTAGCTTAATAATATGATTCTACTGACCTTTTTTTGTAAAGGGCATGTAGAAGTATGTACATTTTATTTTTCTAAACAAAATCTTTTTTCTGGCCCAATATTTATAATTTGCTGATAGGTTTCCCTAAAAAGGATATATAAGAGGTTTTTGTGCTCATGCTCCAATTTCCTTCAAAATATTGTTTCCTTCTGCAGTGTAAATTACAGATCCTTTTAATTTATTTAACGTGTTTTAGATTCATCAGAGTTTTCTATGACCTAGCTCTTAAATTTTTTTTCTCCTAAATGTATAGCATCTCTTTATCAACATCTTCTAAAAAAGCTTTTGGTGAATTGTTCTCCTCCCCGTTTCGATATTTGCTCAAAATTTTATATTTTTACAGATTTAGAATTGAAACTCTTTGGAAAATATTTTTAATCACTGGCATGTCTTAATTGATGGACACACTTGAGTTTTTTGGGTCCTTGCTCCAGTTTTAATCAAAAACTTGTATTTTTTGCTTCTATTTTAATAAGAAATTGCTATAATCTGGCAATTAATTGTTTTCCTTCTAATGAATAGCAGGTCCCAGATCAACAGATATATATTCCTTAAAAGGATGAATTGAGACTTCCGTGTCCTTGCAAACTTTACGCTCAAAAACTTGTATTTAAAACGTTTTACAAAAAAGAAAAATCGTAAAGGTCTAGTGTCCTTACTCTAGTTTTGCTTAAAAACTCTAATTTTTTTTCTCTTCTTTAAGCTAAAGGCCCTTTCCAAGCAATTTAAGGCAACAAAAAAGTTCTTGTTCTTTTTCCTAAAATGCTTAAGGACCTCTATTCTCCTCTCCTTACTTACCATTTAAACCCACTGCCATAGTTTTTTAGAAAGGACATAAGAAAGGTACTTTTATCCCTAATCCAACTTTTTCACAAAATTGATAGCACCTCGAAAATTTTTGTAGTTAATGGCAATATTTCACTGAAAATGATATATAAAGCCTTAATTTGTCCTTGTTTCGATTATGCTCATATTTTACAAAAAAACGTTACATGGAAGGCCCTTGTTGTTTTACTTCATTTTACCTAAAAACTTGTTTATTGCATTGTGACTCTATGGCAATATTTTTGAAAAAGTAATATTTGTCAAGTTCCCGTGTCCTTTATCGTGGTCGAGGAATATACAAACAAGATACATTTAAGCCTCAATGCTAACTATATACGCAAAAATTTCTGATGGAAGAAGTTGGTGTTTACAACCACTGTTGGTAAACGTAATTACAAAACGATTGTAAAAATTATTTTGACTTTTAAATGCACCGTAGGGGGGCAGGCCGTGACGCCTACTGCATCAAGTAGCAATAAAGAATAGCCTTTGTGGGATAATTGAACTGTTTAATAAAAAATCTTTAAAAGATCTTGAGTGGAGAAAAAGAAGTGATTGTATAGAAGGACTTTAGGTCAAAGGATGTTCAGGAGATAGAGCAGGATAGATCTTAAGGCAATGATTAGGTTCGTTGCTAAACAAATTTAGGGCTAGGACAAGGAACACAAAATAGATTATAAGATGTGGGAGGATAGGAGGAATTGAAAAGCATATGCCAGAAATTACGAAAACTCAGATTTTATTTGCTTTGAAAAATGCTTCACAAAAATCAAAGCGACGTTTTGGGTTGTTCCTGGAGAATAGGCAAAAGCTTATACAGTTTTCAAGGGCTTTGGAGATGTTTTTTCTCACTATTAGACTATATTTTCGCATATATTTTATTTTCGAACTACTTTTCTCTTTTACTCGTCTATTTCTTCTTGTACCGATGAAAAGTATATTTGAGGCTTTCTGTGTCTTTATAACTTTTCGTAACCCATTCTAACCTTACCCCATCTAACTGTCATTAACAATTTTTTTTATAAGCAGTTTCATAAAAGCTGTTCATATCCTTAAAAAATAGGATCATTGTATAATTCTGCAACCAGAATTGATTTTTAAAGATATTCAAACACAAAAAAAAAATGTGAACCTAAAAACTAAATTCTTTTTTATTTCATCAACGATTATATCCTCTGTTTAGTGAGGGCCTCTTCATACATATCTTTTACTCCCTAATAACTACTACGCCTCTTAATCTATGGAAATTTGTTCTATGACAAAGTTTCTAATTTTGATTTTTATCATTTTATTTTATTAAACAATACGGGTAAGAATAAAACTTTTGTGCACAGATGTTTTGCGGCATTTCTGACACTTTACTTCAACTAGTTGGCAAGAAAAAGAAAAAAAAAATCAAAAAAGTTTTTAAGCATTGAAATGACATTTCTATTTAGGCATTATTTTGTTAGAAATTTTCTAATGTTTTATTATAATTGATTTCATCGTAATTTTTTGCTTTTTACTTCTTGCATGTTTAAGAACAAAAACAAAAATATAAACTTTTTTTAACATTTTAATAAAACTTTTGTTATGCATAACAAAACTCTAAAAAACGCTGATATTAACATATATATACTTATACATACATTAATACATATTAACATATTCTTTGTTTTTACATTAAAATGTATGTATGTGTGTATGTAACACGTATTTCACATAATTTTCAATAATTTATAATATTTATTCGTAGCTTTGTGTTTGTATGTGAGGACACACTTCAACTTTCAAAGTGTTAGAAACTCTTTAATAAATATTTTTTACTCATTCTACTCAGCACACACATACATACATACATAAATATTAAATGTTAATATTTTCCATAAATTTTTAGTTGTCATCAATAGCATGTGTAAGAAGAATATTTTGTTTGTCTTTTCAGTGTTCTTGAAGTTTCCAGTGTCAGTATCAATGTCTTTAAGGGTATGACTTTATAAGGACTATAATAATTACACATTCATATTTCCAGCGATAGTATAAGCCATACAGAGTGGGGAAAATTATTGGAGAAGATAAATGTTATTTTATTTTAAGGAAAAACATATTTTAAAGAATGTAAAATAATAATTGTTAACATCTTGTAATGCCGATGTTAGGGTATGGAACTTCAGCTTCAAAGGGGTACAACATTGTATGGACCAGAGAGCCCTTATCTTTGCATAAATTTGAGCAACCAATGAGTTCGCGTGATTAGAACAAGTCAAGTTACTATTAATAGTTATCCCAAGATTCTTCGCTGTGTTAACAATTTCAATTTTCTTGCCATTCAAAACGATATCTCCGGAAATTAAAGGAATTAGGCTCCAGTTACATACAACAATACACTTTGATTTGCGCGTGTTTAAGCATAGTCCGTTTGCACTAGCCCCATGATAGATTTTGTTCAATAATAAATTATTATCCCACCTCCATTCCTTGCCTTAAATTCTCACTTACTTCCGTAAGAGCGCTAACACAGCTATGACTCTGCCGGAAGCCAAACTGCATATTGGAGAGCAAATTATGAGAGTTGATATACATGTTGATTTGTGCTTGTAAAAGTTTTTCTAGAATCTTCAAACAAAACCAAAGATTGCTATTGGTCGACATTCATCATTGGACTAAGGCAATGGCACAATTTTCGAATGTTTCCAAATAAGAGGATATTAACAAGAGGTTAAAATAGTATTAAACAGATAGGTAACATACAGAAGGATAAAGGGGTAAAGCAGCCTTATATTTTGTGGATGTAAACTATCACTACCCACTGCATTGAATTTAATCAATGAGCAAATTGGAATAACGTCATATTGAGTAACGCAAGAAAACTCAAATCGACTACGAATAAGTTTTACATCTATGTTCTGTTCTTGAAAAGTTATAAAAAGTAGGGTCAGCCTTGACCACAGGAGTATTTGTAAAAGTACTGTTAAGCATGTGTGCATTCACCTGGCAGTCTATATCCTTGTTCACATTGCCAACTCCTATATCACGAATAGTATTCCAGGTTTGTTGCGAACTTATTGCATTCTCAAACCGCTCTAAGCTATATTCAGTCTTTGCGTAACTAATATGTTTATCAACATTTCTCCTAGCGGCAGAATATTGAAATTTAAGCTCCGGAGTTTTATATCTTTTCCACCTGGCATAGGCTATATCCCTGCAATGTTTAGCACCCCTAGCATTACTAGAAAACCTTCTGTCCACGTGGTACCTTCTTACGCTTCAGTGATACAGTTATATCAAAAAGGTACTGCATTTTGTGATCCACGAAAGATGATTGCTCATCAACTAAAGGCTTTTGAAAGTATTTGGTATTGACATTTTGAACGATTGGAGGCCCCACAGATTACTTATATGCAATATTTTGGATATCTGATCGTTAAATTAATTTTACAAAGACCAATATCGTTCTTTGGGCAGATTAAAATATAATACATAATTTCATTTAATATGGTAATTTTCTTGAGACACAAACACAACAAAAGCTTGCAAAATCATTTGAAATTACTCAAGCAACAATTTCAAGAATATAAAAAACAATACTAGTCGAAGTCGAGAGACCTTGATAGACAAATTCTTATATCCTAAATATTGCTTTAATGTTATAAAAGAAAATAATTTCTACGCCAAATTATTGCCTGAATTTTAAGGTAAGTTCATAACGGTTATCCAAGACGTAAGCAATCACATGTAGGGGCTGGACGCCAAGTTTAAATATTGCAGCCCTTAGCTAACACTCTTTGTTTGTTGGGATTAAAAGGGTCCTATCTATTATGACTGTCATAACTGCTGGCCAAACCATCTCAGGAAACCTTTACTATTAACTCCTGGTTTGTAAAGATGAGAAATTCTTTTGGTGTAGATTCTTTATACTTCTAAATATATATGGTCAACACCTCAAACATGTTTATATTGGAAAAATGTTTTAAATTAAGATCTAAAAATTTAAAAAAATTTCGTTGCTTTTACATTTAACAAGTTTGAAAAACTATAGGTGTCGCGCGAATGACTTTAATTTTTCGAGTTAATCGAGTACTAAAAAACCTTAATCAACTAGAATTAAAGCTTTAAATCGATTAAAATCAAAACCCAATTAATAGATACACTAGTATTATAAAACAGAACTACGGATTGACTTAAGTACAAAATGCCTTTTTTTTGTGGCTGTTATTAACTTTTTGCCATTACTGTCTGATCACATGTCTGCATGACCACGTACTTACACAATTTCGTAGAAGAATATATTTTTCTAATAATATTGTTATTTATTTAAAATATGTTTATGCATGTATAAAAACCACACACACAGATACACAATAATGTTCAAAATTTTACTTTACTTTGCTCTTTTAAATTATTTTTCTTTTTCTTTATGTTGGGTAATTTCCATTCAAAGCACTCTAGTTTATTAGCATCTTAAAGCGTTTGTCGCAATTTTTCTACATATTTATTGATAACAACATCGAATGCTTTTAAATATTTGTCCCTGGTGTCACTTTTTTACACTTAAAAAACTTATGCATAGAACACTTTGACACATGTGTGTCATGTAAAGATAATGTTTCCGTTATAAAATAAATTTATGAATGTATGTGTTTTTGAGTGCACGCACGAACAACCGACAGTAATTCATTAAATTCATAATAATGATATGCATGAACGAATATGTGTAAAAGGCCCATTAAAGTCATAGTAATAAGCTTTCAACAAGTATTCGATAAAAAGTTGTAAAAAGAAAATTACTAAAAGCATCCTTAAAATAGGAAATAAAGAAAAAAAAAACAATATTATGGTTTGCGTAGTACCTTTAAGCTGTAAAAGTAAAAGTGAAGCATAAAAGTAAACTGACTGATTCATAATCGTATGGCGCAAAAGCATATGTCTAAAGACCTAAAATTTGAAGGCTTTAGGTTTTTTTTACGCTTTTAAACTAATATTCTTGGAAACAAAAAGCTAAGGACTTTTGGCCTACATATATAGAGGTCAAAAAGCACTTCAGGGGATAAAAGGTACTTGACAAGGTATTTGACACATATTTATCTTTTGCAGGTTATGAGTGTAGCTATATGATGTTAAGGATTTTTGACCCACTTGGAAATTCAAAGTCAACTAAATGGACAAAAAGTCCTTTTTTGGTATTTTCTTGCCTTTATTTTAAAACTATGAGTCAAAAAATACAAATTGAGGGCAACTGACCCATAAAGAGGTCAACTAAGTCAGCAAAAAGTTTTTTTTCATATTTAGAAATTTTAAATTTTTTGAGTTTTTGAGTGCAGATATTTGAAGTTTTTCTTATACAGGGTGTCTGGTGGCAAACTTATATTTTTAAATACGATTATTTCAAAACGGTGCGGAGGGAGGCTGGCGCTGTGGGAATTATCGGTTGTGTCAGTCACGATGTCGCAGTGGTCGCGTTCGCTGTGGAGGCATCTTTAATGAGTAATGATTCTTAGGTAATTGCTCGTCGACGGTTTTGTGCAAAGTTCGGTAGTCGGCGAAATTTGATGGACCGAGTGCAAAATTATTCCATTCATGGGTGCAGATATTCCGCGTAACTGCTTCGACTACGAGTGTCCCACAGGCAGGGTCCAGTTGATTTTTAGCGACTTGCAGCTTAGATAAAAATTTGCTACTTTCAATACGGAAAACAGCAGCTTCGGTGGGGCTTCAAAGGCGATTATTCATGAAACTTTAAAAAAGGATTAAATTGTTCAAGGGCTAAAAGAAATTGACATTGATTTACGCAAAAATTTTGTCTCCGAAATCGCGCAGCTCTCGCCTAAAACATTAAAAAACATTGCATTGCCTTAGGGTAACTCTTTTGTGTGCCTTATCCACGCAAGAGATAATTGGACTATTTTTTATGGGGCTACTATAAAGAGAATATTTATAGCGACAATCCCCAATATCTTGTGGCTTTAAAGGAAAATATTCGCCAAGAAATCAGTTTAATTGAACCAAGTTTACTGCAGCGCATGGTGCAGAACACAAGGCTCCGTTTTGAACAGTGTGTTCACCTCGACAGCAGATATCCGGATTTCCTTTCTATCGTTAAATGCTCTTAATAAAATTAGTTTTAATTATTTCGTTCTTTATTTAAGTTTGAAAATATAAATCTGCTACCAGACACCCTGTAAAAACGTTTATGCGTTGAATATAAGTACATACGTACTTATGTATACATGTATAATACAAGTTTGTTTCAAACTATTTTAGCTTTAAAACCGTTTCAAAAAAATAAAGAACGTAAAGTATCCTTCGTGTTAATATAATTTTTATTACCGAAATAACTGACAACAAATAACCAAAAATTTCAATCATGAATATACCAAACCCACATGTCCTTTCGTGATGTGTCAGGATATTTCTTTAAGCACTATTTTGTGGTAGAATTTTTTTTCCAACATTATTTTCGTAACAAACTAGTGGGCATAACAAAAAAAAAATATAATAAAATTTGAGTTGAAATTGCAAAATGACAAACTAAAACAAATAACACACACACATATAATCTAAATCATAAAGAAACATACAAAAGTGTATAAAAAAGGAAAGATAATGAAATTCACAATAGAAAAAAAATTAGTGGTTAAAATTGAAAGTGTATCCTTACGTGTGTAATGTACAATGTATATAAGTACATATGTATGGGTTACGGTTAACTTCTTTCGTAACAGGCGAAACGTGTGCGAATGTAGATGATGTGTGTCTTTACGGTTATTCGTATATACGTATGCATGTATGTGTGTCTGAACGCTTAAAAATAGTTTGAGTGTGCTTTTATGGGGATGTTGCATAAAAGGTTAACACTTTTGGTATCCAGGTAATGTCATACGTTAGATGTCACGTTGAGTGTTTTATGCTTAAACTTTAATCCTTGTGTAACACGCACCAATAAATTTCTCTTACAATCACAAATGCATGGATATCATACTGGCCGAAAAAAGAAAAGGATATGTTTGAAAAAAGTACCTACAATTAACATTAGAAATGTTTTTTGATTAATTTGCTTGCATGTATTAGTCACCTTAATAAGTTAAAAATACATAATAATTAATAGAGAATCAACATCTTTGTTATTTAATTTTTTTTAAATAATATTAAATTATATTTCGATAACTTTACTGATTACAAAATTTTGTAAGTCTTTGGCAATGTCATCACTTTTCTTAAATTTTCTTTAAAAATTAAGCACTGCGTACACGTGTAAAACAAATGCTAAAACTATAAACACGGTTTCAGTACTTTTTTTTTAATTTGCGTCCTACCAAAAAAAAAAGAATATATTTATTAGGTTTTTTTTTTAATTTATTTGGACCCTAAGAAATAAAAATTGGTTAAAATTATATTATGGTATTTTTTGGGTACTTTTTGTAAATCGTACACTAAATAAAATTGAAACACATGTAATTCGCACTGAATTGGACAGCGGTTAAAAAAATTTGAATATTGTTTTGGTACCTTAATCTCTGTTGCATTTTTTGAAATTTTCAGTTCGAAAACAAGTCGGAGCGCTATTTTTGGCTGTGCCGAATGTTAAATATTCTCCACATTGCCCTTTCGGAATCTCGAATTTTTCTATTTTTACTCATTTTTTTATTTATAAAATATTTCTAATTTTTAAATCCTCTTAAAGGACTAGGGAATTTGTAGGGGTTTTCACTCCATTTTTGTTAAATTTTGTACGGCAATCCTCTTAGTTTGGAGATAGGGGGTAAGTGTGTTCTAGAAAAATATTTGCAAGGAAAAATAAGTAAGGGTCAGTCCTGCATTTGACCTATCCACAGACACCCAGCAAGCTATAGGGGGGAGTTTATTACAATTTTATCAAACTTTGTACGGAAGCGCCCTAAGGCGATGGTGACAGGGGATATTGTTTGGGAGAATAAACTATGTTTGGGAGAATAACCTAATTGGGGTCAGTCATACACTTTACTTCAGTAAGGCCGACCCTGGGGAAGTTACTGGCGTTTTTACATCATTCTTGAAAACCTTGTATGGCAACCCCCTTAGGTCATGGAGATCGGGGAAAAGTGTTTTCTAGAAATATTTTTGAGAGGGAAAAATAATGGAGCTATGTTATAAATTTTATTGCTCTAGTGGTGACTCCGGGGAAGTTGTAGAGGTTTTACCATATTTTTTGGCAACCCACTTAGAGCGTGGAGATAGGGGGTAAGTATGTTTGAGGAATATGTTTTGGGGGGGAAACTAGTGGAGGTCGTCAAGCACCTTATTTTTCTAAGGCCGACTCTGGGGAAATTAAAGGCGTTTTTACATCATTTTTGTGTATTTTGTATGGAAACCCTCTTAGGTGATGGAAATAGGAGATGAGTGTGTTTTAGGAATATTTTTGAGAGGGAAAACTAATGGGGTTCTGTGATACATTTTACTACTCTAGGGGCTTTTACCCCAATGCTTTCGAATTTTATATGGCAACCATCTTAGGGGCTGGAGATAGGGGGTAAGTATATTCTACAAAATTGTTTGGTAAGAAAAATAATGGCCGGTCTTACATTGCACATTGTACGGGGCAACTACGGGGCAGTTGCATATTGTACAAATTTTAGAGAAAAAAACTAAGGTAGTCTTCTTAGCTTTTGGCTTATATCTCGGTCAGTTATCAGACGAATTTGCTATGTTTCAATATAGATGTGCTCACAGATATTATTGATAGTTTGATATTACTTACGGGTCTATGCGACATCGGGGAGCTTCAAAAAGCTTCAACGGTTAAACGGACAGACGAACATCGCTAAATCGACATCCCTATCTATAAGAACCAAAAAAATATATACTTTATGGGGTCAAATAGGGATATTTAAGAAATTAAAAACGCAATGGCAAACTGATATATACCCTTATTACTTATGTGATGGTAGCGCGCTGGAGTTGAGTTTAAAGAGCCCAAGGTTCAAACGCCAGTACAGACAAAAAATTTTATATTATAAATACTAAAAATTTATAAAATAAAAACAAAACATTTAACTCTTCTTGGTTTATTTTTTGTGTGTACGTTTCTGAACCTGTATTTATTAAAAATTAATAACAAAAAAATTTTGGACTAAGACTGTATAAAAAATAATGCAAATTTAACCTTTTAGCTCTCGCAGTACTTCTTTGCACTTAGTACTTTGCTTCAATTTAAATTTATATCTGCGCTTTTAAAGAAGTGGATTAGTTGCTGGCTAAATAAAACCAATATTTTCCAAAAACATTTTAAGATTCAATTAAGCATCCTTTTAAACTATTTTACTCGAATGTGCATTATTCAGTTAATATTCTCAAGTACATTTTTTTATTTTTACTGTCCATTTGCTGACTTTATGCCAAATTTGTTCCCCTACTTTTCTTTTCGCAGTTTCAAAGTATTTATTTTCTTTACAAATGCTATTTGAACATTAATTCATTTTAAGCTTTATTTACAAATCATGTAATGCCAAAAGTCACGTGGCTTTCATAATTCTAAAATATCGGATGTATTCACTTTTGACTTTTTTTGTTTTTCATTATTTTTATTTTCAAGCATTAATAACTACTATAGTACTTTCACTTAAAAGGCAAAATAGAAAACTATTTAAGTATTGGCGAGAATAATCCATAAATCTTTGAAAAAAAAACAGGGGACATAGTGGAAACGTGACCAGCATTGAAAAAATGAAAAAAAGGTGTAATGGAAATACTCTTTTTTTGTTTGTTTGAATTATGATTTAACTAACATATTGAAATGATTTTATAGTGATAACTTTGTTTTCAATATTTTTCTTTCTAGCCATTATAGAAATTGAAAGGTTAAAAGTGGAGAGAGTTAAAGTTGTGTGAGGGTTAAATTTTTTTAAGTTAATTTGGATGAAGATCTTTTTTAAGCAGCAGTTTTCCTAAAAAGTTTGTATGTATTTTTGATTTATTATTTTATTTAATATTTATTCTAAAGTTAATAAAATATTAAATTATGGACAAGACCAAATACATACTGTTCGTTGTTTCTTGTGCTTGAGTGAGATATATAACCTTTAACTATTTAAGTATTACTTTTGTAAATCAATGGTGCGATTCGGTCGGTGACTTATTTTAATGATATGCGTATCGTTGCAGTAAGTTAACAATAAATATAACGATTCTGCGATTAAGTAAAATTCTCGTTATCGTTAAAGTCAGGTGTTGTTGTTAAGTAAACAGCAAAACCTTTTACCGACATTTACATTTTTGTGTGTTAATTCTATCAATTAAAGGTTATTTTGTATATATTATATTATTTTTACTTTTATGATATTTTTCTCTTTTTTTAAATTTATTTTGCAACCAATTTTTTGGAAAATAAAAAACATACAAAAACAACTTGTCCACTATTGTTAAAACGTTTTTAGTGAATCACTTAACCGTAGCTGCAAACGGCAGGATTCTTAAAAGGCTAACACGTAAGGCGAGATTAGCAAAGTCACAGGAAAGTATTTTTGCAAAAGTGAATTTCAAGAGATTAAAAAAAATGCAACTAAATTTTGACTTGTACTGTTGATCCGGAAAACATTAGTGTGATTTTTGTTAAATAATAAGAAATAAAAAAATTTCAGGGGATTTTATGGCTTTTTTTCAGGTAAAGATGTCTTCGTTATAAATTTTTGTGACCAGACTTATGGATGGTATTTGTTGATTTTTGTTTTTCTTTAAAAAATTCATTAATAAAAAGCTGTTTTGAACATATGGGAGTTAGTAATATTGTAATATTTATTTAAAAATAAAAAACTGTTTAAAAAAAATTCTAAATACATGTACAAATTTATCGAAAATATAAGTAAAAAAAAAGAAATATACGTTATTTTTAAACATTGGCCATATCTTACCCAAGGCGATGGATGCCCCGGTAGATCAGTGGTAAGTGCACGAGTCTACCAGTCTGGGGGTTGTGTGTTCGATTTCCACCAGAGACCCTTTTAAGTCTGCTTCATTCTTCTTTCTGTTCTTTCTTTCTTATCCTTCTTTAAATTTCTTCTTTCCTTCTATCTTAACCTGTTCTATCTGCCTCTCCAGGTAACACAAAGGGACCGAATTAAGCAGACCCAAGAGATCTGTATCCTTCTTTCCTTCAACGGCTGCTTGTTCTTCCTAGGCTTGACCTAACCTAACCTACCCAAGGCGATGTTAGAGTTAACTATTTTAGACTGAGTTTAAAGTCTGAATTAAAAAGTATATAGTAAGTAACGTCCAAATTAAAAAGTATTAAGCTTGTAACTTTTATTTGCTAATTTAAAAAAAACGCTCCTTATATACAGTTTTGGGCTAAAACTACCATTAACCTCTTGCCGATTTGGCTTTTATACTAAGGTAAGAGCCAAAAAATAGGGGAACGCGGTTCTTAAAAATTCGACACTTTGCAAAATAGATGCCACTCTATTAGGCCAAAACTGACAAATTTGACTTTTGACATCTGTGTGGCGCGATTTAGAGTTATTGGATTTGGTCAAAATTTTCCCCACAAAACATCTATGTATGTCATCTTTAAAAAGAGGTGTTTAGTTCTTTTAAATTCGACATTTTGCAAATAGCTGCCACCCTATTACCTACATTAGAATGGAGAAAAGCCATATAGCGGCACATGGTAGCGCCGACAAAAGGAGAAAGATAACAGTTTATTTTAACAGAGTAGCATTGATTTTATTTTCGGATATATATAAGTATGTATAAATTTACTGATATAATAATGCGTCTGTTCTACGTTAAACTGGGGAAACCGATAAAAGTCGGCGGACACCGCCTATAATTAGCCTTTTTATAAAACCAAATAAAAATCACGTTTTGTCCAGATCGTTCGGTTAAATCTTCTTTTTGCGAAAAACCTATTCTTTCTACGAAGCTTGTGGATTGTTGTAAGTCTATCAAAATATGTCAACAATATGAAAAATTTGTTTTAATTATTGCAGTTTTTTTTTAGTAAAAAAAAAATTATTAAAAGATTTTTAATAAATTTAAAATTTATAGGATTCCTTTAAAATTTCACTTGAAAAATTCTCGGTTAAAAAGAAAAAAAAATCTGGCTGGCAAAAAGAAACAAAAGCTCTCATAAGTTCGCTTATACAAATAGGGACTCCTTTAACATACAATGTGTGAGTGTCACCCACTTTACCGATTTTTTTAGTTTTTCTAAACCATCACAGAAACAATTTTTTTTCCTTGGCGCTTTATTTTATTTATTAATTTCAAAGGTTTTTTAATTTATTATTTTATATAAAATTAAAACAATAGAATATGCGTATTTTACTTGAAATATTTCTAGGTTAAATTATTTATATGGATTTATATTTATTTTCAGCGACAATGTTTTAATTTCCAAGCACACACACACGCACACACGCACACACACTGCAAAACATGTGCATATTTTGCAGACAAAACGAGTGGGCAAATTGAAAATAGTTTTAGCAACATATCTTAAGGTCTAAAACTTATGTTAGAGTTATAACTGATGTTAAAGTTATAACTTATGTTTCTTAAATAAAAAAAGATTAAATAAAAAATTTAAGAAAAAAATAACACCAATAAGATCGTTTTAGTGGGTCAAGTTCGACTAAATTGTTCCCTTAATCATAACTTATTTAATTTTGGGTACCAACATCTGTAAACACTATATGCAGTTAAAAATAACTTTGGGTGGTCGGATATATATGCTCTCCACGGTAAGTTTTGACCCGGTAGAGAAGAAATGTGTTAAGTTATTACTTTTGTACAACAGTTTTTTGAAAGGAAACTAGTTTATGTACCCATTTTCTTGAGGCATTTATGGAAATAACGTGGTTTTTAATTAAAGGCCTTTCTCTGAAAGGTCATTAAATTTGTGTATTCGGGTAAATGTGATTTCTGGAAGTAAGGTTGTGTTCAGTTGCGATCACAAAATTATTCAGTATAACAATTAGTAACTTATGGCCTTTGACACTTGTATTCAACAATTCCAATAATTTTCCTTCCCATACCGAAAGCCTAAATGAAGTGGGGGCATCGTTTGCTAGACTAATTAAATATTTACAAATTCTTAATCAGAGTTGCCAAAAATCAAAATATAATTATTAATTTGTGAAAAAATATAATAACCAATTTATAAATTGCTTAGCTCTATCAAAGCTTAAGGTAATCAAATTAATGACTTTTTCCCTTGAAATTAAACAAAATTTATTTTTAGCCCAAAAACAAATTCTAAATTCTTTTCAATTTACTTACCTTTAAATTGACCCATGTATATTACTACAAACAAGTTTAAATTTGGATTTGCTATAAACGAGCAGGATAGATTTAAAATGCAATAACTGCTTTTGTATGTCTCTCTATTTATTTTAAATTGTAGTGTTTTTGCTTTCGTTTTCTTACTTTAGTATTTATAGAGTTTTAACGACACAGAAAACTAAACAAGTAAGAGCGCTTTTTTCGGCTTTGCTGAATCTGATTCACCTTTCACATTGAATTTTCGATTCTGTTTTTAATTATGTTTATTTAAACCTTAAGAATTTCATTTGTCAAGTCAAGAAGATAATATCGGCCTAATGCGCTCATCACAATTAAAGTTCTCACTTCGAGCGGCAGATTCTCACAATCATGTCGAATAATGTCCTTAAGGGCTTTCAGGGTATCAGGCTTCTTCACGGGACTTCAAAAAACCCCACAAAAAAGTCTGGAACGGTTAAGTCGGGTGATCTTGCGGGTCAAGGCAAATTGCCAAAACGAGAAATGGGACAAGCCGGGAACGCCCTCTTCAGGATATAGCTTGTGGCTCGCGCAGTGTGTGCCGTTGCTCCATCATGTTGGAGAAGCTTGTCTTCCAGTTCTAGGTCGTTCAATTGTGGAAAAAAAATATTCGGCTAACATGCCCCTATAGGCGTCCTCGAAAAAATAATGCCCCGATGACTCGTTCAGCGTCAATAGCGCACCATGCAGTCACTTTTAGCTTCTCGTGCATTACTTGTACATTTTCAGTGCCCCAGGAGCGCAGTGTTTGCGAAGTCGGTACCAGACAACCGGGGAATCGGCGACAGAAATCGCACTGCGCCAACACCATACACGAATTGTTACGCAAAAAGGTAGACATGATTATTCCTCTTATTTCAGGAGTGTATCGCTCCATGGGTTATTTAGATTTGACATTGGCTGCCATTTGCAAAAAGAAGAGCATCTTCCAATAGGGTTATTTCTTTTGGCCCACCTTGTACATATGTCGATTCAAAATTTTTTCTTAATTTTGAGTTTTATATTTTTTTATTTAATCTAGCTTGACCTCAAAGATATTAAAAACAAAGGCCAAAAAGATATGATTTCAAATTATCGTTTTATATCAAAGAAAATCTAAATTTCAATCGTACAAAACGTACAAGGATATGATTGTTGGGATATAAAAGGACAAATTAAGGAGCATCAAACATGATAAAAGAATGACCGTATTTCTATGATTAGAAATAGATAAGCAGATGTAGGCTGCCTCCAGGCTGCTGAAACTATGTTATCGACATTAAGAAAATGTAGGGACTAGCTTCTGGTCCTGTCCATGGTCCAGTTTTTGGAGCCTCAAAACGATTTCTCTGTTACAGTCAATGGAGCGTTCGTTCTTGAAGACAGGTGGTCATGAGAGCGTCCTCCGCCTATTCGTTCTGGAAACTTGAGTCCCAAATATACCACTAAGGTCAAAAATCTTTGGTTAACGAGAAGTGAGAGAATAAAATTTTTTTTACATTTTCTTATGTGAGAGGCAAGTTGACGGTCGTTGTGAAAAAAATTAGGCACACCCGTAGAAGTGACTTGGGACTCAGCAGGCGTTCTGTCCATATCTAAGATTTTCGTTTTTTGTGCAGCGTAAAGTGCTTAAATGTGCTATGGCTAACCAACTTATTTCATTTTTAATTTATATTTTCTAATAAAGTTGCTGTTCAAGATAAAGCGTATCAAAGTTTTTATTAAATCAGGTTAACTCAAGTTCTCGCTATATTTTGGCCAGTAGAAAACTACGAGCAGTTTTCTGATAGCTTGACATCAAAATGTATTTCGTTGGATTTGACTTGGGTTCGAAAACGTTATTTCAACAGATAGAAAGATGGTCAGGGCTTAATTGGCATTTCTATCTTTAAGAATTCAAAATATATTTACTTAATGGAGTCACAAATAAATTCAGTTAAAACAACAAACGGAATGACAAACTAATATATTACCCTTAACACTAAATCACAAAAAGGGTAAAATTGTAATATATATAGAAAATATAGTACAAAAACAAACTAACAATAATGACAAAAATGGTTTGTTAAAAAGTAAAGAAGGTTGAATAGTATTGCTGGATAATTTTAATTTAAAACATTTTTAAAAACACGATGAAAGCTCAACAGAATTTAATATAATAAAGTTTAAAATATTTTTTGCATTTTTTATTTAAATAAAATTTTAGGAAAACTTAAATTTTCCCTAATGTTTCTTAATAATGTTAAGTTGCATTTTTAATATTCAAAGTAAGAGTTAATTTTCTTTATGTTGTGAAAACAAGAAAAAAACCATAAATAAAACAGAAATTACCATATAATTTACAAAAAGGAAAGAAAAAGAAAAACGTTGCAATTACATATTGAGGGTATAGCCAGTTGGTGGTGATGATAATGATAAAGTAGTTTGAAAATAAAACTTTTTTGATTGCTTTTGTATGTACGTGGGTAAATTGCTGGAAAATTTAACAAACGTATAATGAACAAAACACATACACTACAACATATACAACAAGTAGGCATCTACCCAAACTCGGATATCTTTTCATATCCAACCAAACCACGCAACAACTCAAACACAAATAGCTTTATACAAAGGTCTACTGTTGCAACAAATATATTTAACTAAACATTAGCCAAATGTCGACTGACTGACACAACTGAAAAGAACTTGGCTCAATGAAAACTAACTGTAAAACAAACGAGATCCAGAACGAATGAAGCACTGTTTTATAACACTGACAATGCCTTAGGGAAAAATTTGTAGCACGTTTGTCTTTAAAATTTTCACAGTTGCAATAAGGAACTTAAACAAAAATAAAAATAAACACAACATTAAACAACAACAACAAGTATAATTATACAATGGTTGTTACAACTAAAGGAAAAAATAAGAAAAATGAAAACAAAAAAATTGTATCCAGAAACATTATAAAACACTTTTCGAACACTAAGAAAGTAATGTTAAACACGAAAAAAATTTTAAATAAAATAAATGTATAGAAAAAATTAACAGGAAATTACGTTATCATCGTCAAAGAAATATAAACTCTAAAGTAAAGGAAATAATAAAGTTGTTCGATGGAAGGGCAGGAGGGCACAAGGACAGTTATATTAGATTAAGGCAAAGCTACAACCGTTAGAAAAATTTGTAAAAGGTGTTTAGTTAAGGTATTTTAAAGGTGGTTAAAAAGGTTTTTTTTTACTTTTAAGTTTAAGAAAAGTAATTTGATTTTAGTACCTTATAAAATGGCAGTTGATGTTAAATTATACTAAAGAAATTTAAAACATTGTTTTACGCTTCATAAAGAAATTTTTTGTAATGTTTATACAAATAAACAAGCCCGAGTATTATTATTTGTTGGTCAACTTTGATCTTGATCCGTTCTAAAGGCAATTTAGTAACAAATTTAAGGTGTAAAAAATGCAAAGCTTGATGCATTTCAAATCTATTGTTTCATATTCCTACTTCGACGTTTATACACAGAAAAAAATACGACAAACTAATTGTCATATTAACAACCAAATTGTAAATGCAATTAATTTATTGTTGAATTGTCGAAATTGCATATACAATAAATATTTTTATTACCCGACATCGTAAATTGATTTTTGAAAATTGTTAAAAGCTTTAAAAAAATTCAAAATTATATTCAGTTGGCTCCACAAAAGAAAATTTTTAAATATTTTATATTAATATTCAAATAATTTTTTGTAATGAACATAGTGATACGAGTACATATCAGTTTATCATTCCGTTTGTAGCTTTTACAATATACGTTGTACAGTCGATAAAAACATTTTCCTCTGTGTGTGTCTGACCCTTTGTCTAAGTTTTCGGTTTCAAATCAAGTCCTACGGACCGCGTTCTTTTGTGTCGATATAAGTCTTGGTAGTAATTTCGGTTCACTTCAGACAAAGATACAGGGTGTCTGGTAGCAAATTTATATTTAGAAACTTAAATAAAAAACATAATGATTGACACAAAGTTTTATTAAGAGAACTGAAAGATAGTATGAAAATGCGGATTTTGTTTTTTTAAAAGTATGTCATCCATATGTCTTCCGTCGAGTTAAGCACACTGATTAAACGGAGAATTGTATTCTGCGCAACACGCTGCAGAAAGCTTGCTTCAATTGAACTGATTTATCGACAAATATTTTCTTTTAAGGCCACAAGAAGTTGGGGATTGTTTCTTTGAGATAGCCCCATAAAAAATCCATGGGAGTTAGATCGGGCGACCTCGAAGGTCATGGCATGTTCCCAAAGCTACTGATCAGGGGAAATTTTCCCGAAACAAAATCATGGAAGCTCTGGATGTGTGTGCTGTCGCCCCATCCTGTTGAAACCACGTGTATGAAGAAAACGATGGATAAGCTCGCAGGCTTGGCAAAAAAATCCGTAATCATGCGTCAATAATTTTCGCCATTGACATTCGTCGCCTGGCCTCAAGAATTTTCAAGGAGACCAGTAACAGCAGTATTGCTTATTGATGTGGCCGTTTAAGTGAACATGAGCTTCGTCGCTTAAAAAAATGGTATTTTCAGTGCGAAACCCTCCAACATTGTTTCACAAAATTTTTGCGTAAATCAAAATCACTATCCTTCAGTTCTTAAACGATTTGAGAAAAACTTTAGATCCTTTTTTAAAGTTTAATAAATAATTGCTCTTAAAAATTCCAGTGAGGCCTCTTTTTTCCGTATTGAAAGTCGCGGATTTCCACGTAAACTACTTTCAATGTTTTCGGGAAGACTTGAAGATCGACCGAAGCAGTTGCACGGAATCTCTGTACTCCCGAACGAATTAAATTTTCACTCGATCAATTACGTATTCGCCGAATACCAAACTTTGAACAAAATTGTCGACGAGCAATCACGTAAGAATCATTACTCTTAAACAATGTCTTCCACAGCGAACGCACGATGCTCACTAGAAAGGGGTTGAGCTAAGAATTGCGGAGACAAACAGATATCTGGGTCTTGTCCTGACGACAAGTAATTTTGGAGGTTGAATGCGAAGGAGAGAATTAGCAAAAAGTTGGGGGTTATAAGCGGATATGGTGAACTGGATTTAAATATCCGATGTAGGACCAATGATAACGTATGGTGGTCTCGTCTTGTTAAATTCCTTTAAGAAAAATAACATAAAAAAGTCCTTGCCAAAGGTGTGCTGTACTCATCTTCTTCTTATTAAGTATTGTGTAGCTCTACTGACGGCAAAGAGCTTCATTATACTTAGTGAATCGAATGTGCTTGGAGCAGGATTAGTTCGACACGCTGCACAGTGTGGCTAAGGTGGCCAAAATTGCAAGAAAAAATATATGTTGAAACTTTGAAAATTACTTGATTCGACTTTGTTTTATAGACTTCATTCTATCATAAACAGACAAAATTGTTTAAATATGTTAACTTTTAAAAAGGACCGGCTAATTAAATTTGAAGACTTTTGGGGAGTACGCAAGATGTCAAAAAATATGCAAAATATTGCGAAAATATCAAACGGGTATTTCAACAAAAATTGTTGATAAAGCATGTTATATCATCTTTGTGGTGTTGTATTATATCTCAAAAATAAGGCAAATCAATTTTTTTTTTAAATAGTTAGTCATATGCATTCTACTGTTATTCCGAAAAGAAGAATGCAATATTGCTAAGTTTTAAGTTTATGTAGACATTAAAAACACCACCCAAAAATCACTTTTTTAGTTTAAAGTGTAACGCTAGGGCAGCATATCCTTTCTAAAAAAATAGATTTATTTTGCGATTAACCGCGACTTTGCCAGATATTTTAATTTTTAGTGCCAGCTTAATTACACATTACAATACTTTTCACTCGTTCAAAAACACAATTTTATTGGGGCAAAAAAATTATAAGCTAAAACCCATTTTGGTTTTTTAATAGGTGCGCAATTAAAAAAAAAAAAGAATAATTTTTACTGTGTTCAAACGAAATCAATATTTCCCCTACCCAACAAAGATGATTGGCTAAATGCAGAAATTGAATAACACCAACAAAACGCTTAAAAACCTCATAGTTGAAACATGAAATGTTAATGTTCTTGCTATTGTTGTTGATGTTAGTATTAAACAGCTTGTTGTTGTTATTATTGTTGCGTATCCTGTTAACTAGACAACAACAGGCAAAAGTTGATACTAAACTTTATAACGCCATGCACCATAACTCACATAATTGCACTTGCAACATTACACAACTAAAACGCAAAAATCAAGTCAACCTGGGGGTGTTTTACACTTTACAGCTCGTTGTTGGTTTTTATTTCATGTTATGCTTTTTTATATATATTTTCTTTGAGTAAATGAAACTTGTCAAGCCAAAGCAATTTTCACTGTCAGCATGACTGGGCTAGATTCTGTCCTGTTTCTATGCCCTTTAGTATTACGCGTCTGATCATTCATTTGTTATAATTTATAAGGCTCTTGCTAACTAAAGCAGCACAAGACTGATGAACGGTTTCTGAGTCGGCGTTAAAAAAGTTGTTTATTTTCACTGTCGCTTTTTTATTTTTATGTATGAGTTTTGCTTTTGTGTTATTAATCGTATTCATTTACACACAATTAAATATTTTTTATATAATTACTTAAGTTTCTCACTTGACATATATATATTTTTTTTTTTGAAAAGAATTAGTAAATACCAAAAAAGACTAGTCCAAAATAACCTGCATTAAAGACTAATTTTTGCTTTTTATTCTGGCTTAAGTTCATTATTTAATTTCTTTCTGTTAAAACAAATAGTTTAACAAAAATAAAAATAAGCATATAACTGCATTTATTTTATATATAAATATTTTCATATACGATAGTTGATTACACTGTGTGTAATTTTTTAAGTCATGGAAAAATAACCATATACGGACATCACTACGTGAAAGAAGACCAAAAAAGAAAAGACCCGTGTCTCCCAGTTTTGCCCAAAGTCATGCACTTTTTTTGTTATGGGCCCCCAAAGATTTGGGGCCTTGGTACCATTTTTACAAAAAGTGATAATTTTCTCAGGCTCATATCTTGCAAACCGTTTGAAATTTTAACTTACTTTTTGAGGCAAAGTTGTAGCCCTTTTTATAAAGAACAAAAATAATGAACATAAAAAATTGAAAAAACAATTATTTTAAATCAAAATCGCAAAAAACTTTAAAAAATTCAAATTTTTTTTACCTTTTTCCCCCTGTTCAGGTCCATAGGTAGCAAACCGTTCAAAATTCAAGGAAACAGTCAACTACAAAAATTTACCTAACATGCCAATTAACAACTTTTTAGAACATATAAACTTCCTAGGAATGATTCTTAACACCGTTTAGGTAGCGCTTATGTAGCCGCAAAAGTTAAAAATTTCCCCAAAATGTATGTACATACATGTAGTTATGAAGCTATCTCTTCCTTACGTTTAATCAAATTGCCTTAATTACATATATTGTATCTGTCTTTCGTGTAATAGAGAACTCTAGTGCATATAATTATGTGTATATGCATGTGAGATAGCCGCGAAAAGTCATGGAACTTAAACAGGTAGGCAAACATTAAAATTGCTGGAAACCCTAAACAACAAAATACATCATACACAAATCGCAATAATGATCGTTAACGGCTTTTAATTAAATTATATACATACTTTTTTTATTGCTTTGTTATTATTTTTCAATAATGATTGTTAATACCACCAATAAATTACCCATGTACCTACTACCTATTTTTGTAATAAGTGAGGACAATTCAAAATAAAATAGCAATTGGATAAATTTAAAAAGAAGAAATTATTGCACCCAAAACTTATCAAGAAATCAACTACAAAAATTTACCTAAGATTTCAGTAAACAGCTCACGCGATCACGCACCGATCGCACACGCATCAAGGAACGCAGATCACAATATAAAAGCGACGAGACTCTCACATCGAGGCATTACACAGCGCGACGTCAACGAAATCTCAGCGGTGAAAGTTATAGAGAAAGTTCTACAGCATAATACGCATACAACATTGGCAACTGACAATTTCAATATGCAGTTTAAAAATATTTATTTCTTTTGCTACATTTGCGGTCATCAAATCAGAAAAAATAATTCTACAAGATTTCAAAAGGAAAAGAATCTTTTAACTAGTGAATTTAAAAGAGCATATGAGTCATATTTCGACGAAATAGATTTGATCAGTGAAAATTACACACCTAACGCAGTGTGTCGCCAATGTTATAATAATCTCATAGCATGGTTGAATGGAGGCAAACATAGTATGAAATATTGTAAGCCGGTAAACTGGATAAATCGCCCAGGTGATCATGGGAGAACCAGTTCTTATGCATGCGTTAATTACCCAAATAGAACAAAATTTATAAAGCAACTGTAGCAGCCACACTACCAGTGCTTGCACCTGAAAATTTTGTATTCCCAAGGCCACAAACTCCAGATCGTAGGACAGAATTTACAGAAATGACTACAGCAAGTGGTGTTACTAATCGAGATCGATTTGATACCGACTATTAGCCCCAACAGGGAAGAGATGGACCAAAACTAATAACTAATAAAAAATCAAATGGAAAAACGGTACAAAGGCAAAAAATTCGACGCATTGCTTGCAGAGGTAATATCAATTTTATTATTGCATGGTTTGCATTATTTTTGATTTCTGTTCTAATTCATTTCAGGTATGTTGGTGGAGTCACAAGATAAGCTTTTATGATGTTAATAAGATATGTTAAAAAGAAAAAGCTAATGATGGAAACATTCTGGAAGCAACGTGCCTGTGGGCACCGTAAGTTCTGAATCAGAGTCAGATTCGGACGACGATTTAGATCCTCAACTAAAGAGAGCGCGATATGCAAGTCCAGGCATCAACTTTATAAAAATAATACGAATATTTTTTTACTATTTTTTTGTAATAGACAGCACAGTATCTCAATGTTGAAGAAAATAAAAAACAAATGAAATTCAAAAATTTTCGTAAAATTTTTAACTTTTGCGGCTACCTAAGCGCTACCTTAACGCTGTTAAGAATCATTCCTAGGAAGTTTATATGTTCTAAAAAGTTGTTTATTGGGATGTTAGGTAAATTTTTGTAGTTGACTGTTTCCTTGAATTTTGAACGGTTTGCTACCTATGGACCTGAACAGGGGAAAAAAGGTAAAAAAAAATTGAATTTTTTAAAGTTTTTTGCGATTTTGATTTAAAATAATTGTTTTTTCAATTTTTTATGTTCATTATTTTTGTTTTTTATAAAAAGGGCTACAAATTTGTCTCAAAGAGTAAATTAAAATTCCAAACGGTTTGCAAGATATGAGCCTGAGAAAATTATCACTTTTTGCAAAAATGGCACCAAGGCCCCAAATCTTTGGGGGCCCATAACAAAAAAAGTGCATGACTTTGGGCAAAACTGGGAGACACGGGTCTTTTCTTTTTTGGTCTTCTTTCACGTAGTGATGTCCGAATATGGTTATTTTTTTTCGTGTTGCACTGTGTTATATACAATGTTAATAAAATATTATTTTAAAAATAAAACTAAAATCAGAGCTCAATTTTTTGAAAAAGCGAAAAAAAGTAAAACTTTGCATTAAACGAGTCCTTAATTTACAAATTAAACGTTAACAAATTGTTATTTTAAGATGAAAACCTTCAACTTCAGGTATTAAAGTGTACAAAAATGATGTAGTGTTTTTGAAAATATGTCTGAAAATATTTTTGAAGATTTTTTTAAAAAAGGTCCAAAATTGGCCTATTTTTTATGTTTCATGAACCATAACTTCTAAGTTAGTTAAGTTTGGGTTTTGAATCTTATATTTTCTAAAAGTATGAGATCTTACCTTGATACCAAATTAAGAGAAAATTTGCGGTCTTGTTGCTCCATTTTTTGCTATTAACATTTTTCGGTTTGAAGTCATGTTTTTTCAAAGTCATGTATTTAACAAAACTAACGTTCGTTCAATGCTTACTATTGTTGTTATTGTTGTCAGAGATAGGTGCGCGAACAAGTTTCAGTCATCTTTATTCACGAGAGTGTTAAAATGGTTTTGTATGACTCCTACAATACATAAATTTTAAATTCATGGTCCCGAAATCATAAAATATGCCCTTTTACCAATTGGAGAACTTTCAGAAGAAGTTCAGGAAGCCAGAAATAATGATTTTAAAAATTATAGGGAACATTTTGCTCGCAAATGCAGCCGAGAAAAGTCGAATGAAGATATTTTAAATAAATTTTTTCTCAGTTCAGATCTATTCATATCTAGTATTAATAAACAGAATGAGCGGAAAGTAAAGCAACAATTATCAAATTCCGAACTACAGCTTTTGCTATCGCCTATTATTTCTCAATAAATACATGATAGTGAGAGTAATGATAGCGAAGATTATGATGATGAAGGTGAGGATGAACACAATATGTTTTCTTTTGAAGTATATGACAATTATTGATAAACAAAAAAAATTATAAACATTTATTTCGTTACTTTTTTAAAAAATTTGTAAAATTCTCGAAATCTTTTAAAACCCAAATTCAGAATTTAAAATAAATTTATAATTATGTTTATGCAAAATATATATTTATTTTTTTATTTTTTAGAAAAAAGACAATATAAGCTTTTGTTTGCTTCTCATTTTTTAAAAAAATCGCTTTCCATTTTAAAATTACGGCAAAAATTCTGAAACAAACTATAATTTTCCGAAAAATAAAAATGTCTATAAAATCGTAAAAAAAAATTTTTTCCGTGTATCTTTTTTTCAGAATATGCCTTTTTATGCATATTTAACGATTTAAAAAAAAAAAATTCAAAAAAATTTAAATTACGGCTCACATGAATTAATCGCCACTTTCGGAGTCACCGAACCCACTGTGCATTGCTATGAGTGGAAAAAAAAATAGTTTTAAAAAATGTTTTTATTAATTCGATTTTTTAACAGAAGATAATATACAATTCTTAAGGTTAATTCTGTGAAGAAAAATAGGCGTTTTTACTCATGTTAATACATGTATACAAAATAATTGAATTAATCAATGAAATGTTCGAATCGGCACATGTCACCAGATGGTTATAACAATTAGCAAAATTGTAAAAACTGAAAAACAGCGATTTTTTTTTTATCTAATTAAGCCTCCCTGTTGAATGTAGTCCGAATATGTTACTATACATATTTATTGTAAAAACATTATCCTAAAAGCAAAAACTAATGTAGAAACAGAAAAAAACTGTTTTATTCAACAAACATCTTTATTAGGCTAATGGCTCTACCGCTAGACCAACGAACCATGTAATTTTCGAAGTTTAAATTCTTATTTAGTATTAATGTTCTTGTTTTATTTTTATACCCTTCACAAAAGTGATAATTTTGTCATTCCATTTGTAATTTTTTTATTATCTATTTGCGATCATATTAAGAATATATATTCTGGGTCCTTATATTATTTCAAAGAGTATGAAAAGTAAATGAATATAGCGCTTTTACTTGTTTGCTTTAAATTTGTATTTTGATTATGTGATCTTTAGCTCATTGCCAATTAAGAATTTAATCTTTGGATTTGGTAGACAAGAATACATAGACACCCAACCGAGCGAACAGAAAGGCTTGCTTTTTTTGACTTAGAAAGTAATTCTGATTCGTTCGTATAATTTACAAACATCTACTCATAGCCGTAATAAAACTCAAGTGTTCCCCAGTTTTTTTAATGCCAGTTTATCTTAAACAAATTTTAAATGTTTTAAATAAAATTCATGACTCAATCAATCACTTTACTTTAAGTATAAGAATAAGATTTATATTTATCTCAAAAATATTAAAAAAAGGACATTTATGATTAATTGACAAACATGAAAACAATACAAGTAAAATCATGATATACATATTAGTCATTTGAAAAATAAAGAAAAGAAGAAGAAAAAAGAGTCCCTTAGAATTTTTTTCATTTTATAAACAGATGAGACCAATAATTTAAAATAACTTAGATTTGTTTTTATGCCTCAATATGCATAAATTTAATTATATCGAGATTTTATGATAAACAAAAGTCTTATGTTTGTTTTTTGTTATGAAAATTGTGTAATTCGTAAATAGAATGCAATTTAATAAATAAAAAAGGTATTAAGGACACATGTGCTCATGCACTTGAGATTTTTAAAATCCCATAAATTGATTTAACAAGAGTTTTTATAATATTAAATGCCTTCTAAGTGATGTATGTATGAAACTACTTAGTTTGCCTTATTGATTTTCTTAGTTTAATTTTTAAGTAGCTGTTGAAAGCCATTCACATTTGCCATTAAAACTTAATTTTTTTGCAATCTCTTTAACTGTTTGATCCCTTTTCATTTTTAGAAGGAAAATAAATTATAAATAAAAGCATTTATCACAAATCAAATTAGCCATACAAACTTTTACTTAAGGAAAGAATCAAAATACAGAAATACAGATAAATCAGCTGAATCAACGTATATTTGTTACAAAAAAAAAAAAAGGAGAAAACTTATCGCTTTCTTTTGTATGACTTGTTTTGCTTTCTATTCTTTTTTCATTTCGGTGCAACTACATACTTCTTAACAAAATTTCAAAGTTTTTATTTTTTTCAACGATATTTATCATTAATTTTTAAATCGACATACACTGAACACTTTATGTACGAAAATTATAAAAATTTATATTTAAAATAATTATATGTATTACAAATTTTTTTTATTTTATTTAAGAAAACCCTAAGAAAATAAAACTATTAAATTGAAGAAACCTGAAAAATTTTCAAACAAAATTTCAAAAATATTTTTATTTCACAAAATTTTAATGAAATACTTTTTCCAAAAAAAATAGCAATTAATTTTTTTTAACAAAAAGCATTTATCTAAAGCATAAAATCTTCAACGCCAATTGAAAACTGCTTCAATCGGCCTGAAATATATATCCGACTACTATTAACATTTTATTCCTAACATTTATTCAAAAGAAACCTTCCTTTTTTACTCCTTAAACAAAAATTTGTATAAAAACAAAAATCTTTTCCACCGCTTCCAGAGTGCTCCTTATAATTTTTTACTCTTAAAATTTTGTATTAACAAGCCGACCTCCTATCTTCAGTCCCCATGGTGCCACCTATACGAAACTAAATTTTGTATGAAATCAAAAAAATAAATATACAGGTGGGCCAATAAAATCCTTCTATTGGAAGATGCTTTTATTTCTACCAACGTCGAACCCTTTTTAACATTTGTCAACTATACAGATGTGGAATATAAGTGAATAAGCCATAGAACGACGATGTTTAGGTTTTACGTGAACACCTACCCTGCAGGCAATAATTCACGGGGCTCTTAACACTTGGTGGAAACAAAGCCCCCACCAGCGCCCCCAGAATGGCTTACCAAACCACCCAGGTCGCAATTCTCTGCCATGACCCTATGCAAGCCATAACAGACCTCTAGTTTTGATCTCACCTTTCATAATCAAAACAGATTCGCGCCAACAAGACACATCTCCACACGCTTGTGAAACAGCACCCAACCTTAAGCAAGAAAGATTATGATTGTCATGTCTCACCCAACAAATGCGACACCCCAGCTCTGTTTTAAGGATCGTTTTATTTAAACAAATCAATTTCTCCACTTTCATCAACGCTTCATAATCTTCTCACCGCCAGTCAGGACCGAATTCAAAAATCTTTACTACTTTTTCTAGAGCACTCCTAGAGAGTTTGTATGTATAACCGAATACTAATAATTTTTTACTTTTAAAATCTTTTTAGAAAAACCCTGCCTTCCTCCTATTTTTGCTTCCCAAAAGGCTTTTCTTACAAAATTAAATTTTCTTTTGAAATTGAATGCTCTTTACATGTGTGTTATATGCGTAAGTACATACGTGTGTATTTATTGCAACAAATTATAGATTAGATGTTCATATTACGTTTTTTTTTGCCTTCAAATATTTAAATATTTTAAGAAACCCGACTGGAATAAAAATATTTTAAAAGTTTGTAGAGGTTGTTGTTGGTTAAGTTTGTCCACATGCATTTCCTTGGTTCTTTCGCCAAATCGCTAACGCAATTTGGTTTAATTCTACCTATGATTTGGTATAAGAACAAAAGAAATGCATTTAAGCAAACTTAACCTACAACAAACCCTATAAATAACTCTTAATTGGAATGAAATCCTGAGTAATATTTGAAAACTGTTGTTGTATTTAAAAACAAATTTTTTTTCAATAAAAAATATTTAAACAGCTTTTATTAAATAAAATCTATTTCATATAAATTTGTATAATTAACCAAATCTCATTTTGAAGAAACAATTTCAAAATATTTTATTACTCTCACATCGATGGGTATATTTTAAAATTAATTTGAAATATTCTAAATAAGCTTAAATCTAATAGTGTTTAATGGAAATGTCCCAGACAGATTTTCATTAAGAATTAATATTTTAAGCTTCTTATTTTGAATAAATAAATGTAAACTATTATGAAATTTTCCAGAACACAGCTCAGTTATTTTTTCATTAAAATAACTTGAATTAAAGAAAAATTAATTTTTTTTAAATATTTGAAGTAGAAATATTTACAGCTTACAGCTATGATCATCAGCAAATGTATATTTAACTTTAAAATTTATTTTCTATGAAAAAACTGTCTTTCAGGATTAACCGTCAGTAAAGTCCTACGTATCTCCTGTTTTTTTATTATTTTCTTACTAACATACTTTTTGTTTTACAAACAAACTTATCCAATAAAAGCTTTGTCAACATTGATTTAAAGGTAAGAGTTTAGAAAAATAAAAAAACATCACAGTAAAAATAACCAGTAGGATACATCCAGTGAAACACAAATGCGAGAAAAAACGTGAAAAATCTTAAAAAAAGGAAGCTAACGATGTAATAAGTATGTTTGTATTATAATCAGTGTTTTTTAAACATGTGTGTGTTTGTGTGCCTCTGTGTGTATGTGTGAGTATGCACGTACGAGTCTGTATGCGTGCTTTTAAATCCAGTTATAGACAAATGAAGTTTCAAGGTAAATATTGTATTAACATTTAACGCAAAAGAAAAATAAAAGAAAAAGTTTGTAAAACTGTCACTCTTATAGACAAACAACGAAGTGAATTTAATTTCAAAATAAATATTGTCATAAATATTTAAAAGTGTTTATCACATGGTCTCTTTGTTTTTCGAGCGTATGTAAATAAATCATTTTGTTGAGTGACAAAAAAAATCACTTTTTATTCGTGACACGTCCCAAGAGATAAAGCGATTTTAAAAATAACAATGAAATTGAGTAACAAACAGGAAAAATCACTTGTCTTTATGTATACTAAGTGAAGTGCAAATTGCTTTAGCTGTAGTTTTTTTAAAAGTTTTTATAAGTAATTTTGTGTGTATGTGTGTTTTTCATGCCCAAACCTTTGCTGGTATTGCCTGAATGCGCCGAGGTCTGTCATATACGTATTGTGTCAATTAATAGTTCATATCACCCACTTTTCTATTATTCCAGATTTAAAAATCCCGGATGAGTCCATTTGTCCATGGCCCTTTGGTGGACGTATGCCACCTCCGTTTCCATTCGGCAATTAATACCGCTCTCTCTATTCTCTGTCGTTTTTCTGTTGTAGATTCTTTGCATTTCTACTGCCAGCATGTATATTAGTGTCATTGCAGCTATAACGCAGGTCGCGTCATCCCAGACAGTCCCAAAGAAACTTATCGTCCTGAGCACGCATAGCCTATGTGTGTGTGTAAAAATCTACAAGTAAAGTCATCTACGAATTTCGTTTATAAAAATGGCATAGTTTTGGTATCAATCAGTTAAGTTGAAGTCAGGAAAATAAGTTTAAAAGTTCACAGAAATTCGGCATCCTGGACGAGTTTCCTCAATACTTTTTATTTCATCTAAATAAAACCAGACATAAGACTTTGAAATCTGGCCTGACCAAAAGCTGGGAAGAGACACAGAAAGTGCTACACTAGTTCAGTATGCATCTTAAATGCTCTGCGACCACAATTCTCCGCAACTCCTATCCGATTGATATGTTCTTGAAGGTTTAAATGAGTCATCAATACTCTCATCCCTTTGCTCAATTCAAATTTTCTTAGTTTCAGGATTTGTTTAGCCTTGTTATAAATCGGGTCACTCCAAAGAATTATCGGAATTTTGCCAACTAGTTTATCGTTCCACAATGTCCTGCGAATAGTATCTGTTTATTTTTTTAAGTCGGCATTCGTTGCAACAAAAATTTAACAGCTTAACTATATATTGTCTTCTATTTTAAATTATGAAATTTTTAGGCTGTTTATATCCGCCTCTGGTAGCCTTACAAATACTATTACTCTTGAACACATTTTTCAATACATTCTCACACATTTCACGCAAATATTTTGATTAAGTTACTCCAGAAGTTCTAGTTTGTTGGCATAAACCTTGCAGTCGGACTGTGGAGGCTAACAATCATCAACGTTTTTTGAAATAATTTGTTGTATAAAGAGGTCTCGCAGTAATTCCATTGTAATCCTGGCTGTATGCAATTTGGCACCGTCTTGTTCATACCACATGTTAATAAAGCCCAAAGCATGCAGTTGTGACATTAAAAAATTTTCAACCATATCACGATATTGCCCCTTTCAATGTTACCGTTACGCCGTTTTTAGTTTTAAAAAAGTAAGGTCCAATAATACCTCCTCACAAAATTCCACACCAGACTGTCATTTTAATGAATGCAAAGGTGACTTATTCATCATATCTTTCATTGCCCAGAACTGACCATTTTGTTTACTCACATATTCACTTAAATGAAAAGTGTATACCTTGCCGGCGGACACCCTGTACATTTGATACTCCTGGACATTATTTCTTTTTTCCAGCCTTTACTTTCCATACAGATTACCAAGTTCTTTGGACCTGTCTTAAAGGCAAAAGTAGGTTCGTTCTTTGAGATTGAAACAAGGACACTTAGTCCTGTCATTTATTGCGCCTATAAGCTTGTCGTATAACAACACTTCATTGGGCTTCTATTTAATAGACCCATCCAACCAGGACTAACGATCTGGTATAAGTGCATTTATTCTTGACATATACTTAAGGTTTGAGATTAGAAAATTTTTCTATTCTCGTACATTCATCCGTACCCCCTAATATTATTTGTTGTTAGATTTGTATTCCTTATAATTTGATTCCTCTGGTGCCTGGACGCGTTATGCCGGCTTATGACAATCCAGTACTAAATGCAACTAACATTATTTTTAAAAATTATTATATTTAACAACTGTTTGCGTTGTCTTAAATGTTTTGCTGCATAAGATATCAAAATCAAAAATTTTTTAAGCGCAAATTTAAAAAAGCCACACATGTCACAGTCTTTTGTTGGCAAGTCTGAGCAGAAATCATTACCTTTTGAAAGCGTTCTTTGATTTGTGTCCTGTAGAACTTATTTTCTAATCGAGTTACCTTTTGCATGTATGGGCAGGCCTACCAACACATCTTTGGCACCAGGGGCCCACCCAATTCCAGTCATTCTACTAATGTCGTTTGGTAGTTTCATATGCGTGATCTCAACTCAACACTATTTTCGCTTTAAAATTTTGCCAGAACAAAAATTTGTTAGGACGTATCCCAAGCGTTGACTTTACTTTTTCTTTCAGGCTAGAGTATACGTAGGACTTATTAAAAGCAACTGTCTGCAAAAATCTAGAGACTATTAGTGTCTTTAGCTACAACATTCCAAAATTCGCTATCATAAAAATATAATTCACTGTGGAGTCAAGTTTGGTGTTAATCGTAAGTTAGAAGTAACGCCACATAGGACTTAAGGTGTCAAGTGCTTGGCTTACCCTGCCTAGTCTTCAATTTATATATTAGGATGATCCACCTATTGTCCTTATTTTGCAAACTCGACATTGGATACACTAATCCATCCCCAGATTCTTCGTCGATCATCTTGAGTCTGTTTGCGAGATCAAGACAGGGTCTTACGCGTGAAATATTGCTACTTTGGTTGTAGCACTCTACAAGCTGAAGTGGTAAACTTATTGTCGATTATGTTTTCAACCATCTTGTATAGCATGTTCAGTAAAGCCACATGTCAAGACTTATGCACGTAAGAGTACAAACATCGTTCATTGCCCCCTTTCATTTTGTCAATATCCTTGTAAAAATAAAAAACTTAACAGTAGAGTCTTACTAAACTTTTTTATTGTTTTACATTAACAAATAGTTTATGTGCATTTTCTTTATTCTTTAGTTAAAGTTTTAATCAACCTAAAACTGTTAAAATAAACATTATGGCCACATTTATAAACAACAATAAACAGACGACAGCTAAAAAGAAAAAAAATGTTTTAAGGCTTTAAGCTTAAAATAATGTTGCCACTTTCACACTTTTAACGCTAAAATAAAAAAAACTCGCGTTAATATAAAGAAAAACTTGAGCAACAACTATTCGCTGTATTATGGACGATGAAACTACTTAAAGTAAATAAAAAACTAAAAACAACTTAGAAAAAGTTTTTAGTTTGCATCTATTAAAGAATTAAGTTGCAACTTTTGTTGCTGTTACCGCGGCATAAATTTAAAGTTACTAAATCGGCTTTTATTTTAAACATTTACAAAAAAAAAATAACAAAAGGATAAACAATAAAATGTCCTTTATAATATTATTTATATCTGGAACACAAAAACAAGGCCACAAAAAATTTAAGGTAATAAATTTAAGATACATATGTACATAAGATTCGTACATATGAAGAAATGGTTAACTAAAAAAATATTACGATGAACAGGATATAACGTGCCCAATCGTATTACATGAATACATGAATAGCGCTAATGGCTGACTGAATGAATGACTGATTGTTCTATTCAATCGTACAGCCTTAATGACGAGAGGTAGAGAACTGAAATCTGGACTGCGAGTACATCTTTTAAAGTTTAAATCTCCTAAGGCATGATTTTAAGAAATTAGGAGCCCAAGGGAGTAAAAATGAGCTAGATAAGGATAAATCATTAGGTTGCTACCTCCTTAGTTTAACAAGATAGAAAAATGTACAAAATATCGTATTTTACTATCATCTTACTTTTAACAATTTTTTTAATAACTCTAACTTTTTAGGGTGTTTTAAAAATGCTAAAAACGAGTTTGAAGCGTCCGCACCTAAACCTACAACACGCAGTATACCGCTATTCAAGTTCTAATAAAAAAAGGTTTTTTGTAGCAGTTTGTAGTCGTTGTAACAATAATAAAAAAATTGTTTGGTCTAAATTCAGCACTTATAAATGAAAAATTGTTTTATTTAGACTACATCAAGCTCAACAAGATTTTGCATGCCCCATCATGCCTTAAAAATGAAAAACAGAATAACGTTAATTACAGTCTCCAAGTTTGGAATGCGAGGTTGGAAAGTCTCCTATGATGTAGATCCAATAAGGTAAAATTTGAAACCAAAGGGGTGTAAAAATTTACCAGAAAGGAAAAATTACTAAGTTGCTGTTTCCCTTATAATACAAAATTAAAAATTATCTTAAAAAAAGTAAGACTTATGTCTGGCACCTTTTCAAAAATTTTTCCCGTTAGGGGTTAAAAAGATCAAAAACTTTGTATTGATACTGCTAAGTTCTATTTTAGAACTTCTTAACCAATAAACACAAAAACGTTATTTAATTTTCTTCAACAGCTAGAGAGTACAATTGAAGTTTAAAACGGCATATGAACACAAAACTTACTTTTGTAAAGCTTTTGGGTACTTTTTGGCAAAAAAGTATATTTTCATATTTTGAGTACTTTTTAATATATATAGTTAAGTGGTCTAGAAATATAACTAAAGAATTTTTACTTTTTGCATTTTTTGGGGTTATTAGTTTAGAAATATGAAATTAACCAATATTGGCCCAGATTCAGGTTGAAAGTCAATTAATAGACCGAAAGGAGTTATTTAATATTTTTGGTATAAGATATGACTCTTATTATTTAAAAAAGTTTATTACACTTGGGACTTTATTTCGTGCCCCGGTAGACTAGTGAGTAAGTGCGTAAGTAAAAGGACAAGCTCTTATACCAAAAAATGTCTTGTGCCAAATTTCATCAAAAAATGACTTGATTTATATTTATATATATTGATTACATATGGACACCCAGCAGGACGGATGAACAAAAACACCTTCATCGATCTAGAAAGTGGTTTTAACCGATTGATATACTTGAAAGTGGTCCAGTTAACAACTGAAATAAACAGGTCGTACACATTTTGTTAATTCCTAGAGCTAAAATTCTTAAGTTTCTCAAGAGATTTTTAGTTAAAAAAGTCTCCAAAAAGGGCGACAATAATCTTCGGCAATGTTTGCTTTAAAAATTTGAATAAAATCAATTTTACGTGGGATGCCTTTTATGTTTCGGGATTTGGCAATACTCGTGTTGAAATCTGACAACTGACAGCTCTATCGTAAAGTTTGACATTTTTTAGATAATACGTCCTCAGAACGTTTTGACATACGCGCTATTTGTGTTAGTTACAGAAACTTTAAAGATTCAACTCGACCCAAAAATGAAATTCAATCGTGAACATTTTCGTGCGATTATTTTTTAAAACTTTCGAGGAGGATTAACTCAGCAACAGTGCAAGGATGAAGTTAATTATTTTTTTGGCAATGAAGCTCCATTACGGACCAGTGTTATACGATGGTATAGTGAATTCAATTGTGGTCGTAATTCACTGCAAGACGAATTTCGTGAAGGTGGTCCAAAATCAGTTGCCGTTCCGAAAAACATTAATGCTGTGCGCGAGCTGATATTTCAAGATCGTCATGCGATCTATCGTGAGATTGAGAGAATCTTAGGCATTAGTGGGACCAGCATACGTTCAATATTACATAAACATTTGACTGTCAACAAAATTTGTTTGCGCTGGATCCCACACAATTTGTCAATCGCTAAAAAAAGGCTCGTGTCGATTGGTGGAAAGAAATTTTTAGAAAATACGATCGCGGTGCTACGAAACGCGTCTATGATATCGCGACAGGTGATGAATTGTGAATTTATGCGTATGAGCCCGAAAGTAAACAGCAGTCAACTGTATGGGTGTTTCAAGATGAGCCAAATCCAACAAAAGTTGTTCGCGCACGAAGCACTTCTAAAAAATTAGTTGCCAGTTTTTTTGGAAAAACTGGTCATGTCGCAACCGTACTACTAGAACAACGCACAGCAGTCAATTCTAAGTGGCACACAACCATTTGTTTGCCAGTTGTCTTCCTAGAAATCAGGAAAACTAACCGCCGAAGATGGATCACTCTGTACTAGGACATTGCGAGCTCTCACACATCAGTTCAAACAAATGAATTTTTAAGCACCCAAAATATCGATTTGATGAGTCATCCGCCGCATAGTCCTGACTTGGCACCGAATGACTTCTTCTGATTTCCGTACGTAAAAAACAAACTAAGAGGTCAACGTTTTTCGAAACCTGAAGAAGCGGTTGATATATTCGGAATGCATGTTTTGAAGATCCCTCAATCATAGTGGTAAAAGTGCTTCGACCATTGGTTCGAACGCATGCAAAAGTGTACAGATCTTCATGGGGAATATTTTTAAAGATAATAAAGTTATTTTTGATGATTAATAATTGTTTTTGTTCTCTTATCCCGAAATATAAAATGCAACCCTGGTAATTTAAAATTGATTTCGATAAAATATAACAATTTTTAGATCTCAACCTTCTTGCATGTTATAAAAAATTGTCAAAAAATTTTTGAGGGCAAACAATTTTTGATTATTTTTTATTCGACAGTCCCCTTCCTAGTTGCGATTTAAATTTCGCAGCGATAAATTATGCCGCGTTAATGAAAACCACAACAAGAAATTGTTGAAAACCACATTGAAATTGTTTAGTTAAAATAATATGTACCAGTGGCGTTGCTAATGATGATGACAGTGATAACATTTATGATATTGCAAGAGGTATGTTTGTATGACGAGTTGGCGGTTTTCTAAATAATGTGACACGAAAAGGTTGGGAAAATAATTTTCACGCGATTTTAAAATAAACCATTTTAATGTAAAAGTGTGGGTGTAAGTATGTGCGCGTGATAATGAATGTACTAACACAAAATGTAAATTAACATGCAAATTTAGCTGAAACTGGGTATAAAAATTATTTAACTTGTTGTTGCTAAATACCTTTTAAATGAATTAATATTCAATTAACAAACTAATGTAAATAATTAAAAAGTAATTAAAACTAAAACAAATGGAAAGGTAATGGTATTTCCGTCAAAAGGTGTACAAAGAAACAAAAATAATTTTTGTTTAAAAAGAATATTTTTTTAAGGAAAAAAGATATACGATAAAGAATTACATAAGAGTAAATTTATATAACAAATTCCACCATAAAACAAAAACCCTATTTAAAGAATATTTTTCATTTTTTTTTCTTCGCAAATAAATCAGCTTAAAATGGCATTTATGATTTGAATATACTAAACATGATTTTGCACTTTGTTGCCATTTATTTGCAAAGAAGATTTTCATTTATTTGATCCGACTAAATTACAGACAAGCAGATGTAAAATAAAAGATGTAAGTCAAAAAGCGCTATAGTCGGTTTTCATATGCATGAAAGAAAAATCAAAAAAAACACTTTATATATATCGCACACAAAATGCAAAAAAGATACAAATCAAAATAATTTTTTTTTCGGAGAGTCTTTTTTGCTGTTTTTTAAAACATTTGAATCTAATTGTGAATAATTATGAATGATGAAATAAAGTTTGACAGCTGAAGAATTCTCTATAAATAAAGTTCACTGAAGATTTGATCTGGGAACAGGCTAAAAAAAAAGGTTTTAAAAGGTTTTGTGCTTAGACTGTTTTTAATTTTCTGTGATTTATTTTACCTTGAACATATGTAAGAACAAATAAATAAATATTAAATAAGTAATTATAAAAAGTATTTATAAAAATTATTTATCAATTTTTGTTCTTACAAATACTTCTGTTTTTGACTTCAAAATCAGCAAAAAAATCGTGAAAGCTTTATATAAAAATTTTTATTTAAAATAAAGTAATCACGGTATTACCCGAGTGTAATGAATTTTCGAAACCATCTTCGATTTTTCGCAGTACCCGTTTCTGCACTTACATTCATTTATAATCGTACAGACATTTTATTACGCCCCAAAACATAACATATAGGGTACCCAAATTGGATTTAGATGCATTAATGTAAAAGCTCATTTTACTTATGTCCTTGAATTAATTGAATTTTACGTAAATATGTTTGAATCTTAAAACACAATAAATATTTTTGTATAATGAAATATGTTTAAATATGTATGTGAAGAAATAGGGCTACTTTTTAAGTGATCTAAAAGGCAAAAAAATTAATAATGCTAATTAACAAATAACTATAAATATTAAAAGAGAAGGTTTATTCGGCCAAGATTGACCACGTAATATCCTATATCGTATTAGAACATCGTATGTAAACCATTTGCGCCATATAGTGTGACTACCAAAAGAGGGCTGATTTTTAATCACTGATAGACTGTGGACTAATTATTGCAAATGGCATAAGGATTTAAGCATATGCAAAATTGTGAAAATAAAGTATATACGTATCAGTGTAAAATCAAAGTATTTATTGCATTAAGATACCTTTGTAGCGGCTATGTGAAAAAAATAACTGAATACCCGTTTCAATAGGCTTGGTCCCTAAACCAAGTATCTATGTCTGTCAGACAATAATTTGAAAATATTTGCCACAAAATAATTCCTTGGCAAACCTCAACTAGCAATCACCCGCATTACTTCGCATTTCTTCCAAACAAATATTATCCAAGCAAAAGCTTTATGGCTTAAAACAGAATTTGTAATACCAAAAATGTTTGAAGATGAAAGCCATGTTAACTCCTATTAATGAACACAAAAAATAATCTTTACTTAAATCAAGCCGTATTGGTGCCAGCAGTACGGGGAGTAAGGACTTGTTTTAAGCTAAGCATGATCTATTACAAATTTCTTACTTTTAGCGACATTTGAGCCGAAAACTTTAAATTCAAAACCGCACTTTGTAATCCAAAAAAGATATTTTTAAAGTGAAGGGAAAAAATCTAAAAATTAAATGTCATTGTTTTGATTTACAGAGCTTTATTAAAAAAGAAGAGTTTTAATTTCCTTTTTTATTTTTTACATTTATATTTGTAATTAAATTTTTTTTTTTATTTTCGCCATTTTAAGCCAGGGTCTCTTCAAACTGCAACTCCATCTCGCTACCTCTAGGCGGCTGAGACATTTTGTTTTTAAATGTAAAAATATATATGTAGGATTTCAATAGACTTGATTTAAGAAAATCTTAATACAGATCGTCCTGAAAAATTTCAAGTACGATTTTGGATAAGCTCAAAGAGTAAGCTCAAAAAGTAAAAAGTGAGCTTAAAGAAAACTTTTACACATTATTTTATCCAAAACTTATCTAAGGCCCAACAAATTATTATTTTTTTTCACGTTAGCATTAAAAGTTATTCCAGATATTTTCTTAATAGTCATTTTTAACTTTTATTTGCATCAAAATGGAAAACGAAAGAAACTACGGAAAATATAATTTAAAATTTTTAGCAAAATAAGGTAAAAGGCTAAAGATTTTAAAGCATTTACAAAAAGTCTAACAGATATTTGTAAGGCAAAATAAATCAAAACACTCTTTCAAATAGCATGGAACACTTCCATCACAAAAGCAACCCGTAGTATCAAATGTTATAAGACTTTTGTGCGAAGAGCCAACACTAACTCTGAGTTAGAGTCGTATCAATTTCACAAGGTTCCAGATCGTAGTGTGGCAAAGAACTTAGAAGCAAAAAAAAAACTGGGGTAAATTTTTATTTAAAAATTGTACCTGTTGCGTGATTAATTATAAAATTTATGTGTTGACAGACTTTTAAAAATTTTTGGGCTCGAATTTTTTGAAGGCTGATGGACGTTACACAAAAAGCTTCTTTTATAGCAAGCTATTTTCAGTTGAAGCAAAAGAGGCCACTCATTTATAAAATCAGGCTATCTAAGAAAACAGATTTTACCTCTTTTAAAGCAAACAGTGGGGTTTCATATTTCTGAATCATTTTGGCATCATGCCACTATGAAAAAAAGGCCCTTGGGTGGTATTTATATAATAATTGCTGCTCAACAGTTGGATTATATTAAAAACATAATTGAGGGACACAGAAAAGGTATCCCAGAACATGTCTGTCCAGAAAAATTATTTCTATACTTTATGAGTTTTAAATAATAACCTTACTGTCTCAATAAAGTAAATAAGTTCTTATAGAAATTAGGTCACAGCAGTGATGCTTACATAAAACTTCTTCGAAAAAACAGAAACTATGCAGCTTAGACACATTTGTCTCCTCGTATTTGCAAGTACGCAATACACTTTAAGTTAAGTATGCAAAAAATAAATTAACAAACTTTAACATCTAATTAGGTTTTATTCACTTATTTAGCTACCAATCTTCTATTTTTAAACACAAAAATCTCAAAAAGGCAAAAAGTATAAAAATGTTCAACAAGTAATCTTTAGCAAATTCAATTATTCAACATCATTGACACAATGCACCGCTACCAAGAATAGGTATTTTGTGCAGCCACTTGGCTAAGCCTAGGCTATGTATAAAGGCCAGTAGTTTGCTTGGCGCTGAGCCTTAAATGCCCGCCGGTGTAGCAAATCTGCCACCTAGGTGGCCCAGCCTCCTACCACAGAGTGCCAGGCCCTACCGATATTGTACAGGTGGTATCTAAAATTGCAGTGACCGGTCAAAAAAAAATGGTGACGGCCCTTAGGTCCTTCTTTTTGAGAGACAGAAGTTCCCTAGATTTGCCCCTAGACAGAGTTGAAAATAGCAAATGGTTGACTTCCAAATATTTGTATGGGTCAGTAGTTCATAGATAATCTAAAAAAGAAGTTTAAAGAAATACAAAAAAAGTTTCAAAAACATGAAAAAATACCTTTTGATAACTAAGTTGACTTCCTACTTAAATTTTTCTATATTCTTAGACTCATAATCTGAAAATCCAAAACATATAAAAAAAAGTACTCTCTGTTCACCTTCTAAAATTTTAATGGATTGTTAATCAAAATTTTTAAGCTTATAATCTCAAAAAAATTTAAAAATCTAAAAAGTGAAAAAACTACTTTTCGTCCACTTTAAAGACTTTTTATATCAATCACCTTCCATAGCCCCTTCTTTTATATTCCTGTCGCCATAAATTAAAAAAAAAACTTAAATTAAGAAATTTAGTACTTTTTAAAATATGTAAAAAATAATTTTTTCTGCAAATATCGTTTCTAATCTGTAATAGTTTCTAAAGCTGTCCAACGTAGTCTAAATAAAGTTTCAATCTTACTTAGCCTAGAAGTCACAAAATGCACACACAAAATACCAATATATACAAATGTTGTCCCTTTCTACTTCTTAGGAACAAAATCTTAAAAAGTATCAAAAACTTGTTGACATGATACACGCATTAAAAAATTTTTTCTATCTGCTGTTTTTAGTTTAGAAGTTGAAAATGAACCTAAAATATTCAATATATGATTTTTGCACCTTTTAAACCTATAAACTTCGGAAATTTCAAAAAATTAAATCCATTCTATCGTGTATAGTTAAGCAATAGATTACCGAGATAAAGAATTTTTTAGAAGTTTTTACCGAAATTACTGGTAAGAATTGTTATAACTTAACCAAAGACTATGAGCGTTTTCGATTTTGCCAGCAAAAGAAAAAAGTTAAGTTAAGTTATGGTAGATTTACAATACTCCTTTTATAAGCTTTATGTGTTAGTAAAATAAATAAATATAGATTTGTATCCAAACACTTATACGAATACGTAATATGCATTCTATTGTTTATAACGTATACGTACATTATCCAATAGACAATGAGCCTTATTTACATACATAAAAACAAAAACAATTGTATGAAGCAAAACAAATAAATTCTTAAAATTTTTAGTACATTTTTTTAAGACCTTGCCTTTCACAAAATAAGAAGAAAAATTTTGAAAAAATTAAAAACAATTTTAAAAAAATTTACGGGTTTTGAATATATAAAAAGCGTTTTGTTTGCTACAAAAACTACTTCATTGCTTGCTCTAACTTTTTCAAGGCCCCTAACTAATTGTATTAAAATTGTATTAGTAAAAATGATATTATGCTTTTGCTTAAGTTAGCAAAAACTATTATTTTGAAAAAACCCCCATTGTAAATTTTTTATCAATACCTACAAGGTATCGACCACATTTCGACCAAATTAAAAAAAAGTGTTCCACATTATATAGCGCTGACTTAATATGTATTTTTTTGCTTAAAAGTGGTTTAGAGTTCTTTGTACGTGATTATTAAGTAAACAGTTTGTATTTTTAAGTTGCTTCTTGCAACATAAAAATATAAAATTTTAGCTGGCGACTAAACCTGTAGGGCACAGAAGATTTAGTTACCTACAGTCAATAATTATATTCTCTTGCCGAGAGCATATAATTATAAGAAGTTTATTAAAAAAAGCCAAATGATATTAGTGAGTGTGATTTATGATGTTTATTAAGGGACGAGTACATTTACCTTAACTAATAAGAGAGCTCAAAGTTAAGAAGTTGCTCGCACCAGGGATAACAAAACGGAAGTGAAGATTATAAAGTATACAAATTACAAATTAAAGTTGTAGAAACATAATAAATATATGTGTGTACAGCGATAAATCTGGACATGATGCCGGCTCTGGTCTCAGGCAACCGATGACGTCTTCTTTGGGCCACAAAGAACTTGGGCCAATGATCTAATCCCCCAAGCAAGGATCTTGGCGTCTGGCGTTGTTGACGGTGTAGGTTGTGGCGATGGGGTTGGTGGTCGAGCTACTCTGCACTCTGATGAGGCTGCTGGATGTCTGAGTGCCGCTTTGGTTGATAACGGTGATTGATGTCTGGTGATTGACGGCTTACGACGAGGACGAGTTGGCTCATTTCGTCTTGACTTTGGCCGAGTCGGATTAGCGTGCAGGAGTGTGCGGTGATATTTGCCACATTTCCTGCAGGTGTAAAGGCACGAACATGCTCTTAGGTCGTGGCTTTTTGCCAGACAATTAAGGCAGTAGTTATATTTCTCCACTACAATTTCCCTTCTCCTGGGCTCATTTTCAAAAATTTAGGACAGAGCCACAGCGCGTGAAACCGTTCGCACAAAGCGCACTGGAAAGTGTCAGACTCGAGTCTTCTTTCACTAGATCTCGGGTTGCGTCGGCTCTATGTCGGACGAGAAGTTTCCAGTCTTCGGTTGTTCCTGCAGGTAGAAAGTACGTTATTAGACACGAGTTAACGATTAAGAGAAAAAAAAGTATAATATGTGATGAGTATATAGAGGTAAGTAGAATATAATAGCGACTTAGCTACGAAATGTAAGAATATGGGTTGTGTTATAAGTATTAGAGGTTGAGGGACATGTATATCAAGCACGACTACGCTAAAGCCAGGGAGTTTTAGGAACGGTGTAGTTTATGGGTAGCATCCACCTTTTAAGTGGTCACTTTTTCTAACAAAGGGAAGAAGGCACAATTTAACAATAGGACGAGTAATGATCCCTGTGGCGATTCGGACATTAGCAGTTCGTGTATTACCATCATATCCAGGAAAGGTTTCCTCAATCCTTCCTAAGCGCCATTTGTGGGGTGGTAATAAATCATCCATAACCACAACGAAGTCCCCAACCTTAAGGTTTGGAGCGGGGCCCTTCCATTTGGTCCGTTTGTGTAGTGATTTAAGGTAGTCTTCCTTACATTGTATGGAACATATATGATGTATTGCCTTTAATTTTTTCCATCGATTGACCAAAGATAGATTTTGAAAGCCTTGTTCGGGAAAAGCTGTTAAAGGAGCGCCTCGTAACAAATGCCCTTCAGTCAATGCTGTAAGATCTGCGGGGTCTTCGGACAGAACTGATGTTGGTCGGGAGCTATGCACGGCTTGAATTCTAGCTAACACAGTAGCAAATTCTTTAAACGTAAATTTATGTGACCCCGCAATTCGTTTATGAATCAAACTCTAAGGCTCAAATTTCAAAATACATTCTTTGCCCTACAACAACTGATCAGGATGTTTGCAATTCGCAACTTTGCATAGCGCCTTATTTTCTCCCTTGAATATTTGTATCTAAACCAATCTAAGCTAACATTTGTAAAAAGTACTTTTAATTTATTGTAGGAAAAAAACACACATTTTTTATCGTATAAGAGGTCAAAGAACGAAATGGTATTTGATTTGAAAAATAATGAAGCAACGTGTTGTAACACTATGAATGAAAAGGCAGGAAAACAAATAAATAACAAATGACAACATTAAAAAATACAAAAAAAATAATTGCAAAAGAAACCGTATAAAAGAATATAATGAAAAATGTCCAAATGTTATGGTGAATAGTGTTTGAAGTAATAAAGTACTGCTGTACAACAAACATACATATAAAGGACATAAAAGGATATATGGGACAGTATCTTTTGCAACACATATATATTCAAGTGAAATGTAGACATAGAAACAATAGAATAACTTAATGAAAAACACATAGAAATTGTTACAAACCAAATGAAATGCTCCTTTTTTCCTTCGCAGTGGTGAATACAATTCCGCAATTGCTCTTTTTTTCTACTTTCACGTTCTATACATTGCCATTGTTGTATCAGTGTAAAAAACATAATAAAGCAACAAACTTCATTTACATACATGCATGTTTATGTGTTAATGGTTGTGTGGTTAGAATTTGTTCCGATTTTTTTTTAAGTTGTCAACAACTAACTGTGTTTTATAACATGCGGCTATTTTCAGGAAAAGCCTACTAGAAACACTACCATAATGAATGGTATTTTAAATATATCTTAAAGTATGCAGCATATTTTGCTCCCCAAAATGAAACATTTTGTCATAAATTTTGGTCAAGATATTAATTGGTTTTTTTTCTAAATTTTATTTTGACTTAAATGCATGATTCAAAATATTTTTATATGTAAAATTTATCCTAATGTCAGTAAAGGAATGTTAAATTTCCCAAAGGGAAATGTAAATGAAGATCAGTTATGTATATCCTGTACTGTGTTGCCTATCTTTATGTTGAATTGAAGTGCTCGAAAGTATATGAAAAAATATTGGCGGTGGAAAATCAATGAAAAAACATTAACAAAGTTTAGTACAAGGTGGGCCAAAAAAGAAAATCACCCGATTACAAGACGTCTTTTTTTTGCAAATGGCTGCCAATGTTAAATATGTTTTAACATTTGTGAGCCAGACAGATGTAGAATACAAGTGATCAAAGAGAACTCGGTCGCTGATTCTCCGGTCATCCGCCGGTTGGCCACTAATCTTAAAGATTATGAGACCACACGAGACGCTGCCGAGAGTGGTAATCGCCGTTCCTCGCAACTAGCCATTAGCCGGTCGTCCGTAAGGCAATTTTAGGTCTAAGACCTGTGCATGTTCCCACACAAAGTCCAACTTTCATTTATGGCTTGTTGTGTCATTTTGGTACGAACTTATAAGCGATGAGCACTGCCTTCTACCCCACGTAGGGCATTAAAGTTCTTATATTACACTAAAAAGAATTTAAAATTTTCGGACCACCCTAATTTAGATTTCTATGAATGTACCCGGAAAGAAGTTATGTAAAATTTGTGTGTAAAAAATTGTAATTTGAGCCACAAAAAACAACAGATTTAGCGACAAAAAATCAACACAAACATTTGCAGGAAAAAAATTGCCAAGTGAATAAAAAACAAGAAGAAAAATAGGCAGACAATACCATAAAAACAAACAATATAATACAAAAGCAAAAAAATGACGTTACAAAATCATTTTGATAATACCTGACTTTAAAAACACGTTAATTAACATTTTTACTTTCCTTTCCTCACAGAAAGAACATGGCAGCTGACTCGCAAAAGCCATAAGAAGCGCATTAAAACGTGTCGCATTTAATACCAATCAAATCATTAGTGGAAAGCAGGCTTAAAGCTTAAGCTTCAAAAGCTTATCGTTAAATTACTTTCAAATTGACAAATCTTTGTATTTATATATGTATGTCAAAATTAGGGATTTTTACGATTTTTTTAGAGTCCTTTAAAGATATTAGAAGTAAGCCACTTCACGAAACGGCAATTCCAGCTTTAAAGTGTATAAAGGATGCACGAAAAATTCTCTGAACTGTCAAAAAAAAGAGATAAATATATTATGGTTGATAAGAAAAAAATCGATTGCAAATTTTGACAGTGACTCCCATAACGGATGCTCTTGGTCCGATATACAGGACGCATGACGCCAAAGTGCGATATGATTTGTTTGCACTCTTAAACATAGCCACAGATCATGGATATACGTTGAGACTTTGTAGGAAATATCGAAGTGGAAAACCCTTAAAAATAAGATCAACCGGGCTAAAACTAACGAGTCCAAACGCCAGTCTGCTGCCTTAGTTAAGTATATGGCGTAGACAAATACAGAAGCCTACACAGAGAAAAAAATCCAAAATCAAGAACTTTATTAATGGATTTATTTAAGTCGTATATAAAATTTTTAAGTATGATTTGTACTAAGGTTTTCTTAAATCAAGTCTATTTAGAGCACTTTAAAAATCAAAGTATTTCGATGGCAGTTAAAAGAAACGCAGGTTAAGTCCCTGCTGCTGTAAGTGGAGAAAAAAATTTTAAAATAATAAATATCAAATATGAATTAAGAATTCTATTTTGCAAGCTTTAGGTCTTTTGAATTATAATTATTTTTCACAAATTTTTTAATATTTCACCACTCCGTTGTGTGGCATCATCCGGTAATTGTACATTTCTTCTAATTAGTTTCTTTTTTTCCAAATCTAGCAGGGTTGTCTTTTTTGACTTGCCAAGCAAAACCGAAGCTTCTTAGCAACCGACAAAGGCTTACTAATATTAGGAGTAATTTGTATGTTGGTACCTAAATTAAAATTGCGCCTTAACGAGTTTCAACCTTAAAATGTCACTACAAAAAAGGCCCCATAATGTTTAGTGGTACCGTAAAATAATTCCCAAATGAAATAACTCCCAATGGAAAAAATGAAATAACTCCCAAATGAAATAACTCCCAACGAAAATGAAATAACTCCCAATCGAAAAAAATGAAATAACTCCCAATGTTAGGGAGTTATTTCATAAAAGTCACAAAAAAGTGAAATAACTCCCAAATGAAATAACTCCCAACAAAAATGAAATAACATAAAATACCAAAAAATAAATTGTTTTAAAAAATAAGTCCCAACGGAAATGAAATAACTCCCAACAATAATGAAATAACTCCCAACGAAAATGAAATAACTCCCAACGAAAACTCCCAATTAAAATATATATAATGCGAAAACCTTTTGTATCCATAAATTAGATGTTACTAACGTAAAATTATTTTCTAAATAAACAAACCAAATGACTGCCGGCCTCCGTCTGGACGCAGGATAAGTTAACTCTCGTGGATCGAACCGCCGGCTTCGTTACAGCTATAGGACAGGCGCGTGGACTTGAGGCACCTTTTTGGTTAAATAATTTTTCTAATAAAAAGGTGTTATTTAGATAGCCGGCCTTTGGCCGGGCGCAAGAAAAAAAACTCCAGTGCATTCGATCCGCCGGCTTCGCAGTAGCCTTCGGCCGGGCAATGGGCTTTAAGCTCTAGTTAATATTAAAACTACAGATGTGAACAAGAATGATATAACGGTTTGGGGTTTTTGTGAAAGTGCTTAAATTTAGCACTTCTGGTATTTAAACATCACTAGAGCTTAAAGCCCGTTGCCCGGCCGAAGGCAACAGCGAAGCCGGCGGATCGAATCCACTGGAGTTTTTTTTCCTTGCGCCCGGCCGAAGGCCGGCTATATATGCCACTTTTTTTTAAACCCATAATTTTCAATTCATTGTCACCTTTTGTATCCATAAATTAGATGTTACTAACGTAAAATTATTTTCTTAACAAACAAACCAAATGACTGGCGGCCTCCGTCTGGACGCAGGATAAGTAAACTCTCGTGGATCAAACCGCCAGCTTTGTTACAGCTTTAGGACAGGCGCGTAGACTTTAAACACCTTTTTGGTTAAATAATTTTTTTAATAAAAAGGAGTTATTTAGATAGCCGCCCTTCGGCCGGGCACAAGGAGAAAAAACTCCAGTGCATTCGATCCGCCGGCTTCGCAGTAGCCTTCGGCCGGGCAATGGACTTTAAGCTCTACTGCTTTCCATATAAAGCTTCGCCAAATAAAACATGAATTTTGTGACACTTTAGTTATAAAGCTGCAAATACTTCCGATGCACTACAGTTTAAAGTATATTCCCCGGCCGAAGGCTACTGCAAAGCCGGCGGATCGAGTCCACTAGAGTTTTTTTTCCTTGCGCCCGGCCGAAGGCCGGCTATATGCCCACGATTTTAAATCCTCAAAAGTTTTAAATAAATGTCACCTTTTATACTAGCGTGATTAAATTTTTTTAAATGCTCTGGTATATACACTTGCTTTTAGTAAAATGAAATAACTCCCAATAAAAATGAAATAACTCCCAACAAAAATGAAATAGCTCCCAATAAAAATGAAATAACTCCCAATAAAAATGAAATAAATCCCAATGATAGGAAATGAAATAACTCCCAACAAAATGTCATTGGGAGTTATTTCATTTGGGAGTTATTTCACGGTATCATGTTTAGTACCTAATATTTTTTAAAAAAATGTTTTTTATAATTTTTCTATTCGAACTTTTATGCCTAAAAGTCGATTTTAATGCCCCTAAGGCCCAATGTTGTCTTCTGACACATAAACGCACATTTTAAAATGTATTAAAGGATGGCATAAATGTTAAGGAAACAGAAACTTTTGATGTTCTGACCTTAAAAATCCATGTGAAGTCCATTGTCCGGAGCACGTTTCTCTTGTGTTGAAGAAAGATTCCAAGTGTCTTGATTTTTTGAAACGGTGTAGAAATTGTTTTGAGACGTCTGGTCTTTTCAGCATTTATGTCACCTATATCCGGTCAAAAATGAAAAATAATCTCATGTATGGGTTAGTGCTTCAAAGTCAATTTTGTAGTTACTTAAACGCATACAGGAACGGACTAAGATACTCATCAGTTACAATGGGATATCTTATCATCTTGACTCGCTTCAACATCGTCGGAGTGTGGAATGTGTTTCACTATTTAATCGTCATTATAAAGGAATGTGCTCTAAAGAATTTAAAAAACTTGTTCCTGATACCCGGGAATTTTTTCATGTTACGTGTCTTTTAAGAAGATCACACCCATTTTCCGTTGACTGGCCAATAAATCGCACTACGAATTACAGAGAAAATTTTTGTTTTAGTCGAGCAGTTGGTATGTAGAATAAACTTCCTAAGGATGTCTTTCCTGTCACATTTAATAACGAAAAATTTAAATCTCATGTCAACAAATACTACTCCCTCTATCCTTCTGCCCGTAAACTATTTTTCTAATACCACCACAATGCAATACATTTAAAGAGGTCATCCCTTGAATGCTCGATATATAAAAAAGAAAAAAAGTTAAGTTTTTAGCATGTTAAATCACGTGGGGACATTTTTACTTATTTATTTTTATTTCCCATAATTTTGCCCATTTCTCTACTTGGGTTACGTGATATTGCCGAGAACTTTTTGCTGAGAAAGTCGATGTCATCCGCAAACTTCTACTTGTACGTAAAACTATTTGTTGGCATTTCTGCTGTGAATTTCAAGTAAAGAATTAGACCTAATATACTTCTTGAGGTACACCAGCCCTTATTGGTTGAGAGCAGCTTAAGTGGTTTATCCTCCTTGATCATTAATTGTCGACTGATTATGTGCTTTTCTAATAGATGGAACATTTTGACTGGAAGGTTCAGTTTTGTTTAATTTATCAAAGCTTGAAAGATTTCAAAGGCTTTTTTCTTATAGCCTGAACCAACCTGTGGGTGTGTTTGATGGTGTTATGTTAACTTCTAAAGCCAAATTGGTGATTTAGAATGCAGTTATTGTCATTTAGGTTTGGGGTCAGCTTGTTTCTCAAGCAGTTTCGCAAACATTTTCGATATTATTTGGAAACAGTCTTATATGCCTGAAAGACTTAACCTTCAAAAGATCTATTCTAGGCTTTGAAATCATGGAAAATGTTCAAGTCGTAATTATCGTGAAAAATAAAAAAAATTATTCTTTTTGCTGTTCAAGGTAGCTCTAAAAGCATTTTTTGCTTATTTTATGAAAGCTAAGTGCTTTTTTAGGATTCAAGCTATCGATAGCTTCTACGACATCTAAAAATCGGAAAGGCATTTCTATAGGACGCCTAGAAAAATTTTGCAAGGATTCATCAAAATGATAAGCTTTTTTTAATTGCAAACTAAATATTATACTTAAGTAGTCATAACTACATCAATGGTGTAGGGTTTACTACCAAAAATACATCTTTTTAGATCCCTTGAATCCAGTGTTAGTTGCATTAAATGAATAAAAAATAATTTTTAATAAATACAGAAATAAATCTAGTAATACTCGAATGAATTGAAATATTTAATAATTGCTTTTGATAAGTTAAATTAGTGAACATTTTAGACAACAAAATAATGGTTACGAATGCTTTCATGCAGTTTTTCATGGAAAAGTATTTATTTATGAAAATAAATTAAAAAGAAAACCCACTATAAATCTCGCTTAAAAATGCATTTATGCAGGAAATAAAATTTTTGTATAAAATTGAATACAAAATTAAATTTTGTCAATAACTGAATTTATTTTAATTGGTTTATTGATAAATTCAATCAATTAATTAATAAAATGAAATGTAATAAAATAAACTTTAAAGAATTTTAAAGTAAAAATAGGGGGAAGTAGACATTTAAATACATAAGAAACTTATTTACTTATTTATTTTTTTAGAGAAAATGTAATCTTTTTTAGATTCTAACAATCTTGGAGTTTTTACACCTTTTCTTCTGCATAAAACCCTTTAAGATATTGTAAAAACAAATCTAATATGAACTTAAGTGCAAATGTTTACAATAGGGAATAAAAAAATTAGTTTCGTAAATTTATAAAACAAACTTTGCTATAAAACCCTTTTTTTCTAAACTGCATTTTATAAAAATATTTTACTTAGATATTTACAAAGACAAACCTACAAACATGTCCATCACAATTTAATATGTTTAACTTCTATTCTAACCCATTGTCAGACGTAAATACATTCATTACCTTGTTAATAACCATATATTAATATTTAATTTTCTATAAATTCTTCCGTAACATTTAACCACATTTTAAACACATAAAAACTTTATGTTCAACAAGCTGCACATTACACGCATACAAACATACACAAACATTAAAAGAATAAAAAAAGTTGGACTTTAAACCCCAAAGTGTCTACTCATGTCCTTTAAACAATGACATTATGCTGATGGGATGGTTGGTCGTTTTATATTCAGAAAAAGGATTAAAGTACGAAAGTTGTAACACCACTGGTGGCGAAGGACAGGATGGAGATAGAACATCTGCTGAGTTTTTTTTACTCGTAGTCATGTTTTATTATTAAAGATTATATTGTTAAGATTGTCCTGTTGTCTTTTATTTTAAAACTACTTACACGCATAAAAAAAGGATTGAGCTACTTTTGATACATATTAGCACTCTTTGTCAGACTTTGGCTTTGCTACACCTCCGTTCTGTTAATACGAATACTTGTGGTCTGTCAAATGAAAGGCTTCTCTGAACTAGAAGATAATAAGTCATAAGCTCTGTTAGTAGCAAAGAATTGGAAAAATAGGTTTAAAAATGGCTACACAATTAAATACTTTTTTTAGAAACAACAACTCTGAATCTGAAACTTAAAACGATATATTTCTAGAATACTGTAACGACTCTCTTTTATGCCGGGGTATACTCAGCCTTGTCCTGAGTCCGATACAAGAAAACAATTGTTTACACACCAGTTCAATCTTGAAAATATTCTTTATTTCTCTGTGTAAATAGTTTTGGAAATTACAATATATCTTAATGTTAAAGTTATGTCAGTAGCTGCTTAACGTCTCCTCGGGTGAAACTCCTTCCTCCGTGATCTTAACCGGCTATTTCCGCTGATCGAGTTCCTCTAGGCCCTTCTCCTTTTGGTGGTTGTACACGAGGTAGGGGTTGCCCTTTTCTGGGGTTCGTCTACGGTTGGGAAGATGCTACGGGATGTGGGATTTTTTAGGAGCGTGTTAATGCTGGTTATGGTGTTCTAGAATACTAGGAATAACTAACACAGGAGACTCTGTGACATAGGATGACTAAGTAAGTTTTAGGCCACGGCCCTACTGTTGACGTCCACCTTGCGATTGGACTTTGAAACTACCGATAAGGTCCACTTTGTGTTAGAGAACCACTGGTGGAACCTTATTTCATGAAAACTACTGATAAGATCCACTTCGTGTTAGAGAACCACTGATGGAGTCTTATCCTATGAACTACTGATAAGGTCCACTTCGTGTTAGAGAACCACTGATGGAGCCTTATGAAACTACTGATAAGATCCACTTCGTGATAGAGAACCACTGATGGAGTCTTATGAAACTACTGATAAGATCCACTTCGTGTTAGAGAACCACTGATGGAGTCTTATCCTATGGAACTACTGATAAGGTCCACTTCGTGTTAGAGAACCACTGATGGAGCCTTATGAAACTACTGATAAGATCCACTTCGTGTTAGAGAACCACTGATGGAGTCTTATCCTATGGAACTACTGATAAGGTCCACTTCGTGTTAGAGAACCACTGATGGAGCCTTATGAAACTACTAATAAGATCCACTTCGTGTTAGAGAACCACTGATGGAGCCTTATGAAACTACTAATAAGATCCACTTCGTGTTAGAGAACCACTGATGGAGTCTTATCCTATGGAACTGCTGATAAGGTCCACTTCGTGTTAGAGAACCACTGATGGAGCCTTATGAAACTACTGATAAGATCCACTTCGTGTTAGAGAACCACTGATGGAGTCTTATCCTATGGAACTACTGATAAGGTCCACTTCGTGTTAGAGAACCACTGATGGAGCCTTATGGAAACTACTGATAAGATCCACTTCGTGTTAGAGAACCACTGATGGAGTCTTATCCTATGGAACTACTGATAAGGTCCACTTCGTGTTAGAGAACCACTGATGGAGCCTTATGGTTAGTAATCTATTTGTTACTGTCCACTTCGTGATAGAGAACCACTAATGGATGTTAATATATGCTACCTGATATTTGCGTTGACCTCTTTGCTCGTTGCCCAGAAATCCAAGAATGAATCTATTATGATTAATGCAAGTCTTTTTATACTAAATTTCAACATATGGACATACCAACAACATATCCGCTATGTTTGTCTGTTTAATATGTTGCTGGTAGGTTTGTTACTACTTTGTTGTAGTTAGTGTGAAATTCTTTAACTATGTATTGTTGTTATTGTACGAATGTTAATACTGATGGTACCCCGTTATGTACAGTGAGTGACATAATTGTTCGCTTACAGTGGGTGCAGAAAATAGGTATCCAGTACTTACTTGGCAGGGTGTGATAAAGTTTAACCCTATTTAAACTTGTCGTCACAATACAAATGAAGATTATATGGCAGTAGAGGTCATCGTACATACTTACACACAAAAATTTGAAAACCCAAAACACTACTGATGACTTTTTTGGAAAGAGCTTGTTCCATAATAAACAAGAAGTGTAGTCGGTATGGTAGTACATTAAGCTTATAACAAGTGTGCCAAATTATTAAATAATTTTTGTTTGTATCTGCTTTTAATTTTTAAAAAAGGGCATCTTTGAAGTAGGCGCATCCTCGATCGCAGTTGAAAGAAATTTGGACAGATTACTAAGCACGTCATTACTAATGTCTGTATTGCATAAAATTATTACATGAAGGATATATAGGAAGGACCCAAAACCTCTTGCTTTGCACATCATTATCTAAATTATGAAGAAGACCACAGGAGAGAGCCAAGAAGGAAAGCAATTTTCTCAAGGTTTGCCTAAACACAGTAAAAGGCGTCAAGGACTAGATTCAAATGATTACACTTACATAGCTATAAATTATCCTTATTATAACCTCTGAGTGGACCCTTGATTTGTCAAAATTCTACCTAAAACCATCAAGGGATATCATATAAGGTTCAAAGAATGGGATCGCGGCACTCCAGATTATTGCAGGATTTGTAAGGATGAAAAAAAAGATAGAGCAAGCCACATGTCACTGGCCAAGATTGCAGAAAAATAAGGTCAAGCGGTTGGGTAAAAGATTCTACAATGAAACAGGCGATGTCTCAGTGTAAACTGAAAAAGTCATTGAGTTGGCCAGGAAAAAAAGCAATGGAAACGGGAGTTTTGCAAGGATATTTGAATTGTTTTCTTTTTTTCTTTTTTTCGCTTTTTTCTTTCTTGTTGCTCTTCGTACTATTTCTCTTTCCTTGATGACTTATCTTTTATTTTTTTTTTTAACCTAAAAAAAAGTATGCACAATCGACCCAGGAGGTTTTGATGTTTGAGAGGGTTTACCTTTTTTCATTTACCTTCGCCACCAAACCTAACCTGAAATATGGTGGATATTAGAAGAACTTTTCAATATTTCCTAGTTACAAAAATAAACTGCGTTCAAAAGTACTTTTTAATTTAGGGACCTGACACGATCCTCAATCACAACATGCCAACAGTGATGACAACAGTAAAGGTTTTTACTAGAAATAGAACGAGAGGTAAGGAATTACAACCAAGAGTAAGCGCTTGCAAGGCCAGATATGGCACTTTTCTTAAGAAGGAAAAACATATCCTGCAACGGTTGAGATTATACATGATTGAATTACATAACCACAGATGAGGATAAAATGCCGCCAGCTATTAGAAACGATGTAATGACTTTAAAAATAAAATGGAAAAATAACCTCTCACTTAAGGTTTCTTTGTAAAGTCTAGAGTGGTTAGAGACTAAAGGTCACCCCTTCAAAAACTAATAGAAATTAGGCTTTACTAGATGCAGTAAAAGTCAAGGATTTGTAAGAGGGACTGTCTTTGAATGAGCACAAAGGGGGAGTAAAATAAATGTTAGTATTCTTTTAATTTGGATCTAGCTCCATTAAAAGGCAGGACAAATTGGGATTTTGCTGCAGGCTGTAAGGCATCAATGTATCAATATGATTATTGTTATTCCTACTGACACTGTTTTACCGATGCCCGTCAAAAATATAACGTCAATACTATACTGACTATCTATTAGCAATTTTTGAGTGTGGTAATGGACAACCTTGCTGTAAGACCCCCGTTACTTTTAAACAAATAATACTTAACTCGAAATGATTATCACAACGTGGTAAGTGCAACTAAAAATATGTACCACAAGCATTTAAGCCACCACTTCGTAAGCCCAGCTTTAAATATTGACTAAAACAAAGTTTTTAATTCAAAACCGTATGTAAAAGTAAAATTTGTATAGTTTTCTGTACAATCTAATCAATCATCTGTAACTTTTTATTTTTTAGATTACCCTAAATGTTTTATGTCTAAAACAAAATATCAAAAAAATGTAAAAAACTACCCAAAACGTCAAAAATAACTTTTTGTCCACTTTGCTAACTTTTGACCTTAACCGAGGTTAATAAAACTTAATTTAACATTTTTAAGCTAACAGCCTAAAAAATTAGAAAATTGATAAAAATTTAAAAAAATACGTACAACCTCATCAACTCTCAACTTCGTACTTTAAGAATTATAATTTTAAAAATTTTAAAAATCCAATAATGTGTCCACTTTTAATATTATTTTGTAGTCCTTAATTTTTGAATTTATAAAAAATGTATAAAACTAGTAGGAGAAAGTACTTTGTGTTCACCTAATTAAGTTCGACATCGATCTGGATCAAAACTTAAATACTTCATAGTAAAAAGTTATCAAAAGTGACGTGGCAAATTTATTATGGAAAAATATTCGCTAAACCAACGTGTTTTAATCGTTAAAACATTTTGTCAAAATCAAACGTCGATTACTGTGACGATGAGAAAGTTACGTGAAATTTTTGCGATAAACAACGTGCAAACCAGAGGCACTATTTATGAAGTAAACGTAGTGCAAGATCGGCTAAAAACATTACTGCTGCTTAAGAAAGTGTTCAAAATAATCGATCAACCTCAATTCAACGTCATGCTCTGGAGGTTTGGCTTCAAAGAACATTTTTGGCCACAATTTTGCACAAGGATTAGCATTTGTTTCTATTTTAGGTTCAGTTGCCACAAGAGTTTCTTCCAAAAGACCATTTATACCGCCGTACATATATCAATAGGATGTTACAGCTCGTCAATGACATGCATCCATTAAAAGTGACACGCCAGAATTTGGTCAGAAGGAATCATTTGACCTTACTTTTTTGCAACTGAAAACGGTGTAACGGTAACTGTCAATGGGGAGCGATATCGTGATATGATTGATAATTTTTTAAAGTCACAACTGCTCGCTTTGGGCTTGGTTGACATATGGCATCAATAAGACGGTGCCACATCGCATAGAGCCAGGATTACAATGAAATTACTACGAGACCTCTTTCCACAACAAGTTATTTCCAGATATTGTGATTTTGGTTAGTCTCCACGGTCACCTGTTTTAGCTCCTCCGGACTTTCTTTTGTAAGGATATCTAAATCAAGTTTCATGCAAACAAACCAGAAACGCTGGAGCAACTCATACAAAATGGTCATGATGAAATTAATGAAATACCGCGTGAAATGTGTGAAAATGCAGTTAAAAATGTGGACATTTATCTGATGTTGTATTTCATACATAATTGCCAATATTAAATAAAACATTTATCAATATGAGAACCATTATCTTTCATTTAATCAAAAAATATAAACAAAGTGGTATACCTTGCCGGCGGACACCCTGTATTTAAGGAAATATTAAAAAAATGATTTTTCCCTATTTAGCTTATTTTTACTTCTTTATGGTGCGAGTTACTCAAAATCCCGTTTTACTGGATCTACACATTGGAAGAGGTATTCGCAGTTCAAATATCAAGTCTATATCATATCACGCTTGGGCTGTACGATGATAAATGGCTAATTCAGCCATTGACGCTGTTCCTCTAAATTTAAAGATTATATTGTTAACCTCGCAGTCACAACGGCTTAAATCTGGCAGTTATAACATTACAAATTTAATGATTATCTATATTCTATTGACCAACATCATATAGGGCAATTTAAGTCCGATACTTATCTATAAAATCCACTTCAACTATAATTAAATTGTTTTGTTTATGCAGTTGCCTTTTGTTTCTTAAAAAAGTGTTTATTATGGTTTTTCTTTGTAAAATATTTTAAACACACACACAGACACGTACTTACAATTACCTCAATGTAAATAACCATAAACCGAAATGGACATGTACATGTTATTGTGGCATCAAGATACATGTACGTTATTTTGCCTTTTACCCTTTTTTATGATACGTACGACGAGTATGATAAATAACGGATTTCTTACGTATAGACGTGATACAATACGATTTGGTTATGTAAGAGGATAAGTTGGCATCATGACTGGGGATTGAGCTTTATCTACACAGAGTATGTTTGCCTTGGTTACGCCAGAAATAATTTGGTTTCATTCAAGGAAACCTTAAATTACAACATCAACAAATAAAACTTAAAAATCTTTAAGTATTTTCGTTATGGGCATCTATCTAAATCTTGAACATACATACACACAAATAAAACAAAAATTTGTTCTAAATATGACTCTGATTATGGCAGTAAAAGAAATTTCAAGGACTGTTGTTTTGATTTTTCATTTTTACCCCCTTTTCGCCCTGAGACATCGCTTACATTGGCTAAAGTCTTTTTAACTCCCCTTTGACACTAAAGCATCACGACAAACATCCCTTCAAAAATTAAAACATCTAATTTGGTTGTCGGTTTGAGATACGTCAGTCTAAGGTTTGGGGTAAGGACTTTTTCCCTTTGGCATATTGTTTTGTTTTCATTTGTGGCATTGATGATGAAACTTTAATGACACGCAACAAATGCTTTTACAACAACAAAAATCTTTTCTAAACAATTTAAGCTGTATTTTGTTGGTTCACTTTTATTTGTTTTTTTTTTTTTTTGGTTTTTTTATTTTTTTATGTCACAATTTTCTGTGAATTGTTTTTTTCTTTTGCCACTCTTGTGATCCCTTTTGTTGCTACCGCACCGGTAAAAAAATGCAAATTTTATTTTCTTTTTGTCAAATTGAATAGAAAAGAACAAAAAAATGGTTGTTTCCGTTTTTGGAAAAAAAAATTCAATTGCCTCACTTGATGTTTCAGTGAAAAAACAGAAAATTGTATTTTTATAACGTTGTAATTTTTAATGTAATGTAATAACTTCCACCTTTGAAAAAGTCGAGAAAGAATCAGCCAAAGTGGGTCTGGCAGTAAATGCAGAAAAAACGAAGTTGATGGTATCAACGCACAAGACGTCCAGTAGACTTGGGCAGACAGTGGAAGTTGAAAACTACAACTTTGAAATAGTCAACGACTTTATCTACCTCGGCACCGCCATAGATAAAACAAACAACATCAGTTATGAAATAAAAAGAAGAACAATATTGGCCAATAGATGCTACTTTGGACTAAGTAAGCAGTTTAAAAGCAAAGCCACCTCCCGACAGACCAAAATCACCCTCTACAAGACACTGATACTACCCGTGCTTATATATGGTTCTGAAGCATGGGTACTTGCGAAAGCAGATGAGACAGTGCTTGGAGTGTTCGAGAGGAAAATTCTTCGAAAGATCTATGGACCGGTCTGCGTTGACGGAGAATACCGGTGTCGTATGAACCGCGAGCTGTATGAGCTGTTTGCCGACATTGACATAGTTACGCGTATAAAAATTCAACGTTTACGTTGGCTAGGTCATGTTGTGAGAATGAACGAAGATGCTCCAGCTAGGAAATCTTTTGAATGCGAACCTGGTGATGGATCACGCAGAAGGGGAAGACCGAAACTCCGATGGAGGGATCAAGTTGAAGAAGACATCTCGAAACTTGGTGTCAGAAATTGGAGAAGAAGCGCAGAAGATCGAAGCGAGTGGAAATCGATTCTACGTTCGGCTAATGGAACAAACGTTCTGTAATAGCCACTTAAGTAAGTAAGTAATTTTTAATGTTTTCTTTTAATTTATTTTCATGATTACTTTTTCTTTTCTTGCTATTTTCTATGCATTAAATTTTAATTTGTGATAAGTTAATTTGAAGTTTTCGTAATGATTAGAAATTGTCAGCGATTATTGACCCATTTGGGGATTTAGACATTAAGGATTAAAGTTGTTAAAGTTCTTAATTTTTAACTTTTGCCTAAGTTTGATTTTGTTACTTTGTTTTGTTTTTAAAATTTTTAATTTATTGAACTTTATGTACGTAAAAATTCCTTAATAATAATGCAAAATTTCTTTGCGAAGCTAAATAGTCATACAAATAGAAGTTGCCCCATTTCCATTTATTATAATAAGAGGGTTTCTTCAATTTTACTTTTACATCTTCACATCAAAGTTTTAACAAAAAAATTGGTTCCTATTAAAAAACTGTTTAAAATATATGACTCTACTTTTTATCTCAACTGTGGACACTGACTTTGTGGTAGTGTAATGTCACCAGGGATTGCTGCCTTAAATAGCCATTAAAGGTACTAAAAATTCCAGGTAATCGCCTACAAAAACGATAAAATTAAGGCGTCAGGTAAGTAGCCAACTCTTAAGAAAACTTTACTACAATAAGAAACGAAGAAAGAGGATAATTTACTCTCCTAATGCTGGCGAGGCCCGCAGACGTTTCAAGGACCTTAGTCTTCGAATCTGCACCTGGAATAACTGATTTCTATATAAAGGAGCTGCAGTGTACGCACTGTCGGCTGATGTAACCGCAGAATAAAGGGGAAAGGCATCACAGCTACGCTAATAGGCGACGCGTTGAATTATAGCTGTCAAAAAACAAAACATGATTTTGGCTGTGGATTTGTGGGTAGCCAGGGACTCAAACAGCTTGTCTTCAGATATACTCCGGTGGATAAAAGGCAAGCCATAGTACGTATAAAACCTAAATTCTTTTACATCTGTTATATCTGTGTTAAAGCCCCGACCGAAGATAAGAACGAACAGACCAAAGATATATTTTACAAGCGCCTAGAAAGAGCATACTGGAAGGAAAACAGCTTTGGTCTAACAATTGAAAAAATAAAACTCAATGAGGAAACATCCGATAATTGAATTAAGCAAGTTAACTTCTGCACGGCGACAAATAAGGTATAAAGAGGTATGCGTCGCTTTCACCATTTTAAAAAATGAGAAATCAGAGTGATAATGTTGGTTTGGAAGAAAGGCATTTATTCAGTGTGTTATATGTACGATCGACCGAAGGAGAGAACATCGATTTAGATCACTAACATGTGGCAGCAAAGTTGCACACACATCTAAGTGCGGCGAGAAACGTAAGATCTGATATAGAACAAATCTTGATGTCGGAATTTACACACAACACACAATAACGGCTTACTTCGTTCGAGTGACCCAATTGTTTAAAGAAAGCCCTCCTTGTTTCAATAATATTGCAGGGCAATGGATAGTATTAAGCCTTCCATGGAAGAAGGCGCAATGTACAACCATGGGTACCAGAATCTTTCCTCAATTAACGCATGGTACGACAAGTAGTGTCGTAATGCCACTGCAATTGAAAACAACATGTCTTGGGAAAAAAAGAATATCGTGACAAAAAGAAAAATAGGATAAACGTCAGTTTCGCAGAAAAAAATAGAAAAACAAAGGCGTAAGTGTGAAGTTATTATAAGTCAAAATTAAGTCCAAAAATTCTACCAAAAAATGAGAAACTAAACCTAATAGAGGAACAATTTCCTGCAAAGTTCATAGGAGCATTAAAAAATAAGTTCGTCGAGATAATTGGACCATATAATTGTGGTTTTAGACCTGGAAAGTCCACCATCAACCCACACATTATATCAAATCCTGCAAAAAAAACAATAAAAACAGATCGAAACACACCGTCTATCGTCAACCAAAAAGCAGCTTTAAATAGCTTAATACATTCAAATTCCTTTCAAGCTATATCCATGTTTTGTATAATTACAAAACAAATACTTATTTTTAGGATGATCTTAACTGACTGACGAACTGAAGTGTGAATAGAAAATAACATCTCTGAGCCTTTCAGTACCAAACGAGGTTGAGGACAAGCAGGTTTTCTTTTTTGTTTTCCTTAAAACAATTTATTGCCAGTTAAAACGCAAAGCCATCTCCGGATAGACAAAAGTCACTCTTTTCAAGATACTTCCCCTGCTTTCATACCGCTCTGAAGCTTTGATCCTTGCAAAAGCTGATGAGGCAGTACGCAGAGTGTTCTAGAGGAATATTAATTTAAAAAACTATGAACCAATCTGCGTTGGTAGAAATTACCAGTGTCCTGTGAACCACGCGCTGTTTGTTGACATTAAAAAAGCTAAGCGTATCAAAACTTTACATTTACGTTGGCAATGTCATTTTGTTAGAGGGAATAAAGAAGCTTCACCTAAAATTCAAATATGAGATCTCGAAGAAGGGAAAGACCAAAAAATATCAAGTGGAGGTAGACATTGCAAAACTTGGTTTAAAAAATTGGAGAAGAAGCGAAAAAGACCAAAGTGCTAAGAAATCTATTATACGTTCGCTTAAAGGAACAAACGTTCTATAATAGCCCCTAAAGTAAGTAAGTTATTCAGTTTGTCTGTCTAATATCACTACGACAAAGAGTACTGGTTTAAGTTTATTATTGTGACCGGCTCTTTAAGGTAGGGACTGGTACTGGTTCTTGCACTTTATATGAAGGGAACTTGTCACTTTTACACTGCGTTGTCATTGGAGAGGGCAATTGGTACTTTAGAAAGAGTTACAGGCGAATCCTATATAATCTCCTTTGCCATAATTGTTTAAGATCCTGTTCAAGCTAATTTGTATGTAATTACGTGTGTGTGCGTGTATAATAAACAGATGTATGTTTATGTGTAGGGACCAGTATTTTTTTTTTTTTTTTGCCTTAACTTCTTAAACATCTTTTAACCAGCACTTGATGTGTGCCTACTTTTTGTTGTCTTTAGAAAGAAGTTAGGTGCACTAGAGTTAATTTTTTCCATAAAAACTAATGATTCTGTATGAAAGGTGGGGCCACGTCCATATAAAAATTTCAACACGATCACCTATTCCACCACCCGCCTTTTTGGCTAGCTGTTTACATGTTCTTGTGATCAAATTACAGTTCATTTGCTATACGAAGTACCTCCCTCATATCTGCTTTACATGATAAATCAAAAAAAATTGCAGATCTTCATACCTTCAGTTTTTTTAATTGAATTCCATTTCTTATGATCAGTTATGTGGTCTATTTTAAAACCCATATCCATTACTTTTTTTACTTGCACAGTAATTCCTTTCAATTTGTTCATTCCTTTTTTCCGGAAATCAAATTTAAACTTATAAACTAGAGAAACTATAATTAAATAAGCGGTTTGAGAAATAAATATACAAGCACAAGTCTCTCTATATGAAAGCGGTCCCAGGAATTTTTTTACAGATTAACATATTATTAACAGTTTTAAAATTATTTTTTGATATTAAATTAAACGCTTTGCCTACATCTAAAATGCACGTCACTGTTTGAACACTTAATTACTTTCAAGGTGCTTAAAGTTTTAATTTATCAAAAGTCATATAACTAACATGTTTTTACCTACGGCCAGAAATATTAATTAAGTTATTTAATTTTTTTCAACTTTATTACTACTACACTTACACTTAGAATATAACGGAATTATGTGTTAATTATATTTTGCAAAACGGCCTCAGGCGATTGCAAGTGATAATAACAAATAATACATTTCATAGTTGCTTTGCGCCCTTTTTATAATCACTTTATTATTTTCTTGTTTTATATTTTAATTAAATATTGTTGTAACAAGTCTTTTAATTTCCGTAATCAAGAAATAAAGGAAATGAAAAATTATTTACATTTTTTACGATAATCAAAATCATAAATGCTTGATATTTTTTTGGAATGCAATTTGAAACAAAAAAAATGTCTATATATGAATGAATAACATGGATAAAATACCCCTTTAAACCATTTTTAAATTCAAAGAAACAATAAGAAAAATACATGAATAAACAAATAAATTTTTACAAACTTTTAATTAATTTTTTTTCGCTATTTTTTGTTTTCAGTAAATAGTCAATCAATCGCAAACACTTGTCAGTTGGATTACAATGTATCTTGCCTTGCTGGAGATCTTGAAACCCCTCATTTTGTCAAGGTAATACCATTCGTTGGATCTATTGTCTCTTAAAACTCTATAGCAGAGGTATTTCAACAGGTAATTCTTGCTTCCTCATAAGGTCATCCAATTTATAACTGCCTGGAAGTATATGCCTCCTGAAAGCTTTGGCAGTGCATTCGCAGAGAAAGTTCAAGACCGCCTGACGGACACCTTTACAAATCCTTTAATTACGGTTTATCTATTTAATCGTAGTTGTCCCATCAAAAGAGAGTCACATCACTCTAATACCCTACCACCTGTGCTCAACCAATTTCAGAACGTGCCTGATAGTCTCCAAGACTTGACGTAGTGTGAAGTCGATAGTAGCCTTACCAGGTCTTAAGCTCAATTTATAAGAGCAAATAATCCCGTGGACTTTAGTTTTTTATTTTCACACAGTATTCATGACAGTATCTTGTTCGCTATGGGTACAGGACTAACCGGTTCATAATGGACGAATACAGCTTTAATTTCTCATCACCCTAGCACAATGCAGTTTTTGGCCATAATGCAGCCCAGTCTTTTTTATTTTTAGTAATACTTTGGCAAGCTAGGTCCAAAAGATAAACAGCATTTTTTAGGTTGAACATTTTTAAAACTTTATATTTTGTATCAAATTTTGATTCATAGGCTGTAAAATTGCAGTAAAATTCAGTTATAAAATAAAGAACTGTAAAATTTGGGTCAGAATTAATTTTGTCCTCTTTGGGAGCATTACCTAATATTTTTAATGCTTATGGCTGCCTATCAATCTGCGTTAAAAGCCTTTTCGGTTCTGAATTAAAATTGTTTTAAAACTAGTCGAAGAAAAGGGACATTGAAATCCATTCTTTATTAGTTGGAATCTTATAACCTCTTTGAAAAGCAGATTTGCCAATAACCAAAAGAGATACCTTATGTGTTCCTTCAGCATTTGAGCATATCATAAATGTTACACGATCTTTAAAATTTGCTTCCCCGTAGCGGGTTTTTGCTTTTTATGCACCCATGTGTTACCAGGCAACCTTCTCCAGAAACGTGCATATTCGTCTGCATTAAAGTTGTTTTTTCGTCCAAGTCTAACGGTTCTACGGCACTTTCATTGCTGGAAACTTTTTAACACACATTTCAAAACGACGAATACGATTCCGTAACTTAAATTTACCCAACCAGTCTCAGCTCGCTAAAAAATTTGTTACTTCCCGTCGCACGTTGGGTTGAAATGGTTCGAAGTGACGCTTAATTGAATTTTTAAAATTAAGTTTTTGTATTAATATTTGGCTTAGAATAAAACTAGATAAAATTCTATATCACTATGTCAATTTTCAAGCATCTATCTTGTCGGCTGACTCCGTAGTGACGTGTCAAATTACAAAATTTTTTTAAATTTTTTTAAAAAGCGAAAAAAGTTAAATTTTGCATTAAACGAGTCCGTAATTTCCAAATTTAACGTTAAAAAAGTGTTATTTTAAGAATGGAAAATATTTTTTACGATTTTTTTTAAAAAAGGGTCAAAATTTGCCTATTTTTGATGTTTCGTGAACCATAACTTCTAAGTTAGTTAAGGTTGGCTTCTGAGTCATATATTTTCAAAAAGTATGAAATCTTAGCTTGATAATACAAATAAGAAAATTTGCGGTTTTGTTGCTCCATTTTTTGCTATTAACATTTTTCTATTTGAAGTCGTGTTTTTTCAAAGGCATGTATTTAACAAAACTAACGTTCGTTCAATGCTTACTATTGTTGTTATTGTTGTCGGAGATAGGTGCGTGAACAATTTTCAGTCTTTACTCACGAGAGTGTTAAAATGGGTTATATGACATATAATACATAAATTTTAATTCATGGTCCCGAAATCGTAAAATGTGCCCTTTTACCGATTGGAGAACTTTCAGAAGAAGCTCAGGAAGAAAGAAATAAGGATTTTAAAAATTAAAAGGAACACTTTGCTCGCAAATGCAGATATTTTTAATAGATTTTTTCTCAGTTTAGATCCATTCATATCTAGTATTAATAAACAAAATGAGCGGAAAGAAAAGCAACAATTATCAAATTCCGAACTACAGCTTTTGTTATCGCCTATTATTTCTCAAAAAAAACATGATAGTGAGAGTAATGATAGCGAAGATTATGATTATGAAGGTGAGGATGCACATAATATGGTTTATTTTTAAGTGTAGGACAATTATTGATAAACAAAAAAAAATTATAAAAATTTATTTTGTTACTTTTTTACAAAAGTTGTAAAATTCTCGAAATCCTGCAAAACCAAAATTTAGACTTAAAATTAAACTTATAATCATATTTATGCAAAATATATATCTATTTTCTTATTTTTTAGAAAAAGGACAATATAAGCTTTTGTTTGCTTCTCAGTTTTTAAAAAAATCACTTTCAATTTTGAAATTACGGCGAAAATTCTGAAACAAATTATAATTTTCCGAAAAATAAAAATTTTTATAAAACCGTTAAAAAAAATTTTTTTTCCGTGTATCTTTTTTTCAGAATATGCATATTTATGCATATTTCACAATTTGAAAAAAAAAATAAAAAAAATTTAAATTACGGCTTCCATGAATTAATCGCCACTTTCGGTGTCATCGAAACCACTGTGCATCGTTTAAAATAAAGAGTTTTAGCTTTGCTTTTAAAATGTCTGATAAAATTGGGAAACGATTATTTTTTTGCTGTAAAAATTTAAGATCTTCCACTTTTTATGAATTTTTTCCCCTAAAACCACTTTATATTATAAATATGTCTAAATATCAAAGTTTGAAAAATTTTTTGTATATCCCCCTTTTTTTTAATGTCTAAGTCGTTAATTTAGAAACCTAAAAATATTTGGCAACCTCATTAAGACTTTTGAAAATAGCACACCTTTCCTTTAAAACTAATGTTTTAAGTTTGCGTTTTTTATTTAAAAACTTGGAACTTGGTTTAAAATTAGACAAACACACCTGCGAACGAATAAACCCAAACTGAAGAAATTACAGTGAAAAATGTGAATCAGAATGTAAATAACAAAACATGGGAGGTGAAAACGGGAACCCCCTGTTTTTCATTTTTACTTACCTAGTTGACCCTTAATCACAACCTTTATGGTTTTTAGTTTTGGTTTTTGCATTACAACTAATTTTTCGGATTATAAAGGTAAACATTTTAAATTATCTAAAATGTAGAATCGTCCGAAGTGATAATGTCCGGACTAGCCCATGTCCGATCTATCGAAGCTGCACTGTATATATATATTTTAAGAAGTCTCAAATGAAAATTGCAGTAATTACAAATGGAATAATAGACTGATATACGTATATTTATATAAGGATCCTTTTATAAAAGGTTTTATAATTAAGCGACTCCTAAAAATGCTCTAGTTTTCCATTAAGGCAACTAAATTTTAATTTTTTGGGTGAAAGTCTTAAGGTAAGAGAAATTTAACGAAAAGCTCAACATTTTTATTTAAACCAAGCATTTTCTTAAGATCCTTTTTTTTTTAAAGACGTCAAGAAAACTATAAAAAAACATTTAAGCCGGCAAAATAGTAGTCAAACACATGTACGTATATATGTATGTATATAACTGTTTGCATGTACGTACTTACATTATGCAAAACTATTCAGTCAGTGGTAATAAGTTAAAATGTCAGCCAGCAAACAGAAAAAAGGCATGAAATATTATGATGTTGTTGGCATAAACTCTGCGTTGAACTGAACGGAAAAAGGCTCAAGGAAGATAAGAGAAATTGCAAAAAAAAATTAAAATAAACTGTTTATAAACATAATTACATTTTTAATGGCTTTTAAAACCACAACAACTCAAGAGCTAACAAAACAAAATTAAAAAAAGTTAATGGCCTTTAAATTTGCAAAAGAAAATAGAAAAAAATTTTATTTTTTATGATTTAAAATACACTCATCATTAGTGTAGAAAGTCTACCCACATCATATACTGGTAGAATAGTGAAAGTTTGCGCAGATGTTTGTAATATCAAACAAATTGTCCATAACCAACCTTCAATTACACAGAAAAGAGCATGTTCGACAGTCCATATTTTACGGTGGGCCTCATAAAAGTTTTGCTACAGAAAATTTGAATTTTTCGACCACCGGTTAAAAATTTACCATTGGTTTCACATAAGCCCCACTAGCCAGTGTACAAAGTAAAAAAGTAAAAGTAAAAAGTACTTTTTTTTGTGATTTTTTTTCTTCAATCGGGCTCAATATAACTTAACCTCTTATATCCAAACAAATAATCTCACAAAATGCAAAATGGGCAAAAAAATTTTAAAAAACGTAATTTTTTTCTACTTTACTAACTTTTGACCTAAATGTGGGTAAATTATCTTTAATTTCAAACTTAAGGAATTATAATCTCACAAAATTCAAAAAGGTAACAAGAATGTGAAAAAAGTACTTTTTGTAACAATTAAATTGGCTTTTGACCTTAATCCGGGTAAGTAGTCCTTAAATTCATTTTTCAAGAACCATAATCTTAAAAAGTGCTTTTTCCCAACTCAAATCACTTTCGATTCCAAATTGGGTTAATAGTCCTTAATTTCACATTTTAGGATTCATGATCTCGCAAATTATAAAAGAGTACAAAATATGTGAAAAAATACTTTTTGCCCAAAGAATTAGCTTTTTTTAGACTCATATTCTCGAATAATAAAAAAAACCATCAGAAATGTCAAAAAGTACTTTCTGTCAACCAAGTTGTCTTCCGACCTCAAATTGGGCTTCCCTAAAAGAAAATTTCAAGACTCATTAGCCCAGAAATAGCTAAAGTACTTTGCCACTAAGCTTTCTTCTAAACTTGATCCCTTTCAATATTCAACAAAATCATCAGAAAAAGGACTAAATTTTTAATTTATCCTTTTTTACTCTAAGTGGTAAAAACTTAAAACAATTACTTAAATCTCATTCATATTTTTCCAAAACCAATCAAATACAATTTAAACTATTTTTTTAACTTTATTGGCTTAGAAATAACAAGAAGTAGCAAAGATATAATTTTACCCCTTCCTAACCCGTTTGGCTATAAAAGTTTTAAAAATTACAAACAAACTTATACATTTTTTTCGGAGCTCGAGTTTTAAAATCGAAAGCAATATGAGTTATGTTTCTTTGTTGATTGGCAAACATTGGCAAAAAATTACCCCTTACTTTTAAAATTTCAAAAAAAAGGATCAGACACGGGTTAGTTAATTTTTGTTCAACATGACACCTTTTTTGTTTCTATTGTGTGCAGATAACTAGTAACCGTGTTTCACCTTTTCCCCTGTTTTAATTCCCATAGGGCTGGAATTTCCAAAATACCCTTTTTAGTGAATCCATACATAAAGAGATATTTCTGCACTCCCTATTTCAAGTCCATAGTTTTACAAGTTTGAACTGTACGTCAAGAGCGTCAATCGGTCAGGCAGTTTTATCTTATATTTTAGACCATGTTCAAACATACATTATAAATTGAGATAATTCAAAGGTGAATGAGCAATTAAGTTTTCTGTTCATATATACATAACAAGGCTTACTCAATTAGCATACGACAGCTAAAAAAATATTGTTTTCATTTTGAAAGTAAAAATTTGTGTGTGGATCAAAAAAAATAGATAAAAACTTAATTTTGAAAGAAATTGTAGTAGTTTCAAACTACTTTTTAATAATTGTTGGCATATAATTTTAAAAAATGTTCGCGCACATTACATACATATTAAAAGCTCTCAAGCTTTTATGCCAACTGAACACAGTTCTTATTAAATCAGCAGGGTTGCACTTCGAGCTTTAATCAATTAGTTAAGCAATTTACTACTATTTGCTCAATTTATTAATTGAAATATCTTTTATGGTAAATTGAGCTCCATTAAGGCCTTATTTGTGTAATGTGCTAATTACGCAATTAAGTTATATGTGTAAACAACACCATGTTAAAAAACTTCCGAACAAACGCATGTTTGTATAACAAGGTTATTAAGTTATATAATGGTATATGAGACAATTTTTTTTAGTTTTTTATATTTTTTAATAGAAAAACTTAAATTTATTTATTTACTGTTTATTTATTTTTTACTGGCTTAAGAAAACATTCTTTAATGCACTGACAAGTTGGCGTCTAGATTTCAATAAATTTATTGTCTTTTTCCCTATTATGAGTTTTAACACACAATATTAATTCTCATTTTAATTAGGGAATGTATTATTTTAAACATATTTTTAATTTATAATAGGAAGTATTTCAAGTATCATTTATGTATTAGGGTGGCTCCTCCTTAACAAACGGATTTACTCCTTAACTAAAACTCCGACTTCAAAACTCATTTTGAATTAGCACATCGAGAGGTCTTCAAATCGAGCTCTTAGAGATATAATGATTGAAACTTCCATTAATAAATAATTTCGCTAGTTTCAATTATTCATGAAACTTAAATTAGGGTTATTAAGGACTTACTTGACAGATGTCTATGATATAATTGTCAAATAAGCTCTAAATAAGCCAACTTTAATTATTATAAATACGAGCGTAAATTTTTACGTTACCCATGATATCCTCTTATTATTTTTATTTTACACAATTATATTTTAAAACATATAAATTGTATATTTTTTTATATCTCAGTGGGCTTTAAGTTGTATATGGCCACTTATCGTCTACTCATGTTTCATTTATTACTTCAATTTCATTTAACATTCTCTTTTGTTTAATTGGCATGAACATCATTATCGCTATTGAACTTGCAGCAAGAAAAACAAGTATAATTTGTATTTTTTGAGTAAAAAAAAATCCCAATATAATACCATTTATAAATGAAATTAATACTTTAGTTTTAAATTGGCTGCATAAATGTAATAAAAAAGGAAATTGAACTCAGAAAAAGTTAATGGTTTTGAAAAAGCACATACATTTTTATTCTTGGATTTTCCTTGCAAGAGAGGGTTGATTAAGAAAATAATCATAAGCCCCATACTAATGGTTGCTTTTATATTCAAAATAAATATATTCTTAATTTTTAAGTATATAAAAATTATCTTTTAAATTCTTAAAAAAAGCCAGGAATGATACCTTAAGTGCCTTTGATACTGAAGTGTCCTTTTCTGCATAACAGGACCACTGCACAAATTATAAAATATCATAATAAGTGGAAAGATGTTTTTACAAATAACATTGTAAGTGCATAATGTTAAATCGTTTATGTAACGAAATAAAGTAATTTTTAAACCTCTTTTAACAACATTTTTTCCAATTTAGTTTTTGCTTTATGCTTTTCAGTGCTTCCCAACATGTATTAATTTAATAATCAAAAAGCTACTTTTTGTATTAAAAAAGTTATTCAATGTTTATATTAACTGACCTGCTTTTAACTTTTTACCCTTGTTGCAATCTTTTTCAGAAATTTTCTGGTTGGATAGCATGCAGAGATTTGCTACATATTGGCAATTCTTGTATGATGGATAAGGCTATTGACTACGGTCCGATATGTAAGCAAATGTCTAAGAAATCCCAGTTTTTTAGGACAATTGCATGTTTATATTTTATTAAAAACAAAACTTGGTGAAGAATCTTTTTATACCAAAAGCTTATTTGGTGAAAAAAAATTTAGTTTGATGGGGTAAGGAGTATCTCCCTTAGGAACGTCTAGACTCTGACACATTCAGTACGCTACATATCGGAAAATGTGACAGCTAGCGACTCTATATCTGTAACAGAGTAAGCTCAGTATTATGCCTACTTCCTAATAAAAATAGTTGGACAAAAGAAGGGATAGTGGCAGTCCCCATACAAGCGGGCCAATTTCAAGAATTTTTCGGAACGCTATATCTTAGCAACTATAAAAGTTATCGACTCTAAGCCTGCTAAAAAAGAGTTCTAGAATAATGTCTACATTTAGGAAAAATGGTAGGATAGGAGCACGGGGAGGTTTTTATTATTAAGGAAACTATTGTTGGAAGTTGATACTTTTAACTTGCCATAGTGTTACTCTAGCGTAATATCTGATTATAAAAATTTGTTGGACCAGAATACGCAGGGCTATTGCCCCTATAAATATCAAATATTTATATGAAATTTGAATGCACTTTATCTTGGAAGCAGGTGTCGACTACAAAATTGCTTCAACCTAATATTAGTAGACTTTATAATATACGCTTTACAAAAAGTTTTACGATAGTACTAAGGGGGCTGCCCAGTACAAGCACAATTTGAAAGACCAATGTTATAAAATTTTTAAAACTTTTTAGCTCGAAAAAGTTTGTGTAATAAACAGCCATTTCTTAAGGATCTTTAATATTTTGGAGTACACGTCCATAGGCAAACCGGCCTCTTACTTTGCCAGCTCGTCTGCTGTCATATTTCCCTTAATACCTTTGAATTATCGAACTCAGAAGATATACATTTAACTCACGGCACACAGTCTACCAATAGCGTACCTGCATGCCTAGACAACTAACAAGGTTTCCCTGATCGCGGGTTGACTATCAATGAATACGTTTATCTAAGAATTTTCAGTTCGGAAAGAGAGGGCACAATTATCGGGAATCTGATTCCCCAACAGAAAGGCACTGCAGACATCGGGAAGTCCAAGAAGAATACTTATGCCCAGCTCTCTACAAAAGACTTGACCTCCGGTTTCCCTTTTAATCTTAAACACTTCCCTAAACTAATTACAGATCCTTCGATCTGGGCAAAAAGCTGCCAACCAGTCAAATCCCTAGTTACACCCGGCTGTCATGTCAAAATAACACCTGCGAAAATTACTCCGTTGTCCCCAATCAAGTTGCAGACACCACAACAACATCTTTTGCAACCAGAATTAATAATTTGAGATCAAAGATTAACTTAAGTAAATCTGAAGCTAAAGGACCTTCCTTTTGGGCAAAGAGCTGCCAACCAGCCGAATCCATATTTACATCCGGCTATTATATGGCACCTGCAAAAATTGTTCCGTTGGCCCCAGTCAAGTTGCAGACCTCTTTGCAACCAGAATCATTAGTTTAAGATCCAAGGTTATTTTGAGTAAAACTAAAGGGTTGCTACGTTAAACGCCAGTTTTACAAGGACTCGCAAGTCTTAACGTGCCCTCCAGATGCCTGCTATTAACCTGCTTTTCAAGTACGCCCCACCATACAATCATTCTATTAAGTTAAATAGCCCTAGCTTCTGCAATGTAGATCCAATACGTAAGTTTATAAAAAAATAGGACGATATAAAGGGTAGATCAGAAGGAGTGGTAGGAATGATACAAGTGGAACAATTTTTAAAAGTATTCGATATGATATCAAAACTTTAACAAATATCGCACTGAACAAATAACAGATTTACGCGGCAGTAACGAACTCGAAAATAACCGCGAAATAATCAAATTCCAGAAATTCATTCTAAGTCCTTAATATCTCGTAAGAAAATTACATTTAAGATGATAAATGGATAGTATAACTAAAGCATTTATTTACTGACTCTCAAAATCACTTAATAAAATTGTATAAGCATGTCCATCTCCATTTTTCTAAACAATTTCGTACACCTTTAGAATCTAAGTATAAGGGCTATCGATCTTGTTCCCAATCTTATTGACTACAGCATACGTGCACTTTTTCTCCGCAAGAAACTTTAAAGGGTGAAGACGGTCCCTTTGGGACCAGTCAATATAAAGATATATCGGAAAGGGTCTAACGGAAAAACTGGTGCTTTTTTTCGTTCAGACTTCCCGATGAGTGCAGTGTACTACAGGCCTTACTGTCAGCGATTGGCATAGCGCCTAACTGGCTGCGGTACTACATGGTACTTGTTAAGAATATCGAGGTCTCAGCCGACAGCCAAGCCGTCAACAGGCTCATTACTAATGAACACTCTACATCAAAACTACTCCGCCAATTCTGGGCATTCCGAAACTGGATGGTGATGGATTCTCACATCACTCTTGTATAAGGCTCAATAACAGCGTCACTGATTTTGTAAAGGGTCCATAGTAGAATTGTTTTTGAAATTAAATATACACGGCCTAAAAGATAACCTCAAAGAAACCCGATTAGGATTAATTGGGTCACCTTTAAAAGAACAATTAAGGTTAATATGGAAGCCATATCAGTGGAAGTTAGGTCACATATTGATATAGATAAGGTAGTGAAGGGCCTCACTGACATTGGAGGTAACGGGTTGAGGTTAGCGTAGCCTTTCCGGGAAAGAAAGATCAACCAAAATAATAGACTAGGGAACTTAGAATTCAGAGGTCTACAGTTAGAAGGTTGTTTAAATTTTTCACACTGTTAGTAATGGCTTTTTAGAGTATGTTTTCTTTGCAGATATATACCTAAGAGGTGGAGGTGGTTAACGGTACATTAAGAAGGTTTACGCTAAAGGTACAAAGACAATTGCATAGGCAGACGATGTGGTCATACTGGTCGGGAAAAGTTTTCCCAACAGTCGGTAAGCTACTGCAGTTGGCGCTAGGTGCCTTTTTTGTGCTTAATTCGTGACAAGACAAAAGTACTTCTCTACACCAGCAAGCATATAGTCTGGGCTTTTAGCAGCCCAACACTCAATGGGGTGAAGTTGAAACTGCCATGAAAGTATCTTAAGGAAATTCTTGATAGTATGCTTCAATAGTAAAGGGTCAAAAGGGGCCTTAATGCATAATATAGATGCAAGTATTCCATAGGAGCTGCCTTTCAGCGGTTTCTTACGGATTTGTCAAGATGCAGCGGAGGTTAAGAGTATTCAGGACTTTTTGCGTTATTGACTGGCATTAGTCACTGTCTGGTTTAGGCACTTGGGGCCAGTTAACTAGAAAGTCAGTCAGATGTTCCAACATTAGCACTTTTTATTCTATCAGCTCAAAAATAGGGAACAGGATAGGAGCTTCTATTGCTAAGTATATAAATTATCCTTTACTTTTAACTATCAAAAGTCACCTGGTCCAGCGTACACCTTGTGCATAAGGTGGTATCTAATATAAACTAAATTGTAGTGTAGGCTATGGTATGGTCGAGCTTGACCGACTTCAACAATTTTATTTTTCCGTTCCCTGAAAAGTTTGTGTGACCCTGCGCTAAGGGATAATTCAGCCGCTGCAACTTCAAATCAAAAGCAAACAAGCGTTAAAAGAAAATAAAAGAAATTACTACGTGATTTTAGCGATAACATCCTTAAAATGGCCAAGTATATTTAAGAAATCCAAAAAGAAAATGTCGGACATGAACTAAAATAACGTGATTCGAATGCTTGAACTATTTTTCATGATTTACTTTACCAAAACATTATGATGTTGACGATGTCCTATTCCAAACTACATGAATTCAAATTGAGTATTTGCACTGATTTCTCTTATATTTAATAATATTCGCAGTAAATAAAGTTGTTTTTTTAATTTAATTTTCTTTTCATCTATTAAATTCTAAAAATATTAAATGTACATATTTCCAATGAAACATTAAAAACTGTGTAATAAATTATTTTTCATGTTTTTTTAAGTTTCTTCCAAAATGAGTTTTTTTGCTACGATTTCGATTGAAAATTTATGCATATTTTCTGCTTTTAAGAAAAATGTATAATAAGATAGAGAGCAGGTCATTAACAATATATAATTCATAATAATTGACATATCTCTAAGATTCATTACACTTGTTTGTATGAGAAAGGTGAATGTTATTTACATTTAGATATTTATCTTTCCAAATGGGAAAATCAATGAGTTTTAAATTTTAGCATTTTGAAAATATATGTGAGTGTATAAATTAAAGTTTTTTTGGGAAAAATTATTTTTGTCTTGGTTGGTATAATTTTTTTATATGTTTTCTGCTGCCTTTAATTTCCAAACTACCTTGCAAAGAAAAAAATTTTAAATTTATTTTATTTTTGTTAGTTTCATAAGAACCCTTAAGTGTTAACATTTTTTTACGATATCAATTTGTGGCTTTTCAGCATTGTTTTATGTGTTATTTTTATGGCAGAATATAAAGGTGACCAGATGTTATAAAAAGGAAATTAACGAAAAGTTTTTAATAAGTATCAAACGTTTTAAAAACAAATCGGTTTGAAGTTTGAGATCTAAAGGGGCTGAATTTATGCCTGCATAAATTCGGCAGGGAGCTCAGCCTTAAACTATAAATGGATGCTTAACCCTTTAGGATGACGTCTGAAGGACTGTCGGGTTAGGTTCAAAAAATGCTTTAGTGAGTATTACTGAAGGTCTCGGGAGCACTCTATTAGATAACCTAGGCACAATACTGAATTAACTGCTTTTGAATCGTTTTGTTAATAAAACTGCGATCAAAAGTGGCTTAAGATTCAGACAAGAGATACATGACGCAATTCTATCTTGATTGTTCGCAATTTTTTTTTATCAAAGCTCTAATTAAAAAAAACTATTTTAATTAAAAAGCTATAACCCCAATCAACGACTTAATTTTTTTTAAGAAAATTATATGCAACCTGCAGTATTCAATATCATAAAAATGTTTAATTGGATAAAAAATTATATTTTTCAGTTTTTACAGTTAAGGCACTTGATATAATCATTTTGGCGAGAGTTGCAAATTTGAACATTTTATTAATTGATTCAATCATTTTGGTAATTAAAACCATTTTCAAGTTTTTTTTGTGAACATAGTGATTGACATGGTAGGAAAAGAACAGCTGCGGGATATAGCCAGTTGGTCTTACCACTTGTCACCACATCTCGACTTAACACTAAGCATAGCGATAATAATTGCGAAAAAAATCGATTGTGGGAAAATGGCCACATACTATTTGAGGAACCATTTATATTATCTGGTGGGTCTAGGAACTAAAGCGGGTAACTTCAGCGAAAAACTCAAAACTACACAATCATTCAGACTAGACGATCACGGCAACGTATTCCAAGCTAAGATCTTTGCAAATATGCGAGCCGTGGACTTATCTCGATAGAGTAGTGGTCTTAAAGAAGAATCTATGATCATCTAAGAGGACTACCAGGTTGCTCTTGAGGCACTTAGTTTCAAGGACTTTATGTTAGCTCTTTAGGGACTCAGAATTATTAGACTTTGCTTGGTTTAAGACCTCTCTGGGTAGTCCGGAAATCATGAGTTGGAATAAAGGGGAGGGATCTGGGCAGGATGCTAGCATGATAACTTACCTTGTGTGAACACTTTGGGAGGATTAAGGGATACTTTTTGTCTTCTCTTTACACTTTCAGAACAACACAATGAGGAACGTTCAGTCTTTGGTCATAAACGCAGTCTTCTTTCTTTTATAAGATGATAGTAAAGTGGTAAAAATTTAAAAAATGACTTAAAAGTGCCCTGAAATCGTCCCTAGGGATGTAAAATGTCTGTTAGGTATTTTTTTCTCAAAATTTGTTTTTAAGCACCTGGCACTACGTACTCCTAACTACGCTGAAATGCAGTTTTTCATCTTAAGCCAGAAAAATATATGAGACATTGAGCTCAAAAATTTCTTTTAGAAAGTATATGTCCCCATGAAAGGTGTACCGGCCAATTTTATTAACTTTTTTAGACTTCAACTACTGAAAGCTCTACCGTGGGTGGAGAAAAAAAAATTGAAGAATTAAGAAGTGTAAAGCGCAACGCTTTGACAGCAATTAAAAACTAGTTTTTCTAGTATTTTTTTTGACATTAAATAATATCGGGTTTAAGGTTATGAAGCTTTTGTTTGTAAGTATTTTCATACAGAACTTAAGACACGATCGGTGAAGATACATATAATGAACTTTTGTTAGTTTTAAACTTATTTTGTAAAAGTTTAAAGGTATTTCAGGAGCAAAAAGTTAACAGTAGTCTTAATAGAACAGAAGTATGAAAAAAAGTAAAAAAACTACAGTCGGTCTCGTCTGATAAAATTATACCCTACAGTGCAATTTGTTTTATACTAAGTATCAACAAATGCAAAAAATTAATGAAGATTAAAATTACTTTCGTTACTGGGGCTTTAAAGAAATCTATGTTAGATTATTGACCGATTGCTGCAGATAATGATCGAGCAGTGCTCATTTACAAATGAGTGCTTTGGCATACGAAGATCTCGCTTGTTTATGTTGTGAGTCAGTATCGGCACTCTTGTTATCACGCGCCGAACTTTACTGCAGTTGTGCAAGTGTGATTTAATCATGATTTCTCTCCAGGTCTACTGAAGATCTATTTTTACTCAGGAATAGATTGTGAGTCGATCAGTATAATTGAAGTTGGGTCTCAGACTTTAATTTTTAAGCGCAACAAATATCTGAGCAAACACATATTTGATGTGAAAACAAAAATAGCATTATTACCAAAAGAACAGCTGGCCACCCCTAACAAATTCGTTTACAATTGAAAAAGACAAGTCAAAGTACTTTTATAGACAGAACTTTGCCAGTTGCCTTTACACATATACACACACACATACATTTATACAGTATATTAAGATAAATTTTAACGCTTTCCTTTTGTAAATTGCGATATTCTATGTTCGTATTCTTCTCTAATATTGTATGCAACTTATTTTATTCATCATTTGAAATTAAAGGTAAATTTTGCTTAAAAAATACACTTTATTTTTTATTACAACATAGAAAAATAAACTCAAAAATAATATGCAAAAATTTATAACCTTATAAATAAAAAAGTTACCATAAAATTTATATTGTTTAAAATATTTTTAAAATTTTTCTATATAATTAAAATTTTTGTAGAATTGTAGAATTTTTTAGAAAGGAATTGAAAAGATATCAGACATAAAAAAATTAGAAAAAATATTTTCTTTAATTTCTCACTTTAAAAGAAACTTGTTATCTTCAACATAACCCACCTTCAGTGAAAATGTCTACCATTTTAAAAATAAAAATTCCCACAAAAACAAAAGAAAATAAAATAAAAACTTATTATTGTAGCCACACTCATAGTAGTAATTTTCTTAACTAACTAATTGGAATTGAAACATAAATTAAAAGTCGGAAACAGAAACATGTGAAATACCAAAGTATTTAGTTACTTTGGTGGAAGGCAGCAAGTTAATATGAAATTCTATTGTAAATTTTAATGTTGCAAATAAAAATGTGTTGGCTGTAAAGATATAAGTACATTTTTATATATGCAGACATTTATGCAAAGGGATGCCATCCGTCTTCCATTTTCCGGAAACCGTCTTTTTTTAAGACGTCCAGGCAGCCGTCCTTCTTTTTTAAACAATTGGCATATATGTCGTCTTTTATACATATTTCTATCTATTTATACGTTTTTGAAGATGCTTGTAACACCTAAAGTTAATAGTCCGGCAACCATTTTCAATTATATCAACCAATTTATAATTACCTTCTGAATAGATTAAACGATGTCCAACCCATGTCCAACCGCCCGTCTGCATGCCCATGTATTTCTTGTGATCTTATCATGACACGAAATATCAATTTCATGAAAATCAAAAACAAAGCAGTAGTCAGTCAAAGTCGACCATATTATACTCTACACCATAAGCTTTTTTATATTAAGTACCAATACGCGCATAAAATATGTGAAGGTTCAGATTACTGTTTGAAAGCGGCAATTTTTTGGAAATTCTGTAAATTTTTTTCCTTAATAAAAAAGAAGATTTGGTTCACATACCGACATGAAAAAGGTTAGGTTAGGTAGAACAGGCAGCCGTTAAAGGAAAAGATACAGCTCACTTGGCTCCGCTTAATTCGGTCCCTTTGTGTTACCTGGAAAGGGCAGATAGAATAGGTTGAGATGGAAGGAAAGAAGAAATTTTGAGAAGGATAAGAAAAGAAAGAACAGAAGAATGAAGCAAACTTACCAGGGTCTCTGGTGGGAATCGAACCCACAACCCCCCGACTGGTAGACTCGTGCACTAACCACTGATCTACCGGGTCACCCGGTGTGTGTAGATATGTATGAAGCTAAACATGATTTACGGTTAATGTAGTATTATGATAGGTAAGGTCAATGAACCGGTCATCACAAAATTTGGTAAAGTTATTTTTATTCCAAAAAGAATTGTGGGAGTGTTGAAGCCACAAATTGTATGTAAGTATGCGGAATGTGACGACTCTGATAACAGGCAATATTGAATCGACTCCAAGAAGGGCGCTTCTAATTTTACTCAATTGATTTCTAGTGAACTTTCTGGCAAGGAACCTGAAACTGAATACCGCGATACACTTAAGAAATTATTTAAGTATAATCAACTGGAAATGTAACTTAAGAGAACTGAATAATAATTTAAAAACCCTCCAACAAGACGTTCATTTAAATCAACAGAAAATTTTATTTAAATTCAAGCACTAAGCAACTAACTTGCATAAAATCCTTAAATAACTAGTTTAACATCCTTTTTTAAATTATTAAAAAACTTAAAGAAATTCTTTCTTTTTAATATTTTGGTTTTAGTTCATTTTTAATAACGTTTTTTTTTTTTGCCAAGTAGAGTCCATTTTTGAAACCAGCTCCAGACTTTTATCATCAGTACTCTTAGAATAGTTAAAGGTAAAAGTGCTTTTGGCTGTAAACATTACCTATTTAACTTGCTACATGTTATCTAGAAAAGAAAACGGAATTTCTATTTTTTTTTTGTGAGTAGAACGCGGCTTATTGCTCTTATTATCTACAAACAAAACGACAAAAATTACAAAGCACTTATCTAATTTTGTTTTTATTTTAAAAACTTTACTGTAAACGAAAAATTAAAGAAAAAAATACCCATGATAGTCGCTTGACTATTTCTTAAAAAATTACTAAAATAAATTAACTCCAACCGGAAATCCGTATTTTTGTGTAGTCCTTGTTGTGAATAACTGTTCAAACCAATTAAAGAAAATTTTTATAGTTCAATTTGCCTGTTTCTGCTTTGAAGCATAAAATTACGAAATACTTTTTAAAACTTTACAGTCAGTTTCTGTAATAATTTTCTGGTGGAAGATTGTATGCTGTTTGCTGATAAGCACAGGACGTGTACTCAAAGAAGAATTGTTTGGACTAACGATCTTCTTCCTAATCTAGTTGACTAAGGAACATCGGAACCTTTTCCCCGAGATCTAGTGTTAGTAGAGGCAACCTCATTGCATAATAGGGTTTCCGAATTTCGTTAAAACTTTCCGTTTAATGCAGTCTTCTATGGGTTGAATTACTATCGGTTGACGAAGCAGCTAACTACCAACTTCACTACAAAATATTTGGTTGAAACTTCGCGATATTTCTTTATCAAAAGCCAATACGTTCAATACTGATGTATGCTCTATATCACAGCTAGCCCATGAATGCCGGGCAATCCTAAACTGATTAGCAATGCATTCTAACATCAATCTGCTACATTAGCCAATAGACTATCTATTTGTTCTATCAGCCTGTAGCAAACGGTGCGACTTATAACAACCCTATAAATTAACTTCTTTTTTTCACAAAAGGGTCTTAAAGGCGTACTCAAGTGGGTCGCACCTTTTTCTACTCTAACTTTTACAGATGACTGTTTTGCCCAACAAAGTCTAATGTATTTCGATAGAGTAGTTTGATTACAGCTTATGCACATAAGTGTGATTTCCAGCAGTCACTCGTTGTAATTGAAAATAGGTCTCAAACGTCTCGACCACGTTAGTGGTGTTGGTATATGTTTTATCTCCTAGAAATACCTAAAACATAATTCCATATTCATATAATTTATAGAAGCTCAATGTCTTATGACAACAGCTGCTAAGCAAATTTTATTGGGGTCGTTGAACAGCTTGCTTTAAGTGTTAATTTAGTGATTCTCTCCTAAGTCATGTTTTAATGCATAAAATGCAAAAGAACGCGTAATAATCATGTCTATTTTTTTGCGTAACAATTCGTTTGTGGTGTTGGCGCAGGGCAAATTCTTTTGTCGATTCCCTGGTCGTACGTCACCGACTGCGCAAAGACTGCGCTGCTTGGGCCACCAACCTTGAAAAGTATGGGACCACACGAGACGCTGCCAAGAGTGACTGGCCCCAGAGCGCCCGCTCTGCCGAGAATATTGCCACTATTGGCGAGGATGTCGAGCTGGAGCAAGAAACATCGAACAGACGACGGGCCTCGCAATAAGCCATCAGCCGGTCGTCCTTAAGGCGAATTTTGGTCAAAGACCTGCGCAAATGCACGTGAAAAGCTCAGTCCGTGCATCAGCTGCTGCCTGTTGACCGCAAAAAGCGTGTAACCTACGCCGAAGCCATCCTTAATCTCAAGGCCGAAGTGGACGATTTTCGATCAAAATCATAATGCGCGATGAGGCTCATTTCCACCTCAACGGGTACGTGAACAAGCAAAGCTATAGCTTCTGGGGCACCGAAATTCCACAAGTGATGCAGGAAGAGCCTATACGCTCGCTCAAAGTGACTGCGTGGTGCGCTGTTCACGCTGGAGGAGTCATCGGGCCATTTTTTTTCGACGACTTCACTGGTCAACCGGCAACAGTCGACGGTGAGCGCTATAGCGCCATGATAGCCGAAGTTTTTCTGCCGCAATTGAACGAATTTTGACTGGAGGACATGTGGTTCCAACAAGACGGGACAATGGTTCACTCTGCGCCGGGTCGTCTGTTCTTTTGTTTAAGCGATTTGCATTAGCCCGCAAGATCGCCCAATTTAACCACTTCAAACTTTTTTTGTGGGGTTTTTTGAAGTCCCGTGTTCACGTGAATAAGCCCGAGATCCAGAAATCCATCCAGGACAACATTCGACAAAAGTGCGAGAATCTGTCGCCCGAAGTTCTCGCCAAAGTTATGAAAACTGCCATAAAACGAACCCGTATAGCAAACAACAGTGAGGCCGCCCATTTGATCAATATCATCTTCTTGACTTGACCAATAAAATTCCTTTCCGAAAATATTTGCTACGATTCCTAAATATTTAAGCCACCCTTACATGAATTTTTTACACAAATTGGAACAAAAAAAATTGTGTCTCATCGTATAGCACCGAGATGGTAAACCCACTTTTAACATTTTACTTGTTTTCTAAATTAAAGAAAAAATTGCACTCCTTCTAGAAGACAATATCCTTCCATTTTTAAGATTAACGCACAATTTCCTCAAATGGTAATGGCAACCCTATATAAACATAAATATGTGTTTTACTTGAAAACTTAATGTCTTGCAGAAAAGTTTAATAATAACGAAAAAAATATGTAACAGAGATGGTCAAACTTTTTTAATAGCCAATACCCGTTGTTAAAAAAAAAAATTTTTAAATAGAAAATTTTTAGAAGATTTTGTAAAACCGTATATGTAACACATAATATGGTACAGACAAACGGAAATTTTCAACTTAAATAAAGCAGGGAAAGGTATTAAAAAAGTTAAATAAAATACACTACTACCGTTCAAAGAGTACGGATGATGAAATTGCGAAGCTGCTTTCGAAAATGCATTCTACTCGGCTAGTAGCGGTAGAAAAATCAGCTTTTTTTCCGATTAAAGTTTCTGTCAACATTAACGGAAAATAATAGTTTCTTGTAATAAAAAGAAATTATGTGAACTTAAGCCAAGCTCAAAAGCAAAAATTTGTAAAATAAAATAGTTAAAATAAAAAAAAATATAACAATGCATTGCGGCCCTAAACTTAAACAAAAACTTTAGCCAGAAATATATTCAACAACATTGGATGCCACCAAGTTAGTCCATTTCTGCTATATTCAGCACCAATAATAAAGTCCATGACTTTTAAGCATCTGATTGTTTGCACGTATTGTTGTATATACTTGTCCTACAAACATCTATATGACTCCCTTAAAGGGCACTTGATAATGTCAGAAGATTAACTGTTGGCAATAAGTTTTCTTAGTAACTCTTTTACACGTTTGTTTGTTGGTGGATTATATTGCATTACTTTCTCAAAAGTGCTTCAACATGTTTGTATGTGAAAGCTATAAATAGTTTATAGTTCTCAATGATTCATGGCTTTTTTCGCGGTATATGTACATCGTATATGTACGGTCTTTGATTGTTTTCAATAAACAAAACCAAACAGGATTTGCCATACTTTTTGGATTAAAGAACTTTAAAAGAATGAAATATTATTAATTATCAAAATTAATAAAAATTAAATGGCAATCGTTGCTAAAGGCACAATTTTTTAATTAAGAGAAATGTTTTTAAGAAAAGAAAAATTTAAAAAGCGCACCAAAAATTCAAGTTTGGTTAAAATTAAAAAAAAAAAAAGACTTTTTAAGGCTGGTTGTTTATACCCTTTACACAGTAATATGGGTATATGTATACAAGTTTCTCATTCCTTAAGCAATTTCTACAATATTCATTACAAATAAGTAGGCAGGGAAGTTAGTTTAGTCATATCCGTCTGCCTGTCTACTAAGTTTAAGTTTTCTGCGCCAAGTTAAACCCTACGGACTGCGTTTACTTTTACAAAAAAAGTTTGCATGTAGACTTTGAGGGCGGAAAAACCCGAGTTGAGGCGCCAGGTTGTCCTCATACTTGAAAGCACAAGGCTGATATTTCATCCATACAGGAAAGGTATCACAACTACACCGAAAGGCGACGCACTGTATTATAGCTGCCACAAAATAAAACATGAGTTTGACTGTAGAATTGTGTTTCCATTTGTATCCATGTTTACTCCGATAGATTAGATTCAAGCCACAATCATATGACAGACAAATTTTTCAACATCAGCATTGCCTGTGCCCATGACCCGCTTAAAGATAAGGACAGACGTCAAGGGTTTTACGTGGTGCCGGCCGGTAGGCATACCCACGGTGCTCTCAGCACTGGTGAATACAAAGCGTCCACCAACGCCCCCAGAATGGCTCGGCTAAACCACCCAGGTAGCAATTCTCTGTTATGACTCTGTGTAGCCACAACAGACCCCTTGGTGAGGAGTTGGGCTATCTAAACACGAATTGCGTTTCTAGTTTTGATCCCGCTTCTTCACCATCATCAAAACAGATCTGCGCCGACAAAGACACCTCTCCACACACTTGTGAAACAGCACCCAATCTTAAGCAAGTAAGATTATGATTTTCAGTCGCACCCAACACGAATGCGACACCCAGCTCTGTTTAAAGGATCATTCATTTCATTCATTCCAACTTAGGATCATTTGTGTCTAGCATCATCAACACTCCATAATCTTCTCACCGCCAGTCAGGACCGAATCACGCACATGCTTTGGAGTGCCATGCCCGTACAGGACGGACCCCAGTTCGTTCTACAGTTGCCCCGCTTGGGGATAACCACAGCCACCACGTGAACTCCCGAAGGAGACCTCACCATTAATCAGTTCATGCACTGGTGAGTACATGGGGCCAACTGATTCCCGTGGTACCAGATAGGACTCTGGTCAGCCTCGGAAATCCACTTCCACTTCCATTTTCATTTCCACTTCCATATCATTCCTACCAATGCACTGTGGTCGGAAATTTCATTTCGTTGGCCAAAAGTCAAAATGTTTACACTCTCGAAATATGTTTGTGTTTTTGAAATCTAGTAGTCAACACTCTTAAACAACCAAAAATTAATTTTGTTATTGTAATATACAATTCACCGTTATTCGGTGAGTCATTGAAGTTGAATTTGTTTGCTTCATTTGTAAACAGAATTGCGTTCGGTGTTTTATAAAGCTTATTTCATTTGCTTGTAAAAGCTGAAAACAACGCGTGTTAAATAAAAGTTCAAATGGAGAACGAAGATGATGGTAAGTTTATTAATTTTGTTAAATATAATACTCAGAAATTGAATACTCAAAAAAATAAAATAGCTTTTTGCAAAAGTCTTTAACCTCTTGGAATTTATTTTATTTTTTTAGTTTGAGTAAGCTTAACACATTTTGTTTAGGAGTGTTAAGCATAAGATTAAAAACCAAAATTACTTTGAAGTGTTTAGTTTTTGAAAATGTTTATCTCGATTTGCGGTTTTTTGCGGTTTTTGAGTAAATTTTTTTTTAGTCGTAATTTGTTTACAGAATTCAGCAGTTTTTGATATTTGGTTGACCCAGCAGAAGAAAGGAAAAAATAAGCACGCACTAATAAAAGGAAGTATTTGCGACAATTACGGCTAACTTCGTATCAACAGAAATGATATTTAGCTACGGTTTTGACAGCAGCTCCGGTCAATCTCAATATAAGCAATCTTTACTTGATTAAAGTACATCACGAAATTCTGATTCATATCTTTTGTCACGAGTGAAACGTATTTAAATTAAAGAGTTTAATAAAATTTAAATATTTTCGCAAATACGTGTGAAAATCATATTTTCAATTTCCAGAAAGAACATATTTACTCGTAAGTACCGTATATTTTCTCATTTAGAACTGAAAAAAAATGAAAACTCAGAAAGAAAAGAAAAAAAAATTGTATGTAAAATTTTTTTTTTTAAATTTTAATTTTAATGTTGTTAATTTTTTACAAAAAAAAAATTATTTATTTTATACAAAAACACTTAAAATGTACTGCAAATTCAAATTCCAGTTAAAAATTCCGTTATTTTAAGTTTTAATAGTTTTGGCCAAGAAAAGTGATTTTTCGACCATAGTGCAATGTTTAAGTTCACGGTTAAGGTATTGGTACCCTTATAAACCTTGTATTGTTGTACCACCTGATGGTGATGTACATGGCACAACGCAACAAGGACAGCCTGCCTTGAACCAGACCAGTAAACTGGTCCCTTTAAGCCCAAGACAGATTGTTTTCATTCTTAGCCATGTCTGTTAGCCTTCCGACCACTCTGCCGGAAGTTACCCAGTTGATACCGCTTGGAGGTAGACTTAGGCACTTGTGTACTAGCACATAATTGCCGCGGCAAGAAAGTATGGAATTTAACATTAGAAAATAAAACTAAGTTTAACACTGAGTGGATAGAGCATACGCCTTGCAGTCGAACGGCCCAAGGTTCAAGTCATTATTGAGACTTGTAACGTATACTTATATGTAAATTAAATATAATTTCAAATATAATTAAGTTAAATAAACATAAATAAATAAAAAGTATTAAGAAATAAAAAAATATTATTTTTTTAATATGTAAAATGATTAAATCGTTAATAATAATAATGTTCTTTTTAATTAAAATTTTTGAATAAAGTTGTTAATTAAATATGCTAATTTTTAAATAGTTTGCAATCTAAATAATTTTTTAATTAAATCAACAAATTTTTTCATTAAAAATGATTTTGGTTTTTTTCGACTTTTCACCTTTTACAAAACATGTTTATTATGATTTTTTTTATTTTAAAAGAAAAATTTTTTGTATGTGAAAATGAAGAACATCATCCCTCACACAAACTGCAAATCTTTTTAATTTTTTTTTTTTCAAAAGCTAGAAAAGATATTACTTTAAGTCCGCCGCGAAGTAATTTTATTCTTAAATTCACATTTTTAAAACAAGTTTGCTCGATGGCTTCACTGGATATACAAAACACCAATTTAAAGGTTATAAAAGATTCGCAGGTTTTTGTATTCTGCGTAACAGCACAGCAGAAATCACACTTTTTCATTCTGTCTTCGCATAATTTTAACTTATTTTCTTAAAAAAAGAGTGTGTGAAAAATTTAATTTTCTCACAACCTCACAATATGTTCAACTAATTAAACGTTTTACGAGCAAAAAAATAAAACTGACTTTTACAAAAGAAAAACTTTCAGTAATTTCACTTTAATATTTTCTTCTACAAAATCGAGCAAATCCTTTAAGGATTTCTTTTTTTATGATTTCTGCAGATAACAATCAAATTATTGATACGAAAATAACATTATTATTATCAAGTTATCTACCTTCAATATTTCTCAAACAAACTTGTTTTAACATGATTTTTTTTCCTTTTTTTATTTTAACAAGCGGATATCAAATCAAACTTTTATATAAATGGATACAATCATCAAATCAGAAATTTTATGTCATTTTTGTTTGAAGTGAAAGAAAATTAGATATTTACTCACATTAGGTTCAGTTTATTTTTTCTTCTTTTTTTAAGAAATTATTATTTTACCAAACAATAGTGGCCGAATATTTTCTACAACGCTCATTGTTAGTTTGTTTCATACATTTTTTTTTCTTCATTCAATAATTGTACAATTTTCTGGCTTTACAGCTTGTGTTTGAAAGATGTGTTTTCGAAGATTGTAGTTATATTGGGAGGTATAATAAGTTTTTTGTACGATTTGTTCCTAGATAGTAACTTCTAAGGGCTGAATATTTGACACTTTAACTTTGTTTTACCGGTTTTTAGCACCGAACTGTTTACGAATTAGATTTGGCTCCAACTAAACCCTAAAAAATACTTGTTTAGGTGTCCCTAATGCATAATAGGCGAAATAAATTCGTTCTTACCCAAAACTTACTTACTTTTCTAATGTACTTTACGATTATAAGAATACAATATATGACAATATAACTTTAACCATTAAACAATATTTTTGTGTGTCCATTGTGTGTCTATAATCGCACAATAGAAATGCAATCAAAATGAAAATAAAAAAAATTGAAAAAAACCCGAACACATTCTATAACACTAGGGTTTCCGAAACTCAAATATTTTACTTTAAAGCTGGAACTAATTCTAAAAAAAAATTTATCAAAATTAATTTATAGTTTTTTCTCTGTTTTTCCAATTTCAAAACCTGGAATGAATGAATGCAACACCCTCAAAGAAACAGCGACAAGATGGGGAAGGATATCACCATGAGTCTTTCATTTAGGGCTGCAGAATTAAATGGTATATTCCCGGCTTTCCTACAAAACGAGATGGATTTTAAATTCTCACAAGCTCTAGCAACTAGAACCTGAGACTTTTTGTCCTATAAGCCTAACTTTTTTTCTCCTCAAAACCATGAACCTGGTTTGGAAAATGATAACACATGATAGACTGTAGTTTAATTAACATGATCAACAAGATCAACGAAAACTACTCCGCACGAGGGCAAACGCTTTACAGAGAAACCCCTCAATAAAAAGATGTATTCCTTGGCCGTTTAAATTAATGTTGAAGATACTTTTAATCAAAAACGAACCAAACCTGGATAGTAAGGGATAGTAATGTATGCTAGAGTTGACAACATTTTGTATATTGCTTTTCTCTGGGAAATATAGAAATAGGAAAAAAAAATATATTGTGTAGAAGATAGAAAAGAGTTAAGAAAATTATCAAGAAAGGTACCGAAAATATCCATGTAAGGCTCTTAGCGTATCCTAGCGTCTCATTAAGGACCCAGTCCAATTAAGTTGATAAGAGGCCCACATAGTATTTGCCAAAGTACTAAGAGACTAGATTAGTCATATGCTCTGAAGCAAGAGGATAATTTGCTAATTGTTTAATGTTACTTTTGAGAATATTTTGGAAAATGGAATCCAAAAATGAATTCATTCATTTATCAATACACAGTCACGAAGCACCTTTGTTGATGGAGGACTTAAAACAATTTTATACGCAGACAATGTGATTATTCTAATAAAGGCAAAGGATCCAAATCAATTTTGTAAACGGGCAGAAAACCTCCTAGATATTGCGCATAGCTGGGCTTAGCCTAGGGGCTGACTGTCAATCCGCACAATATTTTTAGTTTTTCACCTGGAAAACGGACATTGCGAATTAAAGCGACCGCCAGTTCTTGGGCAGAACAATTTTGATATCTGCGAGGGTTAAATACATGGAAAAAAAATAAATTGAAAGCACCACCTGGAGCATAAAATAGGTTAACCGATGTTGGACGCTGTATATAATTGGTAAAGGCTTAGGATGTGCCTCAGTCTAAAGATGACACGCTGGCTATACAGAACCAATCACCGATTTAAAACTAGCCTACGCTTTGGTGGCATGTTGGTTATCAATGGACAAGAAGTAAAACATAAAAGTCCCACAAAAGGCAACGAGGCAATCCGAATCATTTCAACAGTGGCTATAGAGACGGTTGTAAATATCCACGTACACTAAAAAGCAGTACCTGAGTTCAAATACTAACTGGCCGCTGGAGAATAGATTGATAGGGGCTGCAAATCTAACCATCAACGAACTTTGAACATTTCGGATGGTAAAACTGGAACAGTGGTACTGCCCGGCTGTATAATCTAAGATAAGGTTAAAACTAGCTGTTCCGCGCCGACACCAAGTCAAGTATTCTATTTGCGCGGTACCCTGGGGCAGATGCCCAAAGGTATGTTTTGTTATAGGGCAGAGGGAAAACGATAATAGGAATTTCTATTAAAAACCTGAAGACAAAGATTTTCTTCTGCCTTTCAAACCACGGCACTGTCCTACAAGCGGGGCAATCCCCAAATATATGAACTCGATCAGAGCACTCACAAGTTTACATCTGTACAGATAGTCTAAGAGCACCAAATCTAGGACAGATGAGATATAAAAGAGAATGATAAATAATTACTCAGAATACAAAAAATATGCATTTTCTAGGTGCCTGGGTATCGTAGAGTGATTAAAAAGAAGACAGTGAACTAGCGATAGAAGCTAGAGATAAAATCCTTTAAAGAAGTGGGCGAGAATTTCCCACAGATCAATGTGGAACGATGAAACATTTGGCGAAATGATGAAAATTCTTTGGGGTGTCTCGAACTAGAAACTGGAGAATACTGGCTTGAACAAGGTAGTGTGTATGCTAACGGATTATCTAAACCTACAACCTGTCCTTTTTTGAGTAGGTATGCAGAAAACAGCGAGTGCCGGCATGCAGGGAGAACATCGAATTGATTGAGAGTTTCGTGCCGCTGCCCAGCTTTGGAGCAAACCAGAGCCTTAATTGTTATGTCTAATGTTGATGTAATTCAATTAAGGGATTCACAATAGGAAGTCTTGAACCTTACCTAGCCTAACCTTCTACCCTATAACAGCAATACAATTTTTAATAGGAATTTTGTCCAACGTTAATGAGCCTCCATTACTGCAATCAGGTAGACATTGCTCATTACCGAGTCCCTGAGATTGTGCCAGGTCTTGGCTTACCCATAAATAAGATACTCTTATCAATTTATTCTGTAATATAAATACTTTTCCATTAAACTTCCACAGGCTCCTTGGCGAACAATAACAATATCAAATCAATTACTTGCTTATAAGCGAGTGCTTCCCATATCAGCGGTTTTCGACCTGCTCAATAAGAAAAAATTCTCCAAAATTTTTTTCTAAATACTTATTTTAGTTAAATCAAACAAGAGAAAAGACCTAAACTAAACTATGAACCCCGATATCACCATTTTGTATTAGCATTGGTTTTTGAACGCTACAAATATCAGCATAAATATTTCTTATCACTTCGTTTAATAAAAATAAAAGGGAACCCCTAAATAACTTTGACCAAAAAAAAAATTTATTACAAATAAAATAATTTTGTCTCCTTGGTTTCTTTCGTACAAAACACAATGTATGTATCAATGCGATTATTATTGGCCTTTGTTAAAGGTAAGTATGTACTCTCACTCGTTGTACTGTTTGTGTTCATAAGTGGCGAAAAAGTCAAGTCTAAAGAATTCTTGTCTTACAACTTCAAAGATTCTTACTCTTTGAACAATTGAGAAAATTGTACTTAAATATTTATGATTGTAGAAAAACTATTGACTGCGTTATAAGTATATTCGATATTAAAGTTTATCGAATAAGTTTATAATTCAATTGAACAATGTCCAAGTTTACGTTTGACTTTTCAAAGGAATATAAAATTTCTAAGCATGTAAGCAGGTAACCAGTAAAGTAGCTTATCGAAAATTAGCAACCACCCAGCAAAAATTTTAAAGTGATTAGGCATCACAAATTTCTTACTTTTCAACTACTATAACATATCGTCTGTATTACATAGCAGTTGTTAGATAATGAGTTATTTCTTATCTTTAAATTAGGCAGATAGTTTCAGTTTGACAATTTCTTTACTAATTCTAATTTAATTTTTTAAGCTAGTTTCAACCAAAACATCAAAGAAAAAAACTTTAAATGCAACAATGGGTAAATGGGGTCCCCAGGAAAAGGAACGATTTTATGAAAGTGCTTTTTGCTTAAACTTTCCAATCTTGATTGAAATTGTTGGTAACAGCTATTTAAAATCCCTTAAAAAAGTAAAAAGTAAGATTTAAAAATTGCAATAGTAAGAAAGATTTATCAGAAATAGTAGTTGAAGGACTTTTTTCCTGTTCAGTGTTGCAAAAAATTACTTAAGGTGCTTTCAGACGATATGTATTTTACACATGACTTGTCAAATTTTGCAGTGCGAAGCTGATATCTGCCGTCTGAACGCGTTTTAACATTGCATGTGTGAAACACATATGTAAATGTCATATGACAAATTTGTAAATAGAGCGTGCTCTATTTTCATCTGACAAAGCATGTGTCATCAGCTGTTTTTAAAATAACAACAAGGAAAAGTAAGTTGTTTATTTTGGTTTGGAGGTTATGTCAGATGTAATTACATATGTAGGTGTGAAAGCAAAAATTATAAACCGTCTGTAAAATGACAATTTTGACAGACATATTCAAATACATGTGGACTGCAAAAGTGACTAATCATGTTTAAAAAACATATCGTCTGAAATCACTTTTCGAAACTTTTTTGGGGTTTTTTTCTTTTTGGACTAGAACAAATTTGGGGTTAATTTTTTGGCTTTAGAGTTATTGTTAAGTTTTACTTAGCAACACTAGTCAACAGTCCTTTATTTCAAAACAATTTATATTTTTAAATAATGCAAAAAAAAGTGGAAAAATTACTTTTTACTCATTTGGTTGACGCCTGACCTCCTTGTGAGGCAATAGTCCATAATTTTATATTTCTTAACTTGACATTTCTAGGCACATTATTTAAAAAAAACCAAAAGAGATCAAAAAATGTAAAAGAGCACCTTTTGTACATAAGTGCCAAAAATGTGATAAAGTACCTAATGTTCACTTAGTCTATTTTCGACCTTCATCTCTTTCGAGATTTCCTAATTTAATTATCGTAGAAAGTAGCAAAACAGTGAAAGAGCACTTAGTTGATTGCCGCCTCTTATAGCGGTCAATTGTAATCAGTTTAAAATCTGAGGACTTATAATTATAAAAAAAATCAAACAAGTACCTTATATGTGAAAAAATCTGTTTTTGTACACTTAGTAAATTTTCGACCTCAATAGTACATAATTGCATATTTCGCAATTCATAATGTTTAAATAGGCAAAAAAGTACAAAAATGTGTGAAAAGAAAACATTGTCCACTTTATTGATATCCGACCTCTTTATTGGCACATTTACATGTTAAGTATTTTTTTTTTAATTTTTTTTAAACTATGTACCAGAACCTTTTATTTTTTTTTTTTTTTGAGGCCAAAGGTTGTTTAACTGGGCAAAAATATTTTTTAACTTTCTTTTTTAATCTATTATATGTATATGTATGCATGTATGTTTGTATTTTGTAGCTGGCCACACCAGTGGATCGATTTTTGTGAAATTTTTACAGAGTGTTATTCAAGTCTGAAAGGAACAATAGGCTACTTTTGTTTGGAAATTATTGCTGCCACGCCCACACTACGCCCATTTGTGTGGGAAGGTCAAGTAACAAAATTACCCAGAGCCATACTGCTCAAACGCGTAGAGCTAAATACCTGAAATTTACAACACGTGTTAAGCTTTACATGTTTGTTTAAATGCACATGAGTTTTTAAACGTTGGGCCCGTAAAGGGATAAAAAAGGGGCGAAAAGGGAAAAATCGGTAACCTACTATCTCTTGATGTCTATGAGATAGAAACAAAATTTAAAAAGTTTACAGTTTTCCTTAAGAAATAAACAGACAGGTATCTGGAGTTTTTTTTTTTAAATTTTGGTCCGAAATGGGAGAAAAAGGGGCTAAAATTAATTTTGGTACCTTTAAGTATTTTTTGTTACTTTTAAACCAATAAAGATATAAACATTATTCAAATTGCGTTCGATAGGTCTTAAAAAAATATTATTACGTTTTTCGTACTTTTTTAATTTTGGACCCAAAAGGGGAAAACAGGGTTAAAAATATATTTTGATTTTTTTATGCGTAGTTTGTTACTTTTCAACCAATAAAGATAGAAACATAATTCAAATTGGATGCGACAGGCCTAAAAAATATGGGTACGTTTTTGGGTCTTTTTGGAATAATTGGACTCTTAGGGGAAAAAAAGGTTAAAATTATGTTTTAGTACTTTTCGTAACTTTAAAACTAATGAAGGTAGAAACATAATTTAAATTGCAATCGTCAGGTTACCAAAAAATGTTAATATGTTAATAAGGTGATAAGATTATATATAGAAGTTTATAAATAATTTTTGCTTATTAAAACTTTCTGAATATCCAAAACTGTAAGCCTGGTAAATTTCCAATTTTTATGAGCTAAGTAAATAGTAGGGCTGACTTATTATTTATTGCAACTTATGTGGGGCAACCAATAAATTTAAAAAAATATAAATTCTTTTGTGTTTACATATTTGAATAATTTTGCTATGATTGGGGTAGCGAAGCACACCGGGGCTTAGCTAGTTAAGTTATAAAATAAATTATTATTATTATAATAACTAAATTAAATATAAAACTTGTTTCCAATACCCAAACTTTGCTTTACAAATTGATTTGACAGTTTTATATAAAATACGTTTCTATGTATATATGTATGTATGTATGTATGTATGTCCATATGATTTTAAAAGCCCCTACATACCAACATGTACATAGTTTGAGAAGTTTTTGCACTCATTTAATTATGACCTACAAGGTTTCCTCTACAAGAAAGAACTAAAAGCAATAATGTTGCCAGTAATTTCTAACAACCAGGACACTTTATTGACTTGATATTTTAAAAGTATTTAATACTTGTGGCTAACAATGCCATCTTCCTCCAGTAAGGTGAATGAATCATAACGGTTAATAGTGACGGTAGCTGTGGCACGTTATCAATTTACTTATTGTTTCTATTACAAACTCTCTACCACATGAGTACATGTGCTTGTGTGCATCTATGAGGGTCTGCAATAAACACATAAGGCCATGAATGTTTGTTCATGATTTCCTGTTTTTATGAGACAAAAGGGAGTATAAACCAAAACCAATCTTCAATTCTATTGCATTAGTGTACTTGATTTAATTTGATGGGAGAATTGAGTCAAGTCTTCTTCTTGTTAAACATTATACGCATCGTGCAACAACTAAAATAAATTGGATTTGGACTTATTTCTAAAAAAAATTATATTAAAACAAAAATACAAACAGCAAGAACAAACTGAACAAAATTGCCAGAAAATCCAATAAAGTTTTCTTAAATTAAACAAGAAATTAGAAAAAATTCTTGGTTGTTAAGCTGACTGACTGTGTTAAAAAGAAATTAAAGTTAAAATAAGTTAAATTAATTAATTTATCCTTATTGTAAAAGTAAAACAAAGTTATTCTATATTTTTATTTATTATATTTTTTTAACTTTACAGTACTTAAAGTATAATATTGTCCAGAATTTTCTTTTTGTATTGTGAAATGTGCTAATTTTCCATTTAAACTTTTAGTGTTAAATTTTCTCATAATTACTTGTTTATTTAGAAAACAATTTTTTTGACTGAAAATTTATGTTACCAATTTAGTGATTATTTAAAAAAGTCTTAGTATTGGGATCAAGGGTATTATTATTAAATAAACCTAAGAAAAAAATGCTTACAAATTGATTTAGTTATTAGAATTTAAATTAGATTTCCATTACTATTATATCACATAAAATCTGGAGTATTTTATATCAGATCTTTTGGAAAATATATCTCTATGACGGTATTGACTGGCCATAACTTTGAAACTTTAAACTGTTGTTATAGTATTTAAGGTATGACTTTTTGCATATTAATTTTAACAATTAATTTTACATTTTTATAGCGTTGCCAGAAAGTTGAAAAATTAGTATAAAAAACTTAAAATATTGCGTTTTTTGAAAAAATCATTATTAAATTTAAATTTTTTTTAATTTATTGTATTTGAAACAACCAAAATCATTTTAATGAAAAGAAATTTAAAATTTTAATTTTAAAAAAATTATTTTTGCTTCAAAAATTAAAAAAATTGAAATAATTTTTTCATAGAAAAATAAACAGAACAAATTTCAATTTCTGCAATTTTTCCACAAAAAACGCAGTTAACAACACTGCCGAAAAATTAATTTGGTGTAATAACAAGGGCTGTTTTAAATTCAGTTAAACATTGTTCAAATGACCACCGGCATCTGGTTATTGTACAATTTTTATGTCTTTAACATTCCTACAAACATTTTAATATAGAAAACATTAATGTTTTTACAGAATAAACTTATTTAAAGTTTTAATTAAATTAAAGAAAAAACAGACTTTAAATAAAATTACAAGGAAAGTGAAAATAACAACAGCATCATGTTTAAAAACAAATTAAGGGACAATCATCATTTATAATTTATATTTTTGTTTACCAAAAAAAAAAAAATTTTATTATCTGCACCCGCGATAATGCTCATGCCTGTGCTCAACTTTTATTACATTTTTCCTTTTACTGACTTTCCACCTCAAAAATAAATAGATGCAAATGTCCTTGCTGTTTACTACAACATTACAGTCAAGTGAACAACTGAGCATTTTAAAATAAAAGTGGAGTTGTAGTTAATAATATTGATGACCTGAACAGTGGGGAAAACGCCGAGTCAAAAAACTTGTGCAAATTACATTTTTTTACAACATTTTTAAAACTATCGAGTATGTTCCTACATTCCACAAGCTAAATGTAAATATGTATATAATCACCAGTTTTCTTTAAAGAAAGTTTTAAAATTTCGTGTTCATGTTGTATGATATGATGACAGATTAAGAGAGTTGCATTTTGTTCCTCTCTTAACGTTTCCACCTTTAATTTTAACTGAAGAGTCTATACAGAAATTAGTAACCAATAGTTCAGTGCACTTGAGATTAATAAACTAAGGACAAATCAGCTATAAGTATTGGTTTCTAAAGGCTAATTAGCTAGTTAACTGAGAAAGATAAACCAGCCTTAGGTTACAATCAAGAAATCTGTTTCCTAGTGTTTAAATAATTTAGTAGACTTTTTTTTCTCATTGACGACACTGTTCCATTTAAAAATAATAACTCGCGTGCCTCTTTCTTTATTTCCGGCTCTTAAGAGAAAATTTTTGTTGGTCATAATAGAAAAAAATTTTAAAATCGAAAAACCAAGCAATGAAAAATATAGAAATAACAAAAAACCAAATAAAAGGCAAGTAAAATTGCGTAACATTAAAGTAATATGTTTTTAAAATACAGTTGAAGTCAGTTAAAATGAATTCTAAAATTTAGAGTAGTTAATACTTGATTTTTTAGAAGTGGAAATACCGTTTCAATTTAGTTACAAGTATTGCCATCGATACCGCAATAATTTATCTTGTAAAATACCGGTATCAAAATATCGTTAACTTTGATACGATTATAGGTCTTGGTAATAAAAATTCAAGAAATTATGCAATTTTTTTCAATTTACTCATTGAACAAAAAATTTTTGTATAATTAATCAAAAATTTTACTGCCTCAATTAAAAATTTAATCGCTTTTGAAAACTAAATGCCAAAGTTCAGTTGCTGGAGTTAAATTTTTGAATGTGGAGGTAAGAAAATAAAACTCAGTTTAACACTTTTAAAATTTAATGCTTTGATGGCTGAGTGGATATAGAGTACGCCTTGCAATCAAATGGCCCATGGTCCAAACCATTTGTAATACTTGTAATGTATACTTAAATGCAAGTTAAGCATAATATATAAATAAATTCATTTAACATAAAAAATATAAAGAAATATAAACAAAAAAAAAACGAAAAAAATTTTTTATTCAAAATATGAAAACGATTAATTAATATAATATTTTTTAATTAAAAAATTTTTAATTAAATTTGTTAATTGAATATGCGTATTTCTTGATAGGTAATCTTAACATGTTTTCAACCAAATCAACAATTTTTATACCCTTCACATAGTGATAAGGGTATATATCACTTTGTCATTCCGTTTGTAATTTCTTTATTATTCATTTGCGACCCCATAAAGTATATATATTCTGGATCCTTATAGATAGGGAAGTCGATTTAGCGATGTCCGTCTGTCCGTCTGTCCGTCTGTCCGTCTGTCCGTCTGTTGAAATCAAGTTTCCGGAGTCAAATAAAAAGATACAGACCAGTTAATGGTGTCAAACTATCACAAATATCCTGGAGACAATCGCTATTTAAAATCAATAAAATCGGTTCACTATTGACCGAGATATAAGCGAAAACCCAGAGTAACCCATTTTTTTTAGGACAAAATCCGTGCATATATCCCTATATATCTCAGTAAGTATAGTCACTCTTGCCACAAAACTTGGCACGGATACTCCTAAAGAAGGGACCTTAATAATGGAACAATTTTTTTCAGATAGGACCAGGGGAAGGGGTATTTTTTCTACAATTGCACAAATTTGGTGAAATATTTTATGCGCTATATCTCGTAAACTATAACAGCTATCGACTTAAAATGTTCTACAAAAAGTAATTGCATGCTAAGGGCTACGCCTTAAAGAAAAAATTGTTTGGGTGGGGGCAAAAAAAGGGGTAGCTCCCATACAAATCGACATTTATTATCAAATATTCGATACGCTATATCTCGGAAACTATAACAGACATCGAAATGAAATGTTCTACAAAAAGTAATTGCACGCTAAGGGCTACGCCTTAGAGAAAAAATTTTTTGGGTGGGGGCAAAAAAAGGGGTAGCTCCCATACAAATCGACAATTATTTTCAAATATTCGATACGCTATATCTCGGAAACTATAACAGATATCGAAATGAAATGTTCTACAAAAAGTAATTGCACGCTAAGGGCTACGCTTTAAAGAAAAAAATTTTCGAGTGGAGGCAAAAAAAGGGGTAGCTCCCATACAAATCGACAATTATTTTCAAATATTCGATACGCTATATCTCGGAAACTATAACAGATATCGAAATGAAATGTTCTAAAAAAAGTAATTGCACGCTAAGGGCTACGCCTTAGAGAAAAAATTTTTTGGGTGGGGGCAAAAAAAGGGGTAGCTCCCATACAAATCGACAATTATTTTCAAATATTCGATACGCTATATCTCGGAAACTATAACAGATATCGAAATGAAATGTTCTAAAAAAAGTAATTGCACGCTAAGGGCTACGCCTTAGAGAAAAAATTTTTTGGGTGGGGGCAAAAAAAGGGGTAGCTCCCATACAAATCGACAATTATTTTCAAATATTCGATACGCTATATCTCGGAAACTATAACAGATATCGAAATGAAATGTTCTAAAAAAAGTAATTGCACGCTAAGGGCTACGCCTTAGAGAAAAAATTTTTTGGGTGGGGGCAAAAAAAGGGGTAGCTCCCATACAAATCGACAATTATTTTCAAATATTCGATACGCTATATCTCGGAAACTATAACAGATATCGAAATGAAATGTTCTAAAAAAAGTAATTGCACGCTAAGGGCTACGCCTTAGAGAAAAAATTTTTTGGGTGGGGGCAAAAAAAGGGGTAGCTCCCATACAAATCGACAATTATTATCAAATATTCGATACGCTATATCTCGGAAACTATAACAGATATCGAAATGAAATGTTCTACAAAAAGTAATTGCACGCTAAGGGCTACGCTTTAAAGAAAAAAATTTTCGAGTGGGGGCAAAAAAAGGGGTAGCTTCCATACATATTAACAATTTTTGTTAAATTTTCGATATGCTATATCTCAGAAACTATAACATATATCGAAATCAAATGTTCTACAAAAAGTAATTGGACATTAAGGGCTACGCTCTGAAGAAAAAGATTTTCGGATGGGGGGTGAAGAAGGGGTAGCTCCCATACAAATTAACAATTTTTAAACAATTTTCGATACGCTACTTCTGGAAAACTATTACAGCTATCGACTTCGAATATTCTACAAAAAGTAATAATCAAATATTTCATACATTTTGGTTAAAAACTTGGTGAAGAGCAGGGGGACTAGAACATCTAATAAGTTTTATTAACCTTTAAATATGAATAATGTCGAAAACTTTAAAAACTCTCGACCTCAAATCTTCTTCATCTATTTCTATTATTCATACGAACGTTAAAATTTTGTTATTTTTTCTATGGGCTTTAAAACTCGCACAAGGTTTTTTATTATATTATTTGCAGTACAAAATTACTCGGCTGGGTATATTTAAAGACCAATGTGAAGGGTATATAAGATTCGGCACAGCCGAATATAGCGCTCTTACTTGTTTTAGTTGAAAAGGATTTTTATTTTTTTCTGTAAAGCAAGAACAAATTTGAATTGATTCCTAACAAAACAAACTTATGAAGGTGATTGCAGTATACTTGTAGTTTCTTTTCTCAACCATATTTTTGTATAGTAAAAAAAGAGTTTTATTAGGGTGTTGTTACATTTATTGTTATATTGAGGTCATCTTAGCACATTTTTTCTAATGTTTTCAACCATTTTTATATACCTAATAATTTCTAAAAATATTTTTCAACATAGTTCACACTTAGATAAGGTAGAACAAGCAGGATATCGCTTACTTCGGTTTGCTTAATTCGGTGCATTTGTATTACCTTACCTGAAGAAGCGGATATAAAGGGTGCAGATAGAAGGAAAGAAGAAATTTGGAGAAGGATATGAAAGAAAATATGATTGAAGCAGACTTACCATGGTCTATGATGGCAATCAGAAGCACAACCCTCAGGTTGGTAGACTCGTGCACTTATCACTGATCCAACGGAGAACCCTAATGTTTGGGCTTACATAAGTAAGCAATTTATTTTTAATTAACCTAATGAAAAAGAGGAAAAATAAATAAAAACGTAGTTAAACATATTTGTTTTTAGTAAATATCTACTAAGATAGGCACTTACTATTTTAATAACGATATATTCAAATTAATAATACCGATACCGTAATAAAAAAAGTTTTAATATACCTTTATCGACATAATCAAATGCCAATACCAATACTGAAATCACAAACTTTTTACTGCCGGTACCGATATCGATACTGTTATTCGTTTGGCTGCCAACCTTGGATTATGCCAACACCACATATACATACGTGGTAGGGGTATTACGCGTTTGTGAAGATTTTTGTAACGCCCAAAATAAGGATCTGAAAACTCACCTTAAAGTAAACCTATTATCTTAGAATAAATAAGTAAATGCTTTTAAGCATATCCGTCCGCCCTTCTGTCTGGTTGGGCGTGCGTCTATGTAATTTTGTGAACACGCTACAGGTGGCTTAAAATATTAAGTTCAAATAAGTTAAGAAATTGTCAAACTGACAGTATCTGCCTAAAATTAAGATAAGAAATAACTCATTATCCAACAACTTCTAAGTAATACAGACAGTATGTAAAAGTAGTTGAAAAGTAAGAAGTTTTGTAATGCCTAATCACTTCCAAGTTTTTGCTGGGATACAGTAATTAAAAGGCGTTTCATTCTATCTCATAGATTGACGGTGCTTAACTGTTAGTCAAGTATTGCCAAAGAGACTGTAATACTTAAACCATAGTGTGTTTTGAAAATTTTAACTTCGTCCTAACAAAATAAAAAAAATTTCTTTTATCTTTCTGGATAATTGATATTTACCGCCAAAAAAACTACTACTCTTCAAAGAGCACTGATGATCAAACTTCGTAGCTGGTTTCGAAAAGGCATTCTACTCGGTATCGGTAGAAAATCTTGCTTTTAAGAACAATGTTTAACATTATTGAAGTTTATTAATTTCTTCTAAGTAAAGAGAAACTTAAAATTTAAACTAAAGCCAAAATAAGAGTTTTTTTTAAACGACATTTACCTAACCCCGTTTCAGAACTCATTATTCGGTACATGGAAAAAGAATACTGAAAGTTTTACTTAAAAAACTCATAATATAAATTAGGCTTCATTTAGTTTCATTATTAATTAAATTAAAATTTGTAGGTGAAAATTAGTTTTCCAACTAACCCTTAGGTTGGTAATAAATTGTTGAAACAACTTAAGCAAAATTAAGTAGTAAGGCATTTAAAAAAATAACATTTATTTGATAGTAATTGTGTGATCAAAAATTATGCTGGCTAAAGAGAAAATAATATTTATCTGCAACGTTTTCAAGTTGGCACAAAAAACTTTATTCGTTATAACCAGTGTATGTTGTAAACGCCCTTCGCTGTAAAATTGTTGATGAAATGAGGCGACGACAGGGGTGATGAAAACTCATTAAAACTTTTTACAGCCCATTTAAAAGCAATTTGTAAATTGTAGCAAAAAACAGAGATAAGAAAAATAAAAATAAATAACTTAACTAAGGACAAGTGCAGTTATAATAAATGTAAACTTAATTCCAAACATGAGTAAAAATGTAGGACAATATAATTAAAGGGAGAGCACAAATTTACTTATTTAATATATAAATAAGTAAAACTCTAAACTAATATTACTAAAACCGGAGTTTAAAACTGGTTCTGCATAGATTTCAACGATTATTAAGGTCACGCAAAAAATATTGATGATTGCAAATTGGAAAAAAAAATCTCAGGATTAAAAAATTTACATTTTTTTTTTATTTTTCTGAGTTTTGATTTAAATTTTGCTACACAAAAAAAATCCGTAGTAAAAAAACAATACAAACGTTTGGTTTTTCTAAATTTTTACTAGTTTTTTTCGCACTCTAAGCGACTGTAGTTAAAAACTGAACAAGGCGTTTGGCTTTTTGCTGAACCTCGGTTTATACTTTCAGATTGGGCAACAGTAAACGTGAGTTTAGCGCAATATTCTTTTGCATTTGTAGCATGATTTAACAGGCGTTAGTACCAAACAATGTACATAAGCCAAATAAAATTCAATTTCACATAAACAGCGTCCACTTGACTATCGCTGCGGTGAATACTGCACTAATATTGCACATCTATGGCGATCACCTGTCACTCCGTTATCATGCCGCCGACGGTTTTGGTTTGCGTTCAATGCGCACAATATATGTTGTGTTTGTATTGCACTGTTTTTGATCATGTGCGACTCTCTTCACACTTTACCGTGGGAAATTTGATTTTAATAAGTGGAAAATAGGAGCATGTCATATTGCACTCATTTGTCCTAAGTGGTATGCATACACGAACCAACGTACAAAGTGGGCCAAAAGAAGCCATTGGATTTTGCTTGACTCTCATTTTCTTCTAAATAAAAAACCTCGATTCTGTTTTTTTATTACGTTTATTTGAACCTTTGGTATTTTATTGGTCAAGTTGAAAAGATGATATCGGCCACATGGGCTTACATGGTCCTATAGCGCGCACCGTCCACTGTTGCCGTTTGACCAATGGCGTCCTCGAAAAAAAATGGCCCAATGACTCCTCTACCGTGAACAGCCTCGTGCATCACGCGTGGATTTTCGGTGCCCCAGAAGCGATAGTTTTGCTTGTTCACGTACCCACTGAGGAGGAAATGAGCCCCGTCGCTCACTATGATTTTGGTCGAAAAATCGTCCACTTCGGCCTCGAGATTAAGTATGGCAGCTAATGCACAGACTGGACTTTGTTCATGAACAGGTTCAGGTCTTTTATTAAAATTCGCCTAAGGGACGACTGGCTGATGGCTAATTGCGAGGCACGGCGTCTGGTCGATGTTTCTGGCGACATCTCGACATCCTCGCCAACAGCGGCTATATTCTCGGTAGAACGGGCCCTCCAGGGCCGGCCACTCCTGGTCCCAAACTCTTCAAGGTTGGTTGCCAAACGGCGCAGTGTGCGTGCAGTCGGTGCCGGACCCCCGGGAAATCGGTGACAGAATTCGCACTGCGCCAACACCCCAGACGAATTGTTGCTCAAAAAAATAGACACGACTATTCCGCGGTCTTGGGGTGTGTATTGCTCTAGCTCGCAAATGTCACAACAGATTTGAAATTGGCCGCCATTTGCAAATACAAGGGCATCTTCTAATAGGGTGATTTCTTCTTGTACATCCAAAAACGGAAGCACTAATGTATTTAAAAATGGATGCTTCCAGCTCGAATTTAGTTTCTATGTTATTATTAATATATTTGTTCCATTTTAAAAAAACTCATCAAAAACTGTGGTCTACTTGCTTTTAAAAATAAAGTAATATATCGCTGGCTCAATATTACAAGGTTGTAAGTAACATTTTTTCAGATTTTAAGTTAATAACGTATCAGGCTTGTATGTGAAAATGCGCGAATTGGGATTTGCAGAGTACCTCTAGCCTCCGCAAACAACAGTGTTTTAAAGTTATGTGTCAGAAAAAGTGCATTAGTGCAGCATCAATGTTGTATGAACCACAGAACCCTAAAGCGTATTATATCACGTAACCTTGGTTATAATGTCTTTGTGGTTATCTTTGTAAAAAAAAAAGTTAAAAACTCTCCTAATTTATACCGATCAAACGAGAATAACCTTATGAGTCGAAAAAACGATAACTATTCCTTCCGGATGGCTGGATGCCGATGTAAAATTTATAGTTCAAGTAAAAATGAACCTCCCTCCCCCGAAATTTTTAAAACTACATACTGTTTTATTTAAAGTTTCTTATATTTTATCAATCAAATGTATTGCATAATAAAACTTGCACTTTGTGTAATTCTACAAAAGCAGGATATATATTTACAAAAAGGATCGTATCTTTTAAAAATCCCTGATAATGTGTCTTGAGACTTAAAAGAATAAACAGAATTTAAAACTATTTTTAAAAAAGGAAAAAAATGTTTAATTTGTTATAAGAATTTTAGTTAAAAAGTCTAGATTTGAGAGAAAAAATCATTTTTAAGATGTCGAAATATACTATCGCATTTAGGGCTTCTCAAAGGACGTACTTTATTTGTTTAACATCACTCAACTTCTGCCTCAGAATATTACTACATTTACTAATTTAAAAATTTTAATTCCATAACTTGCTTATGTCGAAATTAGAAGCTAAAATGTTGCATTTAAATTCAAAATGAAAAATTTAAAAAGACCGCCAGAAAATATAAAAGATATTTTAGCAAGATGTGACAAAAAAATATTCATCATTATTGTTTCAATGCCGATCAGTAATGCTACGGCTGAAAGGTCATTTGCCACCCCTTGCCGCATTAAAACATTGCTGAGTTCAACCATGATTGAGGACAGCCTTAACGGCTTAGCAATGTTGCATAAACATAATAAAATTTAAATTTAAATTTTTAAAATTATTTTAAATTAATTTTTGTTGAGTTTTTGTTTTAATAAACCGCTAAAAAGTTAGCCCTTTAACTGTGTGCTTCATTTAGAATTTCTCTTCCCTCCCCATCTTCAGCTGTATCCGAGCCTGCATTTTGGTGAAAGTGTTAATAATTAAATTTAAAGTGATAAATTATTTACACTTAATTTTTAAGTAATACTTGGTAACTAGGTACGTGATTTTTTTTTCTAAGTACATTTTTAAACGGGGTTGTGAATTTCGGGACAACTTAAATAAAAATAACTGGTTATCAAGTCAAAAGGTAACTAGTGCTTTTTCATCTCCAATATTGCTTGCTAATTTACTAGGTAAGCAAAGGGTTTGCTGGGAATATTGATAAAGTACGTATAAAGTTATGCATTTATGTATATTGCAATATCAAATTAGTAATCTGCTTAATTCTTAAACACATAAGTTAAAATAGAAGAATTAAAAGGGTAAACTCCTTAAATCAATTCCATTATAACTCAATAAATTATCTTAATACTTTTAAAACAAATATGAATATAATTTCAAACTAACCCAACAAAAAGAAAACTTAACAAAAAACAAAAGAATGAAAACTTGTTCATGGAAGATTAAAGCTGATTTACTACCTGTGGGTTAAGTGAAATTTGAAACTATTTTCAATGAAAAGCGCACAGAAGGCAAATATTATTTAAATCAAATTTCTGCATATTCAAATTTGTACAATAAGAGCAAAAGAAAATTTGCAAACATCTACAACATACAGGTAAAGAAAACTTATTCTTTCATTCATGCCAAGTTCAGAAGATTTCATAAAGCTACGACTGTTTGCCATGGTGTGTGATTTTTAGTATGTTTGTATGTTCACATGTAGATCCTACTTAAAGTGTCTATGAATGTTGGTAAGAACGTATTATGTATGTATATTAAGCTGCATCATTTATTGTGGTTAAAAAATTTTTTGTAGCTTGCCTGAATACTCCTGGGATAAAACAGTCTCAAGAAAAGAACACAAAAAAAGGAATCAAATACGAGAAAAAAATTTATTCGGCCATGGCGAATTTTATGCGCCTACAGTCAGTGCATATTCAGTTTTTTTATTAGATTTATTGTTAACTAGCTTACCCGTCCCGGCGTTGCGCGGGAATAATATTAAAAGGTAAAGTTTGAAAGCAATTGCCTTACTTAAAAAAGTGCATATAAAACTCGGGGAAAATTACGGCATTCGATTCAACTCCAAATTTTGATCGTTTTGATGAGCTGCTTATACTTTTGGTATGTAAATTTTTACACGAAATACCCTTTAGTGTTGTTAATAAAACTTTTACATAAACATTAAACCCATAAACAATATTGTGTGAAATTATGCAAACAAAACCTAACAAAACAAATCTGGATTATTAAGTTTTAAATTACTATACAAATATTAATAGTTAAGTTTGTATCTTATAAAAAAAATGACGGGTCGTTAGGTACTTCATAAAACGCTATTTTACACTCTGTTTGGAGCTTTTCCATTTAGTGCAAAAATCTGTAAATTTTATCAACTTAGTACCCTAGTACCCCTAGGGGGGGGGGGGGGGGGGGGGGGGGGGGGGGGATTTCCAAGTGCAAGCCAGAAAATCCAGCAAACCAGAAACCTGGGATTATTTAATTGTTAAAGCAAAGGCTAGTTTGTTTGAAAACTGCCAGCGTTAAGAATTGGAAGGCAAACCTTTTGGATTACTTAGTATATGGAGCTTAAAAATATCTTCCCCTTAGAACTACCCTGTTGGTATTGTTGCTCCAATAATATTGCCATACACAGGGTGTCCGCCGGAAAGGTGGTTTATATGCACAAACCTTGCTGCTCAGATATCCCCACAAAAAGAAGTCTGGAGCAGTCGAATCAGGCCAATCATCATCACCATTTCTTGAAATAACTTATTGGGGAAAGAGATCTCGGAGAAGTTCCATTGTTATCCTAGCTGTATGCGATATCGCTTCCCATTACGCCGTTTTCCGTTTTAAAAAAGTAAGCTCCAATGATTCCTCCTGACCAAATTGCACACCAGACTTCCACTTCTAATGGATGCAAAAGTGACTGATGGATAATTTGAGGGGGTTCTATTACCCAGAACCGACTATTCTGGCTATCGACATATCCACTCAAATGAAAATATGCCTCGGCACTCATTATTATTTTTTCATGAAAAACGGGGTTGTCATGTTTTATTGATTAAAACACGTTGGGTAACTGAATATTTTTTCATAATAAATTTGCCATGTCTCTACTTCATGACTGAAAAATTCGGGCTGTCGAGATTAACGTTTACCAAAATGGCGGTAAAATAAATTAGTATACCTTGCCGGCGGACACCCTGTTTATATCTGTCGTTCTTAATTTATATTATAATTACATTTCAAGTGTTTTTCAAAGGGAGTTTAAAGTTCTCTTATATTGTTATACCCAAATTTTATTATGTTTTTGTAAAAAATTTTGGTACCTTACAAAAGCAAAGGTCTCAGACCTGCCTCTAATTATACCGATTGCCACATAATCACTTCCTGAGTCTATTAAAACATGTCAGTCCGTCAGTCCGGCTGGGAGTTAATGTATTCTTGTGAACAATGTAGAGACCGCATTTTTGCAGATATTTCAATGAAATTTGGAACAGATACGTATTTTGGCATGGCAAAAAAGCATGTTGTTTATGGTGATGATCAGTTAATTTTTTGACCTAGCTCCCATACAAAAGTCCTCCCGGATTTAGCGTTTTAGGCTATAACTGGCTCAAATATTGCTCTATCTTCAAATACTTTTGCACGTTTGTCCATCTTTGTGCCACTAATTATTGTACCGAAAAAAATAAAAATTATAGGTCAATTTTTGAGCTTCATAAATATCGCAGCAATAGAAGAACCAGTATGAAGACTGTAATTTTTGTGGGCGCGGCAACCCCTAGTTCTTGTCCTTTAGAATTTTAGAATTAGAGGCCTTTTATATGTGCGCCAAGTTTGAAAAAAAAATCGGTGCAATTAAAGTACCAGCAAAAAAAGTTTAATTTTTGTGGGCGTGGCACCGCCCACTTTTTTACCTCCAAAATTTTAACTTGGAAGCCGTTTATATGCGAACTAATTTGAAAAAAATCGGTTTGCAATAAGTGCCTTTCATATAATTTTTGTTTTAGGGGGCGTGGCCCCGCCTCCTTTTTTGCCTTAAAATTTTTTTCCGTTAGTGGCCTTATAAATGTGTACAAAATTTTGAAAAAATCGGTCCAACATATGCACCAGTATTAAAAGTTATTTTTTTACAGTAGAAGTACAGTTAGATTTGAAGTGCTGTGGGCGTGGAACCTCCCCTTTTTCCAAAAACGTATAGCCTATCGCACACCCAAGGCTTTAAGGTACTTACATTCCAAATTTCATGAAAATCGGTCTAGCCGTTTAGGCGTGATTGCGTGACAAACAAACAAACAAACAAACAAACTTACACCTTGATTTTATAATATATATAGGGATTACGCTGGCGAGAACAAAGGTCACTGATTTCTTTAGTATATTTTAAATAAATCTTTAATCATTTTTGGGACAGTGGTGGCTTTTCAGTGCTTGCACAAGTGTAGGTCACTTGAAAAAAGATTATTTTAAGGTTTATAAGTCTTGTTTCAAAGCAACGGCGAGATTATTTGCCTATAATCGTGCAGGTGAAAGCACCCGCAATAGGATCAGCTTTTAAAAACAAAAATAGATTTAGTAACTAAAAAAGCTTAACTTGCAGTTTAAGAAACATTCAGATGACTAAAACCATTAACATGATCGTGGCATACTAATCATAAGTAATTTAATTAATGTAACAAAGGGTTTACTTCGTATACTTTAAAATTATCTGCAGCCACACTTTTTTCTCAACATGTAAATTTTTATTTAAATATTTACGTCGCAAACAGAATGATTAAACTAATATTTACTCTAAGTTTCAGTTATACTAAAGACAAAGGCAGTAATGAACTTAAATATTTAAATAATTTTTTTTGTATATTTTATTGAACTGCTTACACGCCTTAGTTTTTATTAAGTATTTTTTATTTAACTTTTTTCAATTTTTGGCTGAGTTTACGATTACAAAAGATGGGTATACCGACACCATGAAATCCTTTGTTATTAAATTTTTTACAGTGTCTACAAAAAAATCACTTGCAACTCGTACTTGAAATGCTTATTGCTTTAAATTTCAAAAAAATTAATTTTATTAGCCTGAAAGTGTTATTAGTTTAAGAATGTGGATTATACCATAGCTTCCCTTACTCTGTCCGCTTTTAAAAATACCAACGCTATTTACCCGTTTATATTAAACATTTTATATCCCTTTAAGGCCAAAATTAATTTTTTTTTAGTTTATTAAATCAACAATTTCAATCTATTATTATTTATTACCAGTGCAACCAAAAACACGCTATTTTACAAAAGGGCTTAATGCGCATAAATTATGTGGTAAAATGCTTCAACAAATTAAAAATATATGCTCTAAAATAAGAATGGAAAGAAACTTAGACTGAGGAATCCGAAAACGCATAATTTAAACTTTAATTTCGTTAACGAAATAACCAATTAAAATTGCCAGAAAATTTCGGTACAAAAAAAATAAAAGGAAAACCAAAATGTTGTTAAATAATGCATAACTAAACAGCCTTAAAATTAGTCCTGAATCGATTTTTGTCAAATCAAAACAAATAAGTATTGGTTTCCCTTTAAAATAAATAAATAATAGCTATTAAACTAATTTTTTTATTTTTCCCAAATTTTTCAATATTTCGGCACTTCGTTGTGGGGCATCGTCATTTATTAAAGTTTCATATTCGTTATTATAGCCTTAAGATTAGCTTTCAGCTTTTTTTGTTAACAATTTTTAATAATAATATTTTTTAAACATGGACTTCAAAACCTGAAAGCTAATTTTAAAACTATACCTTCTTCCTAATGATGCCACACAACGGAGTGGCAAAATATTAAAAAATTTGTAAAAAAAAATAAATAAATAGACCAAAAGCTTGAAAATGTAAATCAAGCACAAAATGTAAAAACTATCTTTTAGCGGTTTATGAAAACAAACGCCCAACAAAAAATCATTGTAACAATAATGATGAATATTTTTCTCAAGTTTAGGTAAATATCCGGTTGGTAAGAACATGGGAAGATTACGTATAGAGAATTGTGGGTAGTTAAGTTTGTTTTCTACACAGAGTTAGATCTCAGCAGTCGTCAAAGATTTTTTTCCTTAACGACGGATAAAATATCGTGCTAGCTGTATTGGTGAATTAATTAGTCTTTTATATGAGTTATATTGTTAAGAGGAAGTATGTTGGTGTGTACTACTACACCAAGGAAAAAGTAGCACCACAAAATGTTTTAGAGATTTGTGTAATAAAAATTTAACGCAAATTAGACTAAAACTGGTATTAGTCTAATAATTATTTTAGCTTGATTCAATTTGTCATTCAGAGCTCAAACACCCCACAGGAAAAACAAAGGTGGCCGCAAATATAGTTAAGGTGAGCAGGGCTTTTTCCACAAAAACAAACGATGACTTTCTTTAAACTCAGTATGGAATATTGATAATATGCTATGGGAGGCAGCTAATATCGGCAAACCTGCCCTCCCTCCTGGAGCAAAACTACAATAGTTGACACTAAATAATGATTTTGAAAACCCACCGTAACTAAACATACACAAAACAACTCATAAATACACAAACCAACCCATTTCACACTCTATTACAACTCTTTTAGCAACAAAATATAATATATGCTGGATTTAATCCTGTTAACAATGTCTTGCAATTTCTTTTTTCTTTATATAACTTTTTCAGCCCACAGATTAATTGAGATTGATTTATCGAATTATTGCCCCTGTTTACTTTACAAAAACCATTTTTGAAATAGTAAAAATCCTAAATTTTAAAACCAAAAATACAGCCAGAGCAATACTAACCCAAAAAAAAAACTTTTGTTTATTACAAAACCTTAAAGTATATAAAATCTGAAGTATAATTTTCGTACACCCACAAAAGAAATTTAGTTACTTCCGAGAAGTAATTAGAACAAATATTTAAATCACCAATGCAATTTCAGTTTACTAGAGAAAACTTTAAAAATATATCTCTAAAAGTAGGCTTTTCCTTCTGTAAAGACATACAATATAAATTTTACCTACGGTTAGAATTTATAAAAAAAAAATTTTAAAAACTCCTAAGCAGTTTTTGAAATTTTTTTAATATTTTTACTACTCACTGTAACATACTACATACACACAGTTAATATGCTGCCAATGTACAAGACATTGTGCAGCCAAAATTCTAAAAGAAACAAATAAGAGAGCTACATTCGGCTATGCCGAATTCTATATAACCTTCACATTGGTCTTTTTGTTTACCCAGTCAGCGGATCTACATAGGTAAGTTGTTTTCGAACCGTAAATATTATAATTATTTCTGATGGGCTTAAAGTTTTCGAAGTAGAAAACTTACATTCAAATGTATTGACTTCCGCAAATAGATATTAAAAAAATTTTAACTAAATGGCAAACTGATATTTATGTATATACTCTTATCACTATGTAAAGGGAACAACAACAATCATACAAACACACACACACTACGTCTCTTAAAAAAACGTATGATACGATGTAGATCTATTGTCTTTGCAAGAGTGTTAGGAGTGATAGTAAACTATAACTTTCAAACTCCTTTCATAAAAACAGTCTTCACTCTATTTTGCGTTTGAATTATCAGACGTGTGCCGAAAAAAACAACGCATGTTCATACATACCTATGTAAGCCCAAACATACATACAAAAACCTAATGCGTATTTATGCACATCCATATGTATGCTTAACAGCGTTGTCAAATGGTTACTTTTGTGAAATTTTTTGTATGAATCTTGTTTTAAAACAATTTGAGGTAATCGCAGCAGTTTGCCTTTATCTATGTCCGGGGTGAACTGATCTCGCTGGTCATAAATGAGGATCTTCTCTGGAATATTTCTGATAGTTTGACACCAGTCCGTAGTGCTTAAATTGACTCCGAAATCTTTATTTCAATAGACGTACAGAGTGACAGACGGACAGACGGACAGACGGACATTGCTATATCGACTTCCCTATCTATAAGGTTTCAGAATACATATGCTTAATGGGGTCGCAAATGGATAATAAAGAAATTACAAACGGAATGACAAACTAATATATATCCTAATCACTATGTAAAGGGTATAAAAACAACAAAAAAAAGCTTAAGCTCGTGGGAAATTCTCAATCATATTAGGTTTAACTACATACAAGTTGATGTTGAATAAAGAAATAAATAATATCCTTTGTATTTAAAGGTATTCGATGTAATAAGATAAAACGCAAGAAAACACCTTAAGTAATATTTGTAATAAAAAAAAAGTTTTTTGAAATATTATTACTTTAAAAACTTCAAAAAACGTATTTTTGTCTGGATATGTATCCTTAGTATTCCAATTGTGTTTTAGTTAAGTATTTTCTTAAGATTTATCAAACCTTGTGCAAAATTAATGCAAGTAAAGTGGTATGTCTATATCTTTTTTTAAATGCAATTGTTTTTCAGTTTTTGTTTACTCTTATTACCTAAAGCTATAGGTTGTAATCAGTGATGCCAACTTTTTAAAAGCAAAAAGCACATCATACACAAAAAAGGCACCAAAACGCATAATTTTGCTTTCAGCAAAGCGTAAAAAAAACACTAAACTTATTATACACACACTACAAACGTGGAGGGAATATTATGCATTTGTGCAGATTTTTATATTCCTCTAAAGGAATAAACTAATAATTCTCAGTAAGTTTATTAAAGTTATTATATAAAGGCAGAATATATTCATGCGGTTTTTAAAGAATTTGTTTAACGTCTATTGATGATTTTGTGTAAGAACCCTGCGGGAAACGTGTGTCAATTGGTCGGCGTACTCGCCCTATTGCAGGTACAAAACATAAATTGAATAAAAGTTATTGGTCGTAATCGGTTAAACGGGCACACGTCAAGTAACTGGTTAAAAGGTGTTAAAGACTTTAGGGGAAAAATAGAAATGCTACACATTAACATACACACACACCCGCGTAAATATAAACAAAGTAGATTGAACAGGATCAAGGCGAATTCATACAAGGTAGACGCAGGCGAAAAAATTGTACCTAAAATGTCAAACACAAATATGGCATCATTGAAAAAACAACACAAATTATTTGTATATGGCATCTTTAAAAGAAAAAACCTAAATTGTTTGCAGAAAAAAAACGTGAATAAAATTAATTTTACAGTGTTTTTTTTGCACAAAGCACAAGAACGCATCATTTGGTTTTACTATTTGCCCTTTTTCCTCTAGAGGCTCTAGTTTTCGAGAAAATCGCACTTAAAGTTTTTTATATGAAAACCCTCAAAAAATCGACTTTTAGGTCAAAAATGGTAGTGGTCACAGGTATTTGCCCTTTTCCGCTAGAGGCTCTAGATTCCGAGAAAAACGCATTTAAAGTTTTTTAACATGCATACATGTATATGTGAATACGTGCATATGTGCATACGTGCAAACGTGTATATGTGAACACGTGCATGTGTGCATACGTTATTATGTGAATACTTGCATACGTGTATATGTGAATACGTGCATTTGTGCATACGTTTTGTATGTGAATACGTGCAAACGTGCATACGTGTATATGTGAATACGTGCATACGTGTATATGTGAATACGTGCATACGTGTATATGTGAATACGTGCATACGTGTATATGTGAATACGTGCATACGTGTATATGTGAATACGTGCATGTGTGCATACGTTATTATGTGAATACGTGCATACGTGCAAACGTGCATACGTGTATATGTGGAGACGTGCATGTGTGCAAACGTGCATACGTGTATATGTGAATACGTGCATACGTGTATATGTGAACACGTGCATGTGTGCATACGTTATTATGTGAATACGTGCATACGTGCAAGCGTGCATACGTGTATATGTGAATACGTGCATACGTGTATATGTGAATACATGCATACGTGCATACGTGTACATGTGAATACGTGCTACGTGTATATTTGAATACGTGCATGTGTGCATACGTTATTATGTGAATACGTGCATACGTGTATATGTGAATACGTGCATACGTGTATAGGTGAATACGTGCATACGTGTATATGTGAATACGTGCATACGTGTATATTTGAATACGTGCATGTGTGCATACGGTATTATGTGAATACGTGCATACGTGCATACGTGTATATGTGAATACGTGCATATGTACAAACGTGCATACGTGTATATGTGAATACGTGCATACGTGTATATGTGAATACGTGCATGTGTGCATACGTTATTATGTGAATACGTGCATACGTGTATATGTGAATACGTGCATACGTGTATAGGTGAATACGTGCATACGTGTATATGTGAATACGTGCATGTGTGCATACGTTATTATGTGAATACGTGCATACGTGTATACGTGAATTCGTGCATACGTGTATATTTGAATACGTGCATGTGTGCATACGTTATTATGTGAATACGTGCATACGTGCATACGTGTATATGTGAATACGTGCATATGTACAAACGTGCATACGTGTATATGTGAATACGTGCATACGTGTATATGTGAATACGTGCATGTGTGCATACGTTATTATGTGAATACGTGCATACGTGTATATGTGAATACGTGCATACGTGTATAGGTGAATACGTGCATACGTGTATATGTGAATACGTGCATATGTACAAACGTGCATACGTGTATACGTGAATTCGTGCATACGTGTATATGTGAATACGTGCATATGTACAAACGTGCATACGTGTATATGTGAATACGTGCATACGTGTATATGTGAATACGTGCATACGTGTATATGTGAATACGTGCATACGTGTATATGTGAATACGTGCATGTGTGCATACGTTATTATGTGAATACGTGCATACGTGTATATGTGAATACGTGCATACGTGTATAGGTGAATACGTGCATACGTGTATATGTGAATACGTGCATATGTACAAACGTGCATACGTGTATATGTGAATACGTGCATATGTACAAACGTGCATACGTGTATATGTGAATACGTGCATACGTGTATATGTGAATACGTGCATACGTGTATATGTGAATACGTGCATACGTGTATATTTGAATACGTGCATGTGTGCATACGTTATTATGTGAATACGTGCAAATGTGCATATATGCATATGTGCATACGTGTATCGGTGCATACGTGTATTTTTTCATACATCCATACGTGCATACGTGTATATGTGAATACGTGCATATGTGCATACGTGCATATGTGCATACTTGTACTATGTATTGTTCATACATGCATACGTGCATTAGTGCATACGTGCATATGTTCATACGTGAGTTTATGCATATGTGCATACGTGCATTGGTGCATACGTGTATATGTGCATACATGCACACGTTCATATGTGCATACGTGCATGTGCAAACGTGCATATGTGCATACGTGCTTATGTGCATACGGGCATACCTGCATGTGCATACGTGCATACGGGCATATGTGCATATGTGCATACGTGCATGTGCATACGTGCATACGTGTATTTGTTCATACATGCATACGTGCATACATGTATATGTAAATACGTGCATACGTGTATCGGTGCATACGTGTATTTGTTCATACATGCATACGTGCATTAGTGCATACGTGCATATGTGCATACGTGCATATGTGCATACGTGCATATGTGCATACGGGCATATGTGCATACGTGCATGTGCATACGGGCATATGTGCATAGGTGCATGTGCATACGGGCATATGTGCATACGTGCATGTGCATACGTGCATACGTGTATATGTGCATATGTGCCTTACATCGTCTTTTAAAATTTTTGCAGGTTGAGATGTTTCTGCTGATTTCGGACTTATTTAAGAACTGTTACGTACCTGTCCGTTCCTACCTGGATCTAAGGAGCACACGTAGAAATTGGGCCTGGAGCGCCTTTAGTAGCTGTAGGTGCGACAGCACAACATGATAGAGAAGACCGCGATGAAGATGGCACCTCGGTATTTTTTTTTTAATTTTTAAACAGAGATTGGGCTAAATATGTCCCTTGTTTAGTACATTTGTTCAAATTCGGCACACTTGCACCTTAATTATTTGTATTTCTTTTTGGTTTTGCACTTAAATAATTTTTATTATATTCAGCGTCTCTAATGTTTTCATTGCTAACGCTTGTTGAGCTTAGCACAATGTAAGCATTTTGGCTTTTATTTATTGGACTATAATATCAAAGTTCTATGTTTCTCTAAAACCTGTTTTTGGTAAAAGTTTTCAGTATCAAAGGTGTATTTTAAAAGCATGAGACTGAATTTTATTTAAGTCAATATAAATTTATCTTAATTATATACTTTATATAGCTTACTCATCCCTAACAAACAGTTTAACTAAAAACTGTTTCCAAGTTTTATTTTCAAATAAAATTCAAAATCTAAAACCAAAATTTAAAATGTGTTTTTCCACATTCAACCTTGTAATATTGAGCAAGCGATGTGTCTTTCCCAACATATTAACATATGTTTTATTTGGACATTAATGTATTTTTTTTTTAACTGAATAAAACAATTCTGTATATTTTGGTATGATGAAAAAAATAGGAAAGTTTTTCGTTATATAATACATACATAAGTACATGCCTTAATAGCAGAAGAGTTTATTTTTATAATTGCAAAAAAGTAATTAAATGTTCGTTCTTTTGTAAAATTTAAATTTTTTTTTGGAAAATTAATGCAGGTTTCGTAAATTTTTCGAAAGATTATCGTTAGCTTAGAAGACAACGAACACCTGATTTAAAAAGTTTAAACGAAACTTTCCTATGTATGTATATATGTAAGAATGAGACTTGATCTGGAAGAATATGACTTTACTGTATCTTATCTTAGGGGGAAAGATAATTATGTTGCCGATGCTCTATCGCGCATAACGATTAATGACTTAAAAGAGATTAATAAAAAGGTCACATCCGTTTTAAGAGTCACGACAAGATCGATGACGAATGAAAGGAAAAGTAGTAATCCAGTAGATAAACAGCAGAATAAAAATAACGAGCCCAAGGTATTTGTACCTTTAAATAATGTAGACGTCAGAAAATATTATAAATTAAAGATTTTACCCAATAAATGCTACATCAAGAAGGGAAAATCTATTTGTGCACAAATAAGAATAGATGATTTGTTTATTAAAGGGAAAGTTGATTTAGGACAATTTTTCCCTAGGCTTGAACAAAAAGCCTGTAAGCTAAATATAGATAAAATGCAAGTGGCACCTACTGAGAAAATTTTCGAATTTGTCTCGATAAATGATTTTGAACAAATGGGCAATAAGATATTAGATAAAATTAAGATAGCGCTATTAAATAAGGTGACCCAAATTAATAACGAGAATGCCAAGGCAATTCTTGAGATAATGCTGAAATACCATGATGATCCAATCGAAGGAGGACATTGTGGAATATATAGAACTACTGAGAAGATCAGAAGATACTACTACTGGAAAAATATGACAAAAGATATAGCAAGGTATGTCAAAACATGTCATAAATGCCAATTAGCCAAAACGGAAAAGCGTATTAAAAGTCCAATGACAATAACTGAAACACCGAATAAGGCTTTTGATACGGTGTACGTAGATACAATTGGACCATTTTCAGAATCAATTTATGGTAATGAATATGCAGTCACATTAATATGTGATTTGACCAAATATTTAGTAACAATACCAATACAGAACAAAGCTGCCAAAACGATCGCCAAGGCGATATTTGAAAATTTTGTGCTTATATACGGTCCGATGAAGACGTTCATTTCGGATATGGGCACGGAATACAAAAACTCAATAATGACAGAACTTTGCAACCTATTGAAAATAGAAAAACTGACTTCGACAGCTCATCATCACCAGACATTAGGTACAGTAGAAAGAAGTCACCGAACTTTTAATGAATACGTACGAAATTACATATCAGTAGACAAAAATGACTGGGACGAATGGCTGAAGTATTTCACATACTGTTTTAACACGACACCATCAACAGTACATAACTACTATCCATACGAATTGGTTTTTGGGAAAATTCCCAACAATTTTAAACAGTTTAATGAAGTAGATAGAGTTGCACCACTTTATAATGTAGATAATTATGCTAAGGAAACTAAATTTAGACTAGAAGTAGCAATAAATAGACCTAAAAAACTTTTAAATGAAAACAAAATAAAACAAAAAATTAATTATGATAAGACAGTATTAGATTATAAATTTAAAATAGGAGATTTAGTCTTGCTTAGAAATGATACAGGACATAAGCTAGAAACAGCATATAAGGGCCCATTTCAAATTAAGATAATAGATTTAAGAAGTAATGTAACAATAGTTGATAAGAAAACCAATAAAGAACAAATAGTACATAAAAATAGGCTTAAGTTGTACAACAGTAAATAATATAAAATTATATGCGCGCGCACACAGAAAATAATATAACAAATAAATTTATAATTATACAACATATATATTATAAGTATTACTAATTTTTATTTTTTTTAGTATGTAATTATGAAATAAATACAAAATTGTAAAATGCAATATGTGTGCTTGATTAACCGAATCATTTATAAAAGAATGTCCATAAAACAAAAAGTTATATGAACATTCTTGTGAAAAGGGGAGGTGTAGCATGAGATGACTTCGACAATGCCAACACAATGTGCAGTTCCATTTATTTGTAAACAAAAGAATATTAAATATCAATATCGTTGATCGTCACTAGACAACACATTGCATGGTAAGCATAATATGCACACCACAAGCTGTTGTAGAGTTTGCAAAATATTTACAAAGTACTGTATGTTGTTGTTATTCTGGCACACTTATGTTTATGCCGACTCAAGTACGGAAGTTGCATTGAATGAATATAGATCAATAACAACCAAATTGTTTTTAACTAATTAACACACACACACACTAGTATTAAGAAATGTTGTAACATAGATTTAAGTGGGTGATTCGATAATTGTCGAATTAGCTAAAAACTATTATAAAAAGAACGTAAAATATAGAAGAAAACACAGACTACTTTCGCAGATCAAGAGCTTCACTAGTTGCTCTGAAAGTATTCACAAATAAAGAATTTAAATTGAATAAACAATAAAGACCATTCGTTTTTTAATTTACATTTCGTTACAATGTGTGAATGTGCCCATAATTATTAAATCTTTTTCTTTTACTTTATTTTATAGTTGTGGGGAAACACGTTTTTCACAAGCCTCCTCGTACAATCGCATGTTGATCCACAGAGCATGGATCAATATGTTGACACTGAGATTCAACAATGTGTTAATGTTGCACCAAGTAAAAATACTCGCATACCAGAGGTAAATATTCCATAAATGTACAGTTACATTCCTTGCAACGTATATTGCAACAATTTCGTATTTTTTAAAATTTGATTTCATAATTGTACAATATCTATTAACGAATAATGCCCGTTTCAATCCAATTGTGAAGTGAGTCGGTTCTTGTCAAAATCACGGCGTGTATGGCTTTGTCAAGTGATTAGTTTGACAGTTGTTGTGCTTATGTGAATAAGCGCTAATGTGCATACGTGCTTATGTGCATAAGTGCATATGTGCATACGTGTATATGTGCATATATGTATACGTGCATAAGTGCATATGTGCATAAGTGCTTATGTGCATACGTTCTTATGGGCATAAGTGCTTATGTGCATACGTGCATATGTGCAAACATGCTTATGGGCATACGGGCATTTGTGCTTATGTGCATACGTGCTTATGTGCATAAGTGCATAAGTACATACGTGCATAAGTGCATACGTGAATACGTGCTTATGTGCATATGTGCTTATGTGCATAAGTGCAGATGTGCATACGTGCATAAGTGAATAAGTGCATATGTGCATAAGTGCATATGTGCATAAGTGCATATGTGCATACGTGCATAAGTGCATAAGTACATATGTGCATACGTGCATAAGTGCATATGTGCATACGTGCTTATGTGCATAAGTGCTTATGTGCATACGTGCATATGTGCATACGTGCATACGTGCTTATGTGCATAAGTGCGTATGTGCATACGTGCATATGTGCATACGTGCTTATTTGCATAAGTGCATATGTGCATAGTGCTTTTGTGCATACGTGCTTATGTGCATATGTGCATACGTGCATACGTGCATAAGTGCATATGTGCATGGATACGTGCTTATGTGCATAAGTGCTTATGTGCATACGTGCTTATGTGCATATATGCATACGTGCATAAGTGCATATGTGCATGCTTATGTGCATAGGTGCATATGTGCATGCATGCATACGTGCTTATGTGCATACGTGCATATGTGCGCACTGAACCTGTGCGTGCGGACATGAAACTGTGCGCGTGCACTGAAGAGGTGCGTGCGCACTGAAACTGTGCGCACTGAACCTGTGCGCGCGCACTGAAACTGTGCGTGCGCACTGAAGATGTGCGTGCGCACTGAAACTGTGCGTGCGCACTGAAACTGTGCGTGCGCACTGAAGATGTGCGTGCGCACTGAAACTGTGCGTGCGCACTGAAGATGTGCGTGCGCACTGAAACTGTGCGTGCGCACTGAAACTGTGCGTGCGCACTGAACCTGTGCGTGCGCACTGAACCTGTGCGCGTTTTTCTCGGAATCTAGAGCCTCTAGAGGAAAAAGGGGCACAATCTGTGATCACTACCATTTTTGACCAAAAAGTCGATTTTTTGGGGATTTTAATATAAAAAACTTTAAATGCGTTTTTCTCGGAATCTAGAGCCTCTAGAGGAAAAAGGGCCAAAATCTGTGATCACTACCATCTTTGACCTAAAAGTCGATTTTTTGAGGGTTTTCATATAAAAACTTTAAATGCGTTTTTTTCGGAATCTAGAGCACCTAGAGGAAAAAGGGCCAAAATCTGTGATCACTACCATTTTTGACCAAAAAGTCGATTTTTTGGGGATTTTAATATAAAAAACTTTAAATGCGTTTTTCTCGGAATCTAGAGCCTCTAGAGGAAAAAGGGGCACAATCTGTGATCACTACCATTTTTGACCAAAAAGTAGATTTTTTGAGGATTTTCATAAAACTTTAAATGCGTTTTTCTCGGAATCTAGAGCCTCTAGAGGAAAAAGGGCCAAAATCTGTGATCACTACCATTTTTGACCAAAAAGTCGACTTATTGAGGATTTTCATATAAAAAACTTTAAATGCGTTTTTCTCGGAATCTAGAGCCTCTAGAGGAAAAAGGGCCAAAATCTGTGATCACTACCATTTTTGACCAAAAAGTCGACTTTTTGAGGATTTTCATATAAAAAACTTTAAATGCGTTTTTCTCGGAATCTAGAGCCTCTAGAGGAAAAAGGGCCAAAATCTGTGATCACTACCATTTTTGACCAAAAAGTCGATTTTTTGAGGATTTTCATATAAAAAACTTTAAATGCGTTTTTCTCGGAATCTTAAGCCTCTAGGGCAAAAAGGGTCAAAATCTGTGATCACTACCATTTTTGACCAAAAAGTCGACTTTTTGAGGATTTTCATATAAAAAACTTTAAATGCGTTTTTCTCGGAATCTAGAGCCTCTAGCGGAAAAAGGGCCAAAATCTGTGATCACTACCATTTTTGACCAAAAAGTCGATTTTTTGGGGATTTTCATATAAAAAACTTTAAATGCGTTTTTCTCGGAATCTAGAGCCTCTAAGGGAAAAAGGGCCAAAATCTGTGATCAATACCATTTTTGACCAAAAAGTCGACTTTTTGAGGATTTTCATATAAAAAACTTTAAATGCGTTTTTCTCGGAATCTAGAGACTCTAGAGGAAAAAGGGCCAAAATCTGTGATCAATACCATTTTTGACCAAAAATTCGACTTTTTGAGGATTTTCATATAAAAAACTTTAAATGCGTTTTTCTCGGAATCTAGAGCCTTTAGAGGAAAAAGGGCCACAATCTGTGACCACTACCATTTTTGACCAAAAAGTCAATTTTTGGGGGATTTTAATATAAAAAACTTTATATGCGTTTTTCTCGGAATCTAGAGCCTCTAGCGGAAAAAGGGCCAAAATCTGTGATCACTACCATATTTGACCAAAAAGTCGACTTTTTGAGGATTTTCGGAATCTAGAGCCTTTAGAGGAAAAAGGGGCACAATCTGTGATCACTGCCATTTTTGACCAAAAAGTTGAGGATTTTCATATAAAAAACTTTAAATGCGTTTTTCTCGAAATCTAGAGCCTCTAGGGGAAAAAGGGCCAAAATATGTGATCACTACCATTTTTGACCAAAAAATCGATTTTTTGAGGATTTTCATATAAAAAACTTTAAATGCGTTTTTCTCGGAATCTAGAGCCTCTAGAGGAAAAAGGGGCACAATCTGTGATCACAACCATTTTTGACCAAAAAGTAGATTTTTTGGGGATTTTAATATAAAAAACTTTAAATGCGTTTTTCTCGGAATCTAGAGCCTCTAGAGGAAAAAGGGCCAAAATCTGTGATCACTACCATTTTTGACCAAAAAGTCGACTTTTTGAGGATTTTCATATAAAAAACTTTAAATGCGTTTTTCTCGGAATCTTAAGCCTCTAGGGCAAAAAGGGTCAAAATCTGTGATCACTACCATTTTTGACCAAAAAATCGATTTTTTGAGGATTTTCATATAAAAAACTTTAAATGCGTTTTTCTCGAAATCTAGAGCCTCTAGGGGAAAAAGGGCCAAAATATGTGATCACTACCATTTTTGACCAAAAAATCGATTTTTTGAGGATTTTCATATAAAAAACTTTAAATGCGTTTTTCTCGGAATCTAGAGCCTCTAGAGGAAAAAGGGCCAAAATCTGTGATCACTACCATTTTTGACCAAAAAGTCGACTTTTTGAGGATTTTCATATAAAAAACTTTAAATGCGTTTTTCTCGGAATCTTAAGCCTCTAGGGCAAAAAGGGTCAAAATCTGTGATCACTACCATTTTTGACCAAAAAGTCGACTTTTTGAGGATTTTCATATAAAAAACTTTAAATGCGTTTTTCTCGGAATCTAGAGCCTCTAGCGGAAAAAGGGCCACAATCTGTGACCACTACCATTTTTGACCAAAAAGTCGATTTTTTGGGGATTTTCATATAAAAAACTTTAAATGCGTTTTTCTCGGAATCTAGAGCCTCTAAGGGAAAAAGGGCCAAAATCTGTGATCAATACCATTTTTGACCAAAAAGTCGACTTTTTGAGGATTTTCATATAAAAAACTTTAAATGCGTTTTTCTCGGAATCTAGAGCCTCTAAGGGAAAAAGGGCCAAAATCTGTGATCAATACCATTTTTGACCAAAAAGTCGACTTTTTGAGGATTTTCATATAAAAAACTTTAAATGCGTTTTTCTCGGAATCTAGAGCCTCTAGAGGAAAAAGGGCCAAAATCTGTGATCACTACCATTTTTGACCATAAAGTCGACTTTTTGAGGATTTTCATATAAAAAACTTTAAATGCGTTTTTCTCGAAATCTAGAGCCTCTAGGGGAAAAAGGGCCAAAATATGTGATCACTACCATTTTTGACCAAAAAATCGATTTTTTGAGGATTTTCATATAAAAAACTTTAAATGCGTTTTTCTCGGAATCTAGAGCCTCTAGAGGAAAAAGGGCCAAAATCTGTGATCACTACCATTTTTGACCAAAAAGTCGACTTTTTGAGGATTTTCATATAAAAAACTTTAAATGCGTTTTTCTCGGAATCTTAAGCCTCTAGGGCAAAAAGGGTCAAAATCTGTGATCACTACCATTTTTGACCAAAAAGTCGACTTTTTGAGGATTTTCATATAAAAAACTTTAAATGCGTTTTTCTCGGAATCTAGAGCCTCTAGCGGAAAAAGGGCCACAATCTGTGACCACTACCATTTTTGACCAAAAAGTCGATTTTTTGGGGATTTTCATATAAAAAACTTTAAATGCGTTTTTCTCGGAATCTAGAGCCTCTAAGGGAAAAAGGGCCAAAATCTGTGATCAATACCATTTTTGACCAAAAAGTCGACTTTTTGAGGATTTTCATATAAAAAACTTTAAATGCGTTTTTCTCGGAATCTAGAGCCTCTAAGGGAAAAAGGGCCAAAATCTGTGATCAATACCATTTTTGACCAAAAAGTCGACTTTTTGAGGATTTTCATATAAAAAACTTTATATGCGTTTTTCTCGGAATCTAGAGCCTCTAGCGGAAAAAGGGCCAAAATCTGTGATCACTACCATATTTGACCAAAAAGTCGACTTTTTGAGGATTTTCGGAATCTAGAGCCTTTAGAGGAAAAAGGGGCACAATCTGTGATCACTGCCATTTTTGACCAAAAAGTTGAGGATTTTCATATAAAAAACTTTAAATGCGTTTTTCTCGAAATCTAGAGCCTCTAGGGGAAAAAGGGCCAAAATATGTGATCACTACCATTTTTGACCAAAAAATCGATTTTTTGAGGATTTTCATATAAAAAACTTTAAATGCGTTTTTCTCGGAATCTAGAGCCTCTAGAGGAAAAAGGGGCACAATCTGTGATCACAACCATTTTTGACCAAAAAGTAGATTTTTTGAGGATTTTAATATAAAAAACTTTAAATGCGTTTTTCTAGGAATCTATAGCCTTTAGAGGAAAAAGGGGCACAATCTGTGATCACTGCCATTTTTGACCAAAAAGTTGAGGATTTTCATATAAAAAACTTTAAATGCGTTTTTCTCGGAATCTAGAGCCTCTAGCGAAAAAAGGGCCAAAATCTGTGATCACTACCATTTTTGACCTAAAAGTCGATTTTTTGAGGGTTTTCATATAAAAAACTTTAAATGCGTTTTTTTCGGAATCTAGAGCCTCTAGAGGAAAAAGGGCCAAAATCTGTGATCACTACCATTTTTGACCAAAAAGTCGATTTTTTGGGGATTTTAATGTAAAAAACTTTAAATGCGTTTTTCTCGGAATCTAGAGCCTCTAGAGGAAAAAGGGGCACAATCTGTGATCACTACCATTTTTGACCAAAAAGTCGATTTTTTGGGGATTTTAATATAAAAAACTTTAAATGCGTTTTTCTCGGAATCTAGAGCCTCTAGAGGAAAAAGGGCCAAAATCTGTGATCACTACCATTTTTGACCTAAAAGTCGATTTTTTGAGGGTTTTCATATAAAAACTTTAAATGCGTTTTTTTCGGAATCTAGAGCACCTAGAGGAAAAAGGGCCAAAATCTGTGATCACTACCATTTTTGACCAAAAAGTCGATTTTTTGGGGATTTTAATATAAAAAACTTTAAATGCGTTTTTCTCGGAATCTAGAGCCTCTAGAGGAAAAAGGGGCACAATCTGTGATCACTACCATTTTTGACCAAAAAGTAGATTTTTTGAGGATTTTCATAAAACTTTAAATGCGTTTTTCTCGGAATCTAGAGCCTCTAGAGGAAAAAGGGGCACAATCTGTGATCACTACCATTTTTGACCAAAAAGTAGATTTTTTGAGGATTTTCATAAAACTTTAAATGCGTTTTTCTCGGAATCTAGAGCCTCTAGAGGAAAAAGGGGCACAATCTGTGATCACTACCATTTTTGACCTAAAACTCGATTTTATGAGGATTTTCATATAAAAAACTTTAAATGCGTTTTTTTCGGAATCTAGTGTAGTGTACCTCAAAGTTGCCACCGCATACCCTTAAACAACTCTGATATTTATACACACCAACCAAATCAGAGTAGGGTATTGTGCACTATCAAATGACAGCAGAACTGACTAACGACAAATATAAGAATCAATCAGAATGTAAGTGAATGTAACAAATTGAGTGGAAATGCAAATTGAGTGCATTCCACTATTGAAATATTCTGATTGGTCATGACAATAGTAAAGGGTGTTAGTCATTGACAAATATTGATATCCTCATAATGCCGACAGAGATAAACAGAACTTTGTCGATGATTAGAATAAGTAAGAACGGCTAGAGTAAAATCTCAGCCATAGTATATAAGTCCAATACAAATCTAAATAAAGTTAGACTTGAAATTACAATACAATATTGGCAACAACCTGCCTTGTGTTTAACTGAAAGACTCTCAAAAAAATTCGGCAGTTCTTTTGAACGCCTTAATTACCAACTGAAACCCTGACAGCTATTTAAAATAACCAAGGGCTATAGGGACACACATTACATTACACACATTACACTAGAGCCTCGAGAGGAAAAAGGGCCAAGATCTGTGATCACTACCATTTATGCACATAAGCACGTATGCCTTATGCACTTATGCACTTACGCGCATAAGCACGTATGCACTTTGCACTTATGCACGTATGTACTTAAGTACTTATGAACATAAGCACGTATGCATGCATGCACATATGCACTTATGCACATAAGCACGTATGCACATAAGCACGTATGCACTTATGCACGTATGCATTTATGCACTTAAGCACTTATGCACATAAGCACTTATGCACGTATGCATTTATGCACTTAAGCACTTATTCACATAAGCACGTATGCACGTATGCACATAAGCACGTATGCATGCATGCACATATGCACTTATGCAGTTGTGCACATAAGAACGTAGCACATAAGCACGCGTGCATATGCACATATGCACAGTTTCAGTGCACGCGCAGAGTGTCAGTGCGCGGGCACATCTTCAGTGCACGTATGCATGCATGCACATATGCACGTATGCATGCATGCACATATGCACTTATGCACTTATGCATATAAGCACGTATGCACATAAGCACGTATGCATGCATGCACATATTCACTTATGCACGTATGCACTTACGCACATATGCACTTATGCACGTGCGCGCGCACAGGTTCAGTGCGCACGTACAGGTTCAGTGCGCACGCACAGGTTCAGTGCGCACGCACAGTTTCAGTGCGCACGCACAGTTTCAGTGCGCGCGCACATCTTCAGTGCGCACGCACAGGTTCAGTGCGCACGCACAGTTTCAGTGCGCACGCACATCTTCAGTGCGCACGCACAGTTTCAGTGCGCGCGCACAGGTTCAGTGCGCACGCACATCTTCAGTGCGCGCGCACAGTTTCAGTGCGCACGCACAGTTTCAGTGCGCACGCACATCTTCAGTGCGCACGCACAGTTTCAGTGCGCACGCACAGTTTCAGTGCGCGCGCACAGGTTCAGTGCGCACGCACATCTTCAGTGCGCACGCACAGTTTCAGTGCGCGCGCACAGGTTCAGTGCGCGCGCACAGGTTCAGTGCGCACGCACAGTTTCAGTGCGCGCGCACAGGTTCAGTGCGCACGCACAGTTTCAGTGCGCGCGCACATCTTCAGTGCGCACGCACAGGTTCAGTGCGCACGCACAGTTTCAGTGCGCACGCACAGTTTCAGTGCGCACGCACAGTTTCAGTGCGCACGCACAGGTTCAGTGCGCGCGCACAGGTTCAGTGCGCACGCACAGTTTCAGTGCGCACGCACATCTTCAGTGCGCACGCACAGTTTCAGTGCGCACGCACATCTTCAGTGCGCACGCACAGTTTCAGTGCGCGCGCACAGGTTCAGTGCGCGCGCACAGGTTCAGTGCGCACGCACAGTTTCAGTGCGCACGCACATCTTCAGTGCGCACGCACAGGTTCAGTGCGCACGCACAGTTTCAGTGCGCACGCACATCTTCAGTGCGCACGCACAGTTTCAGTGCGCGCGCACAGGTTCAGTGCGCACGCACATCTTCAGTGCGCACGCACAGTTTCAGTGCGCGCGCACAGGTTCAGTGCGCACGCACAGTTTCAGTGCGCGCGCACAGGTTCAGTGCGCACGCACATCTTCAGTGCGCACGCACAGTTTCAGTGCGCGCGCACAGGTTTAGTGCGCGCGCACAGGTTCAGTGCGCACGCACAGTTTCAGTGCGCACGCACAGTTTCAGTGCGCACGCACATCTTCAGTGCGCACGCACAGTTTCAGTGCGCACGCACATCTTCAGTGCGCGCGCACAGGTTCAGTGCGCACGCACATCTTCAGTGCGCACGCACAGTTTCAGTGCGCGCGCACAGGTTCAGTGCGCACGCACAGTTTCAGTGTGCGTGCGCACTGAAGATGTGCGTGCGCACTGAACCTGTGCGCGCGCACTGAAACTGTGCGTGCGCACTGAAGATGTGCGTGCGCACTGAAACTGTGCGTGCGCACTGAAACTGTGCGTGCGCACTGAAGATGTGCGCGCGCACTGAAACTGTGCGTGCGCACTGAACCTGTGCGTGCGCACTGAAACTGTGCGTGCGCACTGAAACTGTGCGTGCGCACTGAAACTGTGCGTGCGCACTGAACCTGTGCGTGCGCACTGAAGATGTGCGCGCGCACTGAAACTGTGCGTGCGCACTGAACCTGTGCGCGCGCACTGAACCTGTGCGCGCGCACTGAAACTGTGCGTGCGCACTGAAGATGTGCGTGCGCACTGAAACTGTGCGTGCGCACTGAAGATGTGCGTGCGCACTGAAGATGTGCGCGCGCACTGAAACTGTGCGTGCGCACTGAACCTGTGCGCGCGCACTGAACCTGTGCGCGCGCACTGAAACTGTGCGTGCGCACTGAAGATGTGCGTGCGCACTGAAACTGTGCGTGCGCACTGAAGATGTGCGTGCGCACTGAAACTGTGCGTGCGCACTGAAACTGTGCGTGCGCACTGAACCTGTGCGCGCGCACTAAACCTGTGCGCGCGCACTGAAACTGTGCGTGCGCACTGAAGATGTGCGTGCGCACTGAACCTGTGCGCGCGCACTGAAACTGTGCGTGCGCACTGAACCTGTGCGCGCGCACTGAAACTGTGCGTGCGCACTGAAGATGTGCGTGCGCACTGAACCTGTGCGCGCGCACTGAAACTGTGCGTGCGCACTGAAGATGTGCGTGCGCACTGAAACTGTGCGTGCGCACTGAACCTGTGCGTGCGCACTGAAGATGTGCGTGCGCACTGAAACTGTGCGTGCGCACTGAACCTGTGCGCGCGCACTGAACCTGTGCGCGCGCACTGAAACTGTGCGTGCGCACTGAAGATGTGCGTGCGCACTGAAACTGTGCGTGCGCACTGAAGATGTGCGTGCGCACTGAACCTGTGCGCGCGCACTGAAACTGTGCGTGCGCACTGAACCTGTGCGCGCGCACTGAACCTGTGCGTGCGCACTGAAACTGTGCGTGCGCACTGAAACTGTGCGTGCGCACTGAACCTGTGCGTGCGCACTGAAGATGTGCGCGCGCACTGAAACTGTGCGTGCGCACTGAACCTGTGCGCGCGCACTGAAACTGTGCGTGCGCACTGAACCTGTGCGCGCGCACTGAACCTGTGCGCGCGCACTGAAAATGTGCGTGCGCACTGAAGATGTGCGTGCGCACTGAACCTGTGCGCGCGCACTGAAACTGTGCGTGCGCACTGAACCTGTGCGCGCGCACTGAAACTGTGCGTGCGCACTGAAGATGTGCGTGCGCACTGAAACTGTGCGTGCGCACTGAAACTGTGCGCGCGCACTGAAGATGTGCGTGCGCACTGAACCTGTGCGCGCGCACTGAAACTGTGCGTGCGCACTGAAGATGTGCGTGCGCACTGAAACTGTGCGTGCGCACTGAACCTGTGCGTGCGCACTGAAGATGTGCGCGCGCACTGAAACTGTGCGTGCGCACTGAAACTGTGCGTGCGCACTGAACCTGTGCGTGCGCACTGAACCTGTGCACGTGCATAAGTGCATATGTGCGTAAGTGCATACGTGCATAAGTGAATATGTGCATGCATGCATACGTGCTTATGTGCATACGTGCTTATATGCATAAGTGCATAAGTGCATATGTGCATGCATGCATACGTGCATATGTGCATGCATGCATACGTGCACTGAAGATGTGCCCGCGCACTGACACTCTGCGCGTGCACTGAAACTGTGCATATGTGCATATGCACGCGTGCTTATGTGCTACGTTCTTATGTGCACAACTGCATAAGTGCATATGTGCATGCATGCATACGTGCTTATGTGCATACGTGCATACGTGCTTATGTGAATAAGTGCTTAAGTGCATAAATGCATACGTGCATAAGTGCTTATGTGCATAAGTGCTTAAGTGCATAAATGCATACGTGCATAAGTGCATACGTGCTTATGTGCATACGTGCTTATGTGCATAAGTGCATATGTGCATGCATGCATACGTGCTTATGTTCATAAGTACTTAAGTACATACGTGCATAAGTGCAAAGTGCATACGTGCTTATGCGCGTAAGTGCATAAGTGCATAAGGCATACGTGCTTATGTGCATAAATGGTAGTGATCACAGATCTTGGCCCTTTTTCCTCTCGAGGCTCTAGTGTAATGTGTGTAATGTAATGTGTGTCCCTATAGCCCTTGGTTATTTTAAATAGCTGTCAGGGTTTCAGTTGGTAATTAAGGCGTTCAAAAGAACTGCCGAATTTTTTTGAGAGTCTTTCAGTTAAACACAAGGCAGGTTGTTGCCAATATTGTATTGTAATTTCAAGTCTAACTTTATTTAGATTTGTATTGGACTTATATACTATGGCTGAGATTTTACTCTAGCCGTTCTTACTTATTCTAATCATCGACAGAGTTCTGTTTATCTCTGTCGGCATTATGAGGATATCAATATTTGTCAATGACTAACACCCTTTACTATTGTCATGACCAATCAGAATATTTCAATAGTGGAATGCACTCAATTTGCATTTCCACTCAATTTGTTACATTCACTTACATTCTGATTGATTCTTATATTTGTCGTTAGTCAGTTCTGCTGTCATTTGATAGTGCACAATACCCTACTCTGATTTGGTTGGTGTGTATAAATATCAGAGTTGTTTAAGGGTATGCGGTGGCAACTTTGAGGTACACTACACTAGATTCCGAAAAAAACGCATTTAAAGTTTTTTATATGAAAATCCTCATAAAATCGAGTTTTAGGTCAAAAATGGTAGTGATCACAGATTGTGCCCCTTTTTCCTCTAGAGGCTCTAGATTCCGAGAAAAACGCATTTAAAGTTTTATGAAAATCCTCAAAAAATCTACTTTTTGGTCAAAAATGGTAGTGATCACAGATTGTGCCCCTTTTTCCTCTAGAGGCTCTAGATTCCGAGAAAAACGCATTTAAAGTTTTATGAAAATCCTCAAAAAATCTACTTTTTGGTCAAAAATGGTAGTGATCACAGATTGTGCCCCTTTTTCCTCTAGAGGCTCTAGATTCCGAGAAAAACGCATTTAAAGTTTTTTACATTAAAATCCCCAAAAAATCGACTTTTTGGTCAAAAATGGTAGTGATCACAGATTTTGGCCCTTTTTCCTCTAGAGGCTCTAGATTCCGAAAAAAACGCATTTAAAGTTTTTATATGAAAACCCTCAAAAAATCGACTTTTAGGTCAAAAATGGTAGTGATCACAGATTTTGGCCCTTTTTCCTCTAGAGGCTCTAGATTCCGAGAAAAACGCATTTAAAGTTTTTTATATTAAAATCC